>JAVDPK010001662.1:193429-220621 GCA_034780415.1 Cichlasoma orientale
ACACACACACACACACACACACACACACACACACACACACACACACACACACACACACACACACACACACTCACATGGTATTGGGATCCCAGTCAGCATCTGTCCAGCCTCTCTTCAAGCTCCTTGTGGCAGGCATGTTTTTAACTCATTAGTCTGACCCCTTCTGGTTCCAGGCAAACACAAAGAGGACAGAAGAGTAAATCATGCTTGTATGCGCTGCACTGACTCAGCAGGGATATATAATATTGAATGAGAAAAATTAATATTTATTCAAAAGTACAAGGGGCTGAAGGAACAAATGGAGCAGTATCTTAGGCAAGATACTGAACCCCAATTTGCTCTCTGATGCAACAGTGTGAGTGTTCGATAGAAAGCACTTAGAAGTAGAAAACAGTGCTTGTGTGACTGGGTACATGCAAACATGTTGTATAAAGCACTTTGAGTGCTCCACTAGAATAGAAAAGCGCTATAAGAACTAGTCCGTGTACAGGTGGTGCCTGATGGTCACTCCACTCCTGAATCTATATTCGTATCATTGTTTAGTGATGCGCTGGCTTAGGCGCTTGAGACCTGTACAGAACAGCAGCAGGGATAGTGCATCATTCTGGTAGATGCCACACTTGATGGCAACTTGTGTAATTGCCTTGGGGCTGGCCTCCAGTGTTGACTTCCACAGTCCTGTTGAGTTCCTGATGAATGTTATTAGAACAATGTTCTCAGGTTTATCTGCCTGGTCTCAGAGTCCTGGTCCTCTATTAACCAGGAGCTGGTGTTATTTTCAATGCCTTTCTGAGTTTTGTATTGACTCGTGTGCCTATTCAGCTTGTTTGCTACAGTTCCTGAGAGGAGCTTCCATGTTGTGGAGGCAGGTGATCAGGACTGTTCTGTCCTGTGTTTGCCAGTCTGGATGAGTACCTGCTGTAGTCGTGTCATGTGTTGTCTAGAACCTTTTGTATCTTCCATCCATCCATTCGCTGACGCTTATCCTTTTCAGGGTCGCGGGGGGGCTGGAGCCTATCCCAGCTAACACAGGGCAAGAGGCGGATACACCCCGGACAGGTCGCCAGCCTGTCGCAGGGCCAACACAGAGAGACAGACAACCATTCACACCTATGGGCAATTTATAGTAGCCAATTAAGCTAACCCCAGTAAGTGCATGCCTTTGGACATGTGGGAGGAAACCCACACAGACACAGGGATAATACAGGCATAATACTTTAGAATTTCATCAATTCTAGATCGTCATACCTTGTCCATGTATGCCTTATTCCAATGGCCCACTTCTCATCAGTATGACTTGGTTCCCCAACATCTGGCAGCACCTTGTAGAATACCAGAATTAGCAGTTTCACCAATGGTGCTCTGTGCTTTTCACAGATGAGACCAGGTTTTACCCTGAGCACATGTGACAGACGTGAAAGGGTATGGAGAAGCCGTCCAGAATGTGATGTCTGGTTTGGTGGTGGGTCTGTGATGGTCTGGGGAGGCATATCCATGGAGGGATGTACAGATTTCTACAGGCTGGACAACAGCACCATGACCGCCATTACTTACCGCGATGAAATCTTTGGACCCACTGTCAGAGCCTACACTAGTGTGCTGGGTTCCTCCTGGTGCATGACAATTGCGCAGCATCATGTGGCGAAAGTATGCAGGAAGTTACTGGAGGATGAAGGAACTAAAAACACTGACTGGCCCCCACGCTCGCCTGACCTAAATCCAATAGAACATATTATGAGACATAGAGACATTATGCATTGGTTCATCCACCTCAGACTTTCCAGGGGGCTCAGTGATGCCCTGGTCCAGATCTGGGAGAAGATCCCCCAGGACACCATCCATTAGGATCATGCCCCGACATTGTCAGGCATGCATACAAGCACATGAGGGCCATACAAACTACCGAGTACCATTTTTAGATGCTGCAGTGAAATTTCAGCGAAATGGACTAACCTGCTACATAATTTTTTTTTACTTTGATTTTCAGGTTGTTTGAATTTGATCCTCTGTAGGCTGACAACTTTCCATCAGATGATTTGGCATCCTTTCATTCCTAACACATTACCCGGTCCTGTATATACCCAGCATGGTTTTTTCCCATTGAAATCTGATGTGTTTTCAGAGTGTTCTGATAAGAAGAATTATCTGAAAATATAGCATATATCAAACAAAAACATGCACAAGCTGGTGATCTTGTGTAGCACAATTACTGTAAGAACTACTGCTCTTTTTCAGACTATTGAAATTGGCCGATTTCAATATATTCAAATGGCAAGCAGACAGTGTGTGCTGTGTGTTTTGGGAAAAGCGAAATGCAGCATAATTGCAAAGTGTAAATTTTTAATGAAGTTGCTGCACAAAACCATAAAACATTTTTTTTTCTTTTTTCAAAAGATATATTTAGTGTTTATTTCTGTAATAGAGTTTAATCTGCAGTAAATAAACTGTAAACTGTGGTCTATGTTTTCTTTGTAGTTTTACTTCAATAGATGGCACAGTGAATGTGGTTCATTTTTCCTTGTGGTGTCACGCAGGCTAACCATATAAGAGAATGTCACATTAATAAAAGTTGCATCATAATCACAAATGTAATATTTGTTGTATCGTGATAATGCAGTGTTTGAATTATGCACTTATTAAAGCCATAATAGTCCCCCAAAAATTAATTAGCAAGCAAACAATAGGCGCAAAAGGCACAGCAGAATATCAGGTCTAATCCAGCCTTTGTCAGAGAGAGTTGAGATAGAGAGCTTGCAAAGAAAGCCCACCTGGCTAAATGAATAGGCAATGTTGTCAGGGTTTAGAAGAGTCAGTCGGCTGTGAGGCTGCCATATAATACAGCAGCTGTCAGCACTGACAAGTCTCAGAAACACACACCTCTAATCTCAACCCCCCCACCCCCACCCCCCGTTTCTTCTCCCCCTTAACCATAAAAAAAATGACACACTGCGCAAATATTAAACATCTTCCAAGGCCTATTCCAACATCTTCTTTTCTCTAACACAGTCCCCCTCCTGCTCCACCCTTCCTTCTCTCTCTCTCTTCCTCTCCATATCTCTCTCTCCCATCTTGTCTTGTCCTTGTCTCCTCAGAAGCCCTGGCAGCCGGATCATCTCCGTCTCTTAGTGTCAATTAAAAGTGAAATATCTGCATTTGTCAACATATCATTTGTGGTGGGCCCGTGATGCACTGCTGATTTGTCGGCCGATTCCTGACACTGGGGAGGGAATGCCGAGGCGGCAGTCTCCCTCATTAGACCTGGAGCTGGCACCATGATGGCTGACACCGCCGGGAGGCTTCGCTCCCCACCAACATGATACTAACCCAAGAACAGGCCTCGTCTGTCAGTCTTGTCACTTGCCAGCCAGCCATCCAGTCAGGGAGAGCGAGGGGCAGATGGGTAGAGGAGGAGGTGAGCGACGGTGGGAAGATGCAGCATGCAGACTTCTTCAGGGCCAGGCAGGGAGAAAGGCTATAATGAAGTTTATTTGTATAGCACAATGTCAATAAATGTCATACTGTTTGAAAGATATGTTCACCAGGATTGACAAACTGTAAACAGTTCTAATAATGATCTTAACCTCTTAACATCCACCAGGTCACCGGCGACCTGTCTCGGGTTCGGATCTGGGTCTCATTTCAGCCACACACCAAGAATAAAGTAAGATACACTATACTAGATATACTATACTATAAGATATACTATGTACATTCCAAAGCTGAGAAATTCCTTTGTTCTTTTGTAACAACAATTAAGTTATACATATAATTTGTTGCATTTAACTTTAAAATATACTGTTGATTTTAGAGGGTTTAGAAAGGGTATGCTAAAGGATTCAGATTATTATGCATTGTCTTTGCCTCTTAAAATGCACTTTTTATTAACATTGGTGCATCACTCACACTCTTTTTCTCTGATTGTACGCCATCATTTAATCTTCATTCTTCAAAGCAGATGTCGGATTGGCTGTCACAACAATATATCCATAAAATCAGGCCTTCTAGGGAGAAGATTTATTAACCAAACAAAACGTCTGGGATCCAAATCCTTATCAATTTGATGCAGTTAAAACTTTATCCCACGTACGGAGAACAGGCCCCAGCAGTCTAAAGCTCCACAACATTAGCATGATTCAAATGCTTATGTTAAATTTAAATTTACCATGAACGTCATCATCTTGGAAACAAGAAGGTCTTCCATAAATTTCAGGATCATGTGGCCATTTTGGTCAGATGGCAGCAGCCAGAGTGCAATCAGAGACTGAAGAGTGCAGAGAGACTGAATGCTCCACCAGGGCAATATAGAACCTTATCCACATCAGTACCAACATTTAATGCAGAGAGCTCAAGAAGTTGATCAGGTCTCCAATCCTCCTAGATCCAATCTACCATCTGTTTGATGGGAACAAGGCCGATTCCCTGACTCTGCATCTTCCCGGACCAAACAGATCTGATGCCAACGTTCTGGTGCCAGGCATCAGAGGACACCCCCAGAGGTCCTGTGTTCATACCCACATTGGTCACAGCTTTTTTAGTGGAACAAGGTGGACCTACACAATTCCATTATAATTACCTGATTTTAATGTTTTTTAATGATTCCACTGATATTTCAGATTTTTTTGCACAGCATAAAACTGTTGGGTGATCCTATGAAAGGTCAGAAAAAAGAGCAAAAAACACACAAAAAAAAAGTTAAAATAGAAAAACTAAAACAAAGAATGAGATTTTTAGATTTCAGCAGTAAAATAAAGCCGAATCAGTGACACAGAGTTACAGGGTCAAAGCAAGTCCTTAAACCAAACGCTGAGTCATTCTATATTTTACTGTTGTCAGCAAATCCTGTCAAGGGACAAAAACATAAACTGTCTATGACTCAAACTCATTTATTACTGGTGGACCTTAATTAAAAGTATAAGTATTTCACATGGTGAAATTTTTTTAAATTCTTATTTCTTAAAACTAGTGTTCAGTAAACAGCAGCACTATTTTCAGCAGTGAATCCATCAGTGCTAACGCAGGGCAGTGTGTGTTCAGAGCAAGATCATATTTTAAATTCCCAACTGGTCTTAAAAAAATAAATTAAAACAGTGTTTCATCAACCAGCACAGCCAAAAACGCCTCAGACAGCAGATGTGTATATGACACTGGGTCCAGTGATGCATGCTCAGCCCAAGGTTAGGTTAAACCATCCATTTAACCAAATAATACATTTTATAAAAACTGCAAGAAGGAACCAGGAAGTGGAGACAGATCCAGGAAGCCAGGGCTTGGTTACTTCGTTTATTTAAATAGAAAAAGAAGCTTAGAAGCAGTTTGGCACGCAGGAAACAGAAAAAGAGAACAATCAGGAACTGGAGAAAAAGAACAAAGGAGCAGTCAGAATGTAAGATGATACACATGTGTGAGCCAAACTGACAAGGAACAAAGGAAAGCCAGCAGCTGAAAATATACTGTACAGGGGCTAATTGGAGAATAGAAAACAGGTGAGGTGTGTGTGTTTGCATGTGTGAATCAGGTAGCTGTGAACAAGTCAGAGGACATCTGCTGGGTGGAGCAGGTGTGACAGGATGCAGAGTGTGAAGAAAAGCAGATATAAAGACAAACTGCTACAGTAAACAAATATTTTATGACTTTCTTACCACCTTTCTCTAGTGGGCTGACAGTTTTGCTAGTTTGTTTTTTTTTTTGTCTTATTTTGTTTTTGTCCTCATTTCAAATATCTTCCTCTGATATTTATACCATCTCAACACAATGGATTCAATTTAATTAGCTTGTGGCGCTCAATCTGCTTTTAAAATATTCCACAAAATAGAGTGTTCAGGTTGTGTGGACACTAAAATTTGCTTTCCAATTACACATATTTCAGTGAAAGTAAAGCTTTTGCAGTCTGACTGTTAGAGTGATTCTGGAGTTTTTGCTTTGGAATGGCACAGCCAAGCTAGAATTTGATTCTAGCATTCCTGGCTCCACTGCCCCCGCACCAGAGGATCAGGGAGGAGGAGGATGCTTGTCCTGCTTCACTTGCCATCATTATGAGGAAAAGCACTGACCAAGCCAGCAGCCGCCCTGGGTAGGAGTTGCTCAGAGACACAAAGAAATGCACTATTATAGCTTCAAAGAAAAAAAAGGGGGGGGGGGGGAGAGGAAGGGAGGAGGAAAGGGTGAGAAGGCTGAGCAGTACAGAGTGGGAAAAGAAAATGCATTTGAAAAAGGAGGGGGGGGGGTGAGATGGTGGTTCAGCATTTCATCTAATATACGGGGTTTTTTTTTCCACTAAGCATAGCTATCCTGATATAACTTAGAACATATGCATTTATTCAAATCCTAGATAGGCTTTTTATAAATTATTGCTTCTTATTTGCGTCTTTTGACCCACTAAAAACCAAATATGATCTGTGTTAGCATACTGTAATGTTACTGGACATACAGCCCCCCCTACCAGGTATTTTAGATACAGTAGGTGCAGCAATTTATTGAAACGTGCAAACAAACAAAAATACAGTTTATATGGCAAAAAGAGTCAACCTGAGAGTCAACCTGAACTCTTTAGGCAGCTTTCTTGTAATTTCTTTGGTCTTCAGTAACAGGTCTCGTGGGTTCTTGAAGAACATTCCAAAGCTCTTTGGATGTTGGCTACTTTGTGTTCTGTTCTTGTTGAGGGTTCTAGGGAGGCCAATTCATGACTGATAGTGTTTCATTGTGTCTTTTTCTCTCCAGGTATGCTTCAGTTATACTGAAAAATGGTTTTGCATGGTGGATCAAAATATGACAGTACATAATTCCATCAATTTGAAAAGATCCCCAACACCACTAACTGAGATTCAACCCCAACCATGACAGAGCTGCCACTGCGTTTTACAGATGGCAGAAATTCTGCCAGAGCAAGAATGTAACCATATATTCATACGGCAGAGAGCCCTGTATTTTTGCTAGAATAATATAGACTTTCTTTGAAAAAAAAACAAAAAAAAAAACAAACAATTAAATTCAATTAATTGGTGTAGCCCTTCCTTCTCAGAAACATCTATGCCAGTTGATGTGGTTCAGCCATCTCACTAGGATGCCTCCTGGGCGCTTCTTGGGTGAGGTGTTCCGGGCAGGAGGTCCTGGACAAGACACACTGTAGAGATCGTCTCTCAGCTGCCCTGGAAACAGCCTTGTGTTCCCCTGGATAAGGTGTAGGAGGCGGCTGGGCAGACAGGGGTCTGGGTTGTCCTTTGACCTGGCCCTGGATAACTGGAAGAAATGTGGCTGTCTCCACTACTTTGGAAAGGAAGGAATTTGTTTTGTTTTTATCACCATGGTCTTTCTGACTAATTTGGCAAGCTTTTAACAGCAGCAGGTTTATTATTCTGCATATGCTATTTAAAGAACAATGGAGCAAGTGTTAAAATATATGAAAGACAAAGGCTTATATTGTGACTGAGGAGCATTCTTACCTGAGAGATGTCGGAGAATAGCTGGTCAAGGGTCACCCACTATATCGATCCATTTAACCAAGCCATAATTTTATCTGAACCGAGCACTAAATCAGACAAAAAGTCTGAGAAATCAGACAGAAACTCTGACTAAAGAACAGGCGGATGATAGATAACAACAAACTAACTGAATTTTCCAGCAAGGCTGGACAAAGCTCACAAACAGGCTTTCAAATGAAGTTAAACTCCTTCTGGGTCTTTGGTTAATTAATAAGCTGGAGTGGAAGATGGCTGCTACTACTGCTCCTCGACCTGTGCTTTGAGGAGTGAAGGAAAATGGGACACCACGGACATCCTTATCAGCAGAGATTACCTGAACATGCAACCAGTGACTGGTTCAGGTTATGGATAGGGGAAGGTTTATATCTACCCATTTATATGGAATTTTCACCCATTTGAATACTCAAATGGAAAGATACATACAGTAGAGGGTGTTTGAAAGGTCAAGTCTTCTGGTTTCTGAAACTATTTAACATTTCATTAGCATTTAGATCAAATGCATCCTGACCTGGTGCAACACCTGGTGGATGTTATGTTGCACTGGTTTTATAGAAGAAAAAAACTTTGTACATTATTCAGTTTGCTAAGTTTTTTATTTTTACTTTAACACTGATTAAGACACATTTCATACCAACAAACTTGATTCTATATCCAGACCCATTTCCCTTATATACATAAACAAACAATGTAACCATCAACATGGGTTGGAAGAATACATTTTGCATCGCACACAAATCTTTCTCACACAGACAACTATTCTCAGTAAAAATGAAGATTCTTATGCAGGACGAGTTGACAGATGAGAGCTTGTAAGACAGTTACAGTGTAAATGCAGACAAGTGCAGAACAAGTGTGTTGACCCTTTCACTCATGAACCAAATGATGTCTCCAAACAACACAACAGAATCGCTGATGCTTCCTGAAGAGACTTTGTATGTATGTGCTGGAGTAGAACTCCTCATGCACAGAGCTCAGAACGCTGTACATGGCACAGCTTTCGTAAAAACAACTCCAGTGTAAAATCACTATCACTCTGTACATAGCTGAGATATTTGTCTTGTGCATAATCTGTTAAATAATACTGTAAATACTGTGTGTGTACCTTAATGCTTTAATCAACATTTGAATATTTGAGCAGTGAGACATTTGTCAGCGGCTACTCGTGTGGTCTGCAAGAAGGCGTAAAAACATCTAAACAGGAACAAATAACACCACAGGACGATCAGGTTTTACAGATCCAGAAGAACATGAAGGCACATACCTGTACATTCCCTGCTGCCACCTTTAAGGGGGCCATTTAGGGATTTCAGACCGTTGTATGGGCAGACTGTAGGAATATACGCGAGCCAAGATGCCCAAAAGCCTGACCAATAATTACCACATATTATTACAATTACCACAAATATCTTTTTGAATAATCACATATTTTCAGAGCAATTATTTCATCAGTATATTCCAGTCAACAATCACATTTAAAGTTCACCCATAAAAGGTTACAAGACTTACAAGTAAAGCCTTGGAATTTAAATAATGGAGAGAGAAATCTTTAGCCCGTTACATACACACACACACACACACACATATGTGTGTGTGTGTGTGTGTGTGTGTGTGTGTGTGTGTGTGTGTGTGTGTCATGCCTTGATAATTCGGGATGTTTGCCTTTAATTTGGCATTTACAATTCATTTCCATGCTTTGCAGAAAGCACAAACTAGAATGTGCCTGTGGCAATGTGGCCTGAGTCAACCAAAACCCAAACATAACCTCTAACCTTACGGTATGACAGCATTTTTGTTTTCCCAAGTCTTGGCAATCATGGGACAAAGAAAATAATCATTCAGACATGCATCAAAGATCTCCAGAATGGGGAGGGAGTATATCATTTCAATATTACTTGTTAAATCTTGGACATTACAGATATCATTCTCACTGAAAGCTTTGAGCATTAATGTGCAGCTGTGAAAGCTTCCACTTCCAAGCTTTCTCATTTTCCAACAGATTTAAAAAAAAAAAATCTTGTTGAAGGTTTTTGCTTCTTCAGCCACAACACTGTTGCTCATAGTTTGTATTCCAGTTGTTGGATAGGCTTGAGTTTGTCCACAAGACAATGAAGAACCTTTATGTATAGATCCATCACACAATGGAATGTTGAAACAGAAATGGAACAAATACAAAAACTATCAGCGTAAAATCATGAGCACAATCCTGTCTGAACTGAACATCGTCTGCAAGACTGAGTAACACAAAGCTAGGGTATATTAAAATCACTTGGGTTGCTCCATCCTGTTTATTGTCACCCACAATCAGCAACGTTCTGCACTGCATGCCAAAAGATCTGAAACCTTCATTAAGCAGAGTAGTAACTATGTGTGAATAAAAGTTAGACCCCTGTTCCACACCTCAGTCATCCAATCATAACAGCTGTGCGTATATTCTGGCCACAGGTAATGAGTATTAGGCCAGATGTAAATTGGCTGGATGAAATAAAAATAAATGTAAACTTCAGAAATGAAAAACTCAATAAGTATTCAGCTGTGACTTGTATGTTACTTCCTTCTCACAAACTATCCTATTACATGAGTGGATGAGCTCTGCACCATCAATTAACTGTAAAGGTCTCCTAGTTTTTTTTAAAGTTAGCAGCACTGGTGAATACAGAGCAAAAGGCAAGTGAGCAGGTGAACAGGACTACAAATGTCAAAACAGTGGCATCAGACTTTAAAAGCTAATTCCTGGAATGCTCAACTTTGATGAGGAATTTTTTACACTACTCTCAAAGTCAAATTCAGTCTGATCAGTATTTGTGAAACAATATAAAATAACTAGCTTAAAATCAAGGTGAATGATTGGTTATTGGCCTTAATGTATAAACTGATACAATGCAATAATGGTAGGTGTGTTTTTTTCTTGAAATGTATGTCCACAAATACAGATGTGAACACCTCAGAGTACAGCAGTAAGATTTCTACATTTAAACACTCTTACACTTAAAAATAGAAAAGAAAACAAACATAAAAACAAATAAAGTGATTTCAAATTTTGCAACAACACAACATAAAGACATACATACAACTATCACATTATAATTACATAGTAATAAAGAATGGGCAGAGTGGTTGACTGTGTCGAGTCATACAGTGCACACTGACAACATAATACAGCAGTTAGCTTTGACTCCCACTTAGGCCACAGTGATAGCCATCCACACATTCCATTTGGAGCTCATATTCCATCACATTAACTTTCTGCACTGTTTTATTAACGCCAAAGACTAAGCAGTTAGCATGTGCTGCTTACATCATGTGATCGAATAATACTGCATTTTTAATTTAACCTCTTAACATGCACCAGGCCATTGGCAACACGACTACGGTTGGGTTTAGAGTTCGGTTTGGCATTTGTTTTAGCCAGGTGCTAAAAAAAAAATTCTAATAAAGAATTAGTTGGATTTATTATTATTAGATAAATTTATTCAAAATATTATAGTTTTTCTGTTATAAGCTTTTCAATTTGGTTTCAAATAGGCAAAAATCTATAAAAAGTATGGATATTAACTTCACCTAAATCCTACCCCTAACCATAGGCGGGTCGCTGGTAACGTGCTCGATTTTAAGAAGTTAAAAAATGCTCTTTTCCAATGGAACACCATTCATGTTAGGCAAGTATAATCCCTGACAGCACTGTAGAAATTCAACATTTTTGAATTTGCTATTTAACAACAAGAGGTCTGAATTCAAAACACATTCGTCCAGATAAAAAAAAAAAAAACAAGTTAAATCTTCCCCGTGGAAGGAGAGAAAGAGGAAAATCAGATGGCAAAACCTAATATGGCAAAAGAGTTGACGGAAATAAAATGATCCTGTAACATCAAAAAACAAACAAAAACAAAACAGGCATCCTCTTCAGTGTGTAACTAATACTACCACAAATAGTGGGGAACTAAGTGATCCTCAATTTACATGGATCAGTCAAAACATTAAAACCTAAACTTGTGTAGAGCCTGTTTGTTCTGCCAATAAAGCTCCAAACATAGCTGTGTAAGCATGGACATGGAATCTCTGCAGGTGTCCTGTGGGGTCTGGCACATGTTTTGGCCCTTTTAGCCTCCTGATCACATCCTGAAAGCTCAGATTAGACTGGGACCTGAGGAGCTTGGAGGATGGGTACCTTGAGTTCTTTGTTGTGCTTTCAAAGTGCTCCTGAACTGTTGTGGTGCCGTCAATGGTTTTTTCTTACATAGATGTTCCTCTTTATTTATACAAAACAGACTTAGTGTTGGAACTGAAAAGGAATGCCCAGCTTTTCAGAGGGTTGAACATCAATGAGCAGGCTCTTCTAACAGAACAGTCTTCTGTCAGCTTCCAGGTAACTGTTCACCTCTAACGTGTGAACGTCACAAATCTTTCTGGGCAGAAAATGTGATACTGATTATTTCTTTACCTCTTTCCTTCTAGCAAAGTACTGTATGACACTGAAGACTATATGATCTCTCACCCTTAATATACATCCTTTGGATGTAAGCCTGTGAGTAAAGGCTTCACGCTTCAGATAAGCCTCTCCTCTGGGGGCACTTTGAGGACGCTGCCCATTTCCAGTCTGGCACCAGCCACCTCCTGTGAGCTGGGGCTGTATGTGCCCTCTGACTGACGCTTCTTTCGTGCTGTCACGATGAGAAAAAACACCACCAGGATGGCCAGTAACACACATAAGGTGGTTAGTGGAATAGTTACCGCCAACCAGGGAACTCGCCCATTTTGTTCCTCTTTCTGCAAGAGAAGAGCACAGAATGTTTTCATTTTAAATGCATGAGAGAGAAGATTTCTCTGATCTGAAAAGGCCAGAACTTAACTGTTGCCAGAAGTTGAAGCACAATCTCAAACACTGCTCTGGAAGTTTAATCATGGTTTCTACTGTAGCTAAAGGAAGGAGCTAAGGAGTCTAAGAAAGGTATTTTAAACTGCAAGCTCACTGAGCACAACTGAGCTCACGTGCAGTGAAAGTCAGAGCTGGTGTTAGTGAAAGTAACTGTCACTTACATTGCTCTCACAAAGTGCGCCACTGTAGCCTGGCACACACACACACTGGAAGTGATTGATCCTGTCCAGACAGGTGGCACCATTGAGGCAAGGATTAGACTCACATTCATCTAATTCTGTCTCGCACCTGAAACACATCAGCAGGGTTTAAGCACAACACTGAGTGACAGAGCACATGCCCTTCTGACCTTACCACTTAGATGTGGTTCAGACACACTTAGAAGAATGGTGTGTGGATGAGGAGTGTGCAGTGTTCTTCTCTCACCTGGCACCAGCATATCCTGGCTTGCAGGTACAGTTGCCACCAGAATCACCTCCAATACAAACCCCTCCGTTAAGACAATCAGTGTTCACATTGCATGCCACAGGAGGAAAACGCCACCTATTAGACACACAAACAAACGTTTTCAAGTTCTCTATGTTTCTACAGCAGAGCTTCAGCTAATGACTATTGTAATTAGCTGGAGCTCACTAGCTCTTATTGGATATTCTGTTCCCTAAAATAAAAGAACCCTCCAGAAGCTGGTGCCATCAAATGTTTGGCATTTGTTTTTGTTTCTGCAGACACTCACAGATTTCAGAATAGTTGCAGATTTAAACATCATTTCTATTTCCAGGTATTTACAGGTAGGACCTTTTGTTTGAACCCACCCATTTTTCTTGTGAGCAAAAGTGTTGGAACAGATGAACTTAAAATAGATGAATGAATAAGACTTAATATTTAGTTGCAAATCCTTTGCTTGCAATAACGGGATCACGCCTGTGACTCACTGACATCGCTAAACGTTTGCATTCGTCTTCTGTGATGCTTTTCCAGGCTTTCACTGCTGCCTCTTTCAGCTGTTGACTTCATTGTACTGCTGTCATTAGAGAAGATTAATGAGCCCGTCACAGAAGAAGCCATGCAAGCCCAAGCCCTCACATTGCCTCCACTGTGTTTCACAGATGAGCTCGTCTGTTTGGGCTCATGAGCAGAAACCTTCTTTCTCCAAACTTTAGCCTTTCCATCACATCGGTAAAGGTTCATCTTTGTCTCATCAGTCCAGAAAACATAGTCCCAGAATTTCTAGGGCTTGTCTCTACTTGGCAAACTCCAACCTGGCCTTCTTATTCTTCTTGCTAATTCTCTTCAGCTTTTGTTACCCACAGACAGCTCTCTAGTTTTCATGTTGGTCACTCCTCTAACTGTCACAGCACTGTCTGCACAGGCAAAACCCAACTGAGCATAAACATTGAGCACTATTTATTGTTTGAATAATTAATGTAACAGGATATACCTGGGCAACAAAATGCACATGTTCCGATACTTTTCAGAAGAAAAAATGGGTGGGCTCAGACAAAAGGTGCTATCTTCTGAACTGTGTATCAGATCCAGATGTAAACACCTGGAAATAAAAGATGAGATGTTGATCTTTGTCTCACGTTCGTCTTTTAATGTCAAACCCAAATGTTTTCAGTTTAGAGAAAAAATAAAGGGATTGCCTCACTGTTCCAATACTTTTGGAAGGGAGTGTAGCAAACTGCTGAATCGCTAATCTCATTTAATTCATCAAAATTCATCAAAACATCTTGGGTTAATCTGATTTGTATACTAGATAGCTTGCGTTCACCTGATAAGTACTTTAGCAGCTGTAAAATAACCAACATCAAATTCTTACTATTGAAGTTACAGCCAGCTAGCTGATCTAGCTTAGCTTGCTCTCTCACTATCTTAATATTTTCAGATGTTAAACAGTGTTTCAGATATTGCACAATAAATGGTACAAACTGGCATAAATAACTAGCCAACTGTCAAAATCAGTCTGTGAAAAAAGATAGCAGTCGAAGGCAGACAGGTCGAATATTAAGTCTGCACAATATTCAGGCAGCCAAGAACACTTTTTTTTTGAAAGAATAATTTTGGAATTCTTTATGAATGTTAATAAAACAGTTACAATTGTCCAAACTTCTAAATGTAATAATGGGAGCCACAGTGATATAATCACAAAATAGCACAACCTGTCGTGAACAATTTTTTTAACTGCTCCTGTGAGCTCCTAAGACATTGCTATAGAAATTGCCATAGAGAGGACGACTGCTTCTTATTAGAAGTGGAGAGATCTGAGAGACAGGCAGTGGCATAAACTAAAGCATAGTGAGATACCCCGACATGCAACATTATCTCTGTAGCAGGTCTCTGTAGTAGGTCTTTTTAAGTGCATGCAAAGTTCTGCCTGACACAGTTTTGCATATTTAAAAAAGTGTGCTGTAGAGAAACTGAAGGCTGTATACTCACTGGCAACGCTTCCCAATGTAGCCAGGAGGACATGAACAGGTGTGAGTTCCCACTGTTTCCTCACAGACTCCTCCATTCTCACACTGGAACTCCAGACAGTTATCCACCTCTTCCTGACAGTCTTTCCCCCTGTATCCAGGCTCGCATTCACACTGGAAATCTGCCAGGAGGTCTTTACATGTACCGTAGACACATGGAGTTGAAGAACACTCATTTATCTCTGTCTCGCACAGTTCGCCCTCCCATCCAGGTTTGCAGCTGCAGTTAAACTCATTAAACTGGTCCTGACACACACCCTGGTTGAAGCAGGGCTGGGAATCGCAAATAGGTGCACCCTGGCACCCTACGCTTGGCTCATGCCCGCCCACTCTGGTGAACCGGCTCATCTGAGGTGCATCTGCTACCTTTATGAGTGGCAGGTAGACTCCACCCAATCTCACCTCTCCTAAGCATCCTGTGTATTTCTCTGCCAGCCAGATTTTGGTGTCATTAAGAAAGTTGAGGTTACCACTGATTCCAAAGCTGACACCAGCTCTGTGTCCATCCACAGCGAGGCGCCAGCGCGATTCTGACTGCATGGGGTCGACCATGGTAAGCTGAATGTGGTGCCACGCCCCATCTGCGACTGTCCTGTCACTGGTGAAGGCCAGCAGCTCTGCACCCTCCCCACTGTCCAGTTTGATCAGCAGGCTAGAGTTGAGCAAGCCCAGGCAGAAGACCTTAGCTCTGCTGACAGCCCGCAGCAAGATCCCATTCTCATCCCGTGTTCGTATGTCCATGGTGATATTGGTTACAGGGCTCAGCAGGGAGCTATTGGCAACGTATTGGAGAGAATTGTCTTGAAAAGTGGCTTCAGTTAAACCTGTGAGAGGACAAGATCATGAGAATTACTGGCACTAACTAAAAAGTCTATCAGGTACCAATTCATTCTGTTTCTCTTCATAAATACTGATTAAAATAAAATAAAACTCCAAGAACATGTAAGTCCACTATTCTAGCTCCTCAGAAATTTATAAATGTCCAAATAAGATGCTTTTGTTTTGATTTCTTCTGATATATTTGTTAATAATTACTAAAATGGGTTCCTGTTTAAAGGTTTGACAACCACTGACCTCTGTTAACGTATCAATCAATATCATCAGCAAATATTCATATAAATAAGGAATTATTGGATGGAAACTGAAAGAAATTGTCTACAGACATTCATAGTCCCCAGAGGATGAAGCCTCTGGGGACTCTGACAGCAATGGTCTTTCTCTACCATGACAGTAGCATTTCTTGGTTTGAGTAAAATGTCTTGACATCATTTTAAGGTGCTTTGCTTTTGCTGTTCCCCACAGGATGAGTTGTAATAACTTTAGACGTTCATTGACTTATTTTCTAGTCAAAAGGAAAGGTCAATGGGAAAATATCAGAAAAACAAGAAAAATAGTTGCATCCACAGTGCGGGCAGACATTTCTGACACTGCAGTCCTGAGAGTAGAGATCCCTACGTGTTTACATCCACCAAGAAGGTTATGATTTGTTCGGTTTGTCTGTTTGTTTATTTGTCTGTCAGCGGTATAACTCAAAATGTTATGGAGGGATTTGCATGAAAATGTTAATAAAGTTGAGGTTGGGCCCATCATAGAAGTGACCAGCTTTTAGAGAGTGATCTTGAGTCAGGAATTTGCAAGTATTCCTTACCATTGCAAGACTAAGATAAGAAAAACTGCAAGACAATGACATCATGTTAAGAGAATAACTAATCCAGGTCCAGTGATATGATAATAATCTTTCTATACCAGTTACAGAACCTTTAAGGTCACTAAGTCTCTTGTTTGCTAAGAAGAATCTCCTTTGATGGTGAATAAACTTGTCAGGTCTTCCTAAAAATTTCATATTGAAAACCTTTCAAGACCCCAAGTTTTAGTAAGAGATAAAGAGCACAAACAAATACACCTGACCTGGCCCGACCGGAATTGCCCTGCCTTGAAAAAACAGAATCCCTGCTAAGGGATCACTCACACTCATAACCATCCTGTAGCTCCATGCAGTGCAATCCATCAGAGCAGGGCTTTTCAACGCACCACAAGCGAGTCTCGCACAGTCGGCCCGAGTAGTTAACGTAGCAGCTGCATCTGAAGTCATTCCAGGTGATCTGACACTGTCCACCATTGAAACATGGCTCATTCTGTGCACAGACAAACACAGATGGATGGATTAGATCACTGCTTGTAAAATCTCTCACCTGATGTGACCACATAGGTAAAAGCTACAAAGAGGATTGAAGGTTAACTTACAGATCAACAGGATTCACCACCAGATCATTGCTAATGGGGTTATCACAACTAAGCTACTGTATTAGACAGTTCTGAAATTGCCATGGCAATAGAGTCATACGCTGGCAAATGTTATACTTATACTTACCTATACTTTGGTGCCTGTAAATCATCTTTGCAGTGTGATGCATACAAAAATGTCCATCATTGTAAACGCTGTTATGAGTTAAAGCTTCATTTTTTCCCCTCTATAGTTAAATGGACATTGATTGGCGTTTATGTGGTGCTTTTCTAATCTAACTGATCACTCAAAGCACCTTTTCCTACAAGCCACAATTAATCATATATTCATATAGTACTTTATTCTGTACAGCATCGCTACCTCAAATCCATGGCCAACTTACAATCACCAACTAACCTAACATGCATGTCTTTGGACTGTGGGAGAAAACCCGAGAACTCTAAGGAAACCCACGCAGACACACGGAGAACAAGTAACCTCCACACAGAGAAAGGCCCCATCCAGGGTTTGAACTGGGAAACCTGTTCATTGTAAGGGGGCAGTGCTAACCACTCCTCCATCACCATGCCACCAAAGATAATTTAATAATTATAAATGAAAATAATAATAAATAATCAAACAGGGATGTTGAAAGGAAGCCCTCCAACATACACCAAATCTTTTACCTTGCATGTATCATCACTTTGGCATCCTGGCAGCAGGTTGTCCTTGGTGCTTGCCTGGTAAACCTCCATTTCATCTGGATAACCTTCAGCAGCCAGATGCTTGTGATCCAGTCGAATGTCCTGCAGACAGCCCTTGAAGTTTCCACCCCAGGCATTCAAGTTCTTGCCTGCAGGGAGCCCTCCAACATATGCCACATCCCCTGCTTCTACACTTACATTTCCTAAGGCACGTTTATTCCCCGCTTTGGGGAAAACCACATGGCCACAATGTACCTTTACAGTCACCAAATTATTTTTCCCATCAGTAACTAACTTGGCTTCTGAGAGAAGTGTGGTGTGGGGACTGTAAATAGCAACAGTGCCTTCCTTCAGGTAAATAGTCAGGTAGGCGTCTCCTTCTCGACTAAACTGAAGGAGCATGCCATTGTGTTTGAGGGAGCGCATCAAAAAGGAAACGGTAAAGTTGTCTCCATGGCTTTCTGATATGTTGAAGGCGGAGTAGCTGGTGCTGTTTTCATGGCCAAAAGTCCAGGATGGATACTCTGAGGTAGAGGCAAGAAGGACAAATTTTAGTCTTTACATTTTGTACTCAGTATTTTTAAAAAAGAACTTATATTAAGAATAAACATCTTGACTAAGAGGTACTGAATACTTTTTCCACCACTGCATAGAGGAAGCATTTTCAAGGCATCATTTTTGTGTCTTGGCTTGAACACTGCACATTTTTAACAGAGATTTTGGCAGATGTTATCGTTCAGAAGGAAGCCATGGTCTAATAAAAGCCTCTACCCAGTTTTTACAGGAGGTATGATCCAGGAGGTGCAACAAATAAACTTGCCTTTATCAGTCATTAGTATTTTGCCTTTTGCAATTCCAGTTTTGGTGGCAATTATTTTTAGTTGACAAGTGCTGAGTTGAGATGAGTTGATTTTGCCCTGGAGGAACTTGTTTTCAGTGTTTTTGGTTAACTACAGTCTGACTGAAATATGTGCTGTTACCTAATAAAGCAGCTAGCATTAAAACTGTTACTCATAACCTCTTAACACCCATTAGATTACCTCCAAACCATGTTTAGGGCTCGGGTTAGAGTTAAGGTTTTTAGCCACAGCCAAAATAAGCATATTGACGAGCCCTGTAAAGTCTGAATTATGACATAATTGCCAGAGAATTCAAATTTTTAAAAACTGGAGTGTTTACTGAATCTTCTGACAAATAAAAAAAATAGAAAAATTAAATATCAATTTGCATATGAGTATAATATAATTTGTATCATTTTTGCTACATCCAGCATGTTTCTGCAATTCATTGCTCACAGTCGTACTGCATGTGTGTGATTGTATATATCAGGTTTTTCAGAAAAACAAAATCACAATGATGATGTGGAGGTCTCAAAAACTCATGTATCAAATATGATACATTGGTGTTATGTTATTTTTGAATCAGGTCTCTTTGCATGCATTTTGGCCTCAAAGTTCTTTTGTAAGATTCCCATTTAGTTATTAGGTAAAAATTCAATAAAAAGCAATAGATGTGAATCGAATCCTAACCAGGTCACCAGCGACACTGGTGGATGTTATGAGAGAAAACAGCTTGTCCTCCTTGGATGTTGGGTGCAGTAATTACATTCTTATATTGAGCTAGCCGACCTAAGGAATTCTCACCGACTCATAGCCACAGAGTAATTCACAGAAACATAAACAGCTTTTTTTTTTTTGCTGTCAAAACAGAAGTGAGCTGTGCTGTATATACTGCTACCTTCTTCGCAGCGGTCTCCATAATATGGCCGATGACACTGACAGCTGGCCTGAACCCACATGTCCACACACTGTCCGTGTTGCATGCATGGGTCATCACGACACCAGTCTTGTTTGGTACAGCCCAGTTCTAAGCCCATATTATCTTCCCTGATGAGGTCTTGAGGCAGCAGCAGCTTATGGTCAACTTGAAGGTCTTCCATACAGCCAATGAATGCGTTTCCACTGGACAAGTTGTCCATATATTCCTGTGGTGTCCCCCCTATATACAGCTGCTGGAAGGAGCTGGATTGGAGGAAGATCAGATAGTTTTGAATTTCATTCTTTACCTGGCATCCTTCCTCACAGCCGGGTCCTTTTATAGTCAGAACCAACCTCACATCCATGATCACGGTTACTTTGCGCCATTCTCCATCATTGACTGGGCCTGGGTAAATGACCTGCAATACCTTCCCTGACTTTACCTTTGCCTGGAGGGAACCTTTGACAAGCTCCAGAGACACAAAGCTCTCCATGGTGCCTCGGTAGTAGAGCACCATGTCAGGTATAGTACTCCTGAATCGAAGCTGCATGTGTAGAACGTTGTTGTAGTCTTCAGAGTTTAGCTTTGTCCTGTTCTTGAAAACAGGCAGCTGCATATGGACGTAGCCCTCAGAGTTGAAGGAGAAGGTGGTGGAGGTATTGCAGCGATCTCCAGCCCAGCCGGCAGGACACAGACAGGTGTACCCGTGTTCGCCATTTTTGGTCAGAATGGGGATGCAGCCCGCTTCATGCTGACACTGGTGCTGCCGGCAGCCAACAAGTCTGACATCACAGTCTTGCCCGCCCCAGGGCTCATGGCCAGGCTCAAGTATAGGGCAGTGGCACCTGTAGGAATTGGCAGCATCTTCACAGGTGGCACCATTCTGGCAGGGATTACTGTCACACTCGTTGATGTCTACCTCACAGTGTACACCTGCACGGGGAGACACTGATCTTTAGTGTTACTTACTTCAGCTTACTGTAACAAAATGGATCCAGCTTTTACATGCCAAGACACATTCACATGGATCAAGTTTATATTAATAACTTTAACAACATGACTTAAATGGTTTAAATGACTTAAATGATACCAAGTCAATAAAGCACACATACGGAAGAAGGTGAGGCAGGAGCTTTCCAGTGCAATATACATACAAGAAGATGACCTGAGGAAATAGCTGTTAATTTAACAATTAGACATCAATAAGAGCTGCAATCTCCCTTAATTAAGAATTAACTCAGTGACTGTCATGTTGATTGAATCAACTGAACCTTGAAATATTGCACTCATTAGACTTGTACCACACACACACACACACACACCCTGTGCTGGAAATAAAGTCTATCTTCCTAGTGATCAGAGTCTTGTCAAACCGGGTTCAACATTAAGCCTCAGTAGCAGCAGTCAGCTGGCATTAGCACAGCCCTTTGAAATACTCTAAACCCAAGGAGTTCCAAAGCTGTTCCTCCAGTCTGCCAATACTTCACCCTCATAAAAACCATGCAACTTTTCTCTCTTTCTATAATGTAGCATTAAAAAGTGCTGCACCATACTGTACCTGTCAGCCACCAGGGCCCACAGCAGCAGCACAGCAGCAGCATCAACCTCTTTTCCTCCATGACCCACTGAGGCAATGGACAATGCACTCCTTACACTGGATGACTCAAGTGACATAACCAGGTCCCTTCTCTCTTTCGCTCTGTCTCTCTCTCTCTCTCATAATCCAGAAGTTCCTCCTCTTCTTCTTCACTCAGTACCAGGCAGACAGGCAGAAGTGATTACAACTCAGCCCTGCCCACCTCTTCTACTGCCCTTTCTCTCCCTCCCCCTCATCTGTGAATTCCTCCCTCCTTACCTTCCTCACTCACACCCCCTGCTCCTGCTCCTATCTGCAGCTCAGCCCTAGCAAAGCGATTAGCCTGCAGCCTCCAGCTGGCTCCTGTCAGTGTTTGACAAGAGGAATGCTGTGCTACAGTCTCCTGCCTGCTCCATGTGCTGGTTTGTAGTTACCCACTAGTGGAAAGTGCTTCCTGGAAAGAACCAGCAGGAGGTGCTACAAGTTCAAAGTTTAAAGTGTACGGGACAGGTTTGAGAAAGACTGGACTCATACGTCGAGCCTTTTATTTCTTCTTCTTTTTTCTTTTTTACATATTTCTCTTTCATGTGGGAAGACCTCATTTCTGAAGTTATTGAAGTTCTGCAGGAAGACTTCAATTTGGAATTTTTAGTCCTGAAAATAAGGTGGGAAAAGGAGCCTGTTTGTCACACGTGGACATGTGGGCAGGACCCTTGGCATTACAGTCTAAGGCACTAGTTAGTCTTAAGTTTCATATTTCAAAGTTATGATTTTTTTTAAACCTAGCAAAGTGTAAAAACAAATTAAGTTGTGTAACTGCATTTAATGGTTTACAGCAAGAATACTGCATATTTTTGACAAAACAGCAGTATTTGACACCCTGGGAATAAGAATAGATTGGAAAGATGGGGTGTTCGACAGTTATTACAGTCATAGTCATGAAGAAATATCTTCGGCCACAAGAAGAACAAGTAGTCCTGTAACAGAAGGTCTGGCTTCCCAGTTGATAAGATGGAAGAGTCTAAATCCACAGAAGTGCTTCAAGATACATGGAAAAAACTACAGAGCCAAAAGAATGGCTGCAAAGAGAAGGAGGCTCACATGACAACTTCAGATTCTGCTCATAAAATGCAAAATGATTGTTTAAAAATTCCTCATTTAACATTTTTCTCTTTGATTTGTGGACATGTGACTGCAGACTGCATACAGCCTAAATGACAATGTGAATGTACTCTCACCCCCTGTCCTTGTTTTATTTTTATTTTTTTGGACCACATAATAAACTAAATGCCAAAGTTGGTTCAAGTCCAAATGCTCTGGATATGGCGCAGGACAGAAGGCACATGACATATCTGTCAATCAGAGGTCCTCATGTTGCTCACACTGTTTTGTATATTGTTCTTTTTTCATTGGGCTTTAATTGGACTACTAAGCAGCTTTTGGTGTAATCTCCCCTCCCCCTGACAAATTTCTTAGGAGACCTGTTTAATGCTCAGCATGAACGCCTGACATATGGCACCTTTTATTGGCTCTATTGTTTTCTGCTATGCTCCTCCATAACATATGTCCTCTCATCCCCTCCTATCCTCTGCACTATAGCAGATGTCACATCTCGTCATAATACTGTTAGCAAGTAGGCTCTCATTTTCTTGATGAGAGTCTGGCTGAACTCCTCACTTCTAAGACCAGATTTTTAGGCTTCAGTGTTAGCTTTTGATGCAGTTCCTCCTGTTTTCAGTCATTTAAAAGTGCCCTGAGTCCTCAAAAGGACTATATAAGTACCAGTCTATTTACCATTTAATGCAGGGACAAATCTCCTCTAATGAGGAATTAATGAGGAATGATGAGCATGAGGATTAACCCTTTATTGTTAGGAGATTCTGATGTTATCTACCTACAGTCATTTCTAATGAGGATGTTCAGCTCACGTCAGTTCACACAAAGAAAAGGATCTTTACACCGTGAGGCAACAAAAACAAAAACAGTTTGTAACACAAAAAACATTTCAAAGGAAAAAGTCAGTGGAATGACCCTCTACACACGCTACAAGGACCTGACAAAATAAAACAGGAACCAAACAGAGAACGACTAGACGAGGCACAGGAAACATATGGAAGGCAAGAAACTAGAAGATCATAACCCCAAAATATCATGAACTCTTTAACTAAGGACAACATAACAAACTCAAAGTTGCCAAGACTAAGATTAAACTAAATGAAGAAATAGAAAAATGAAGAAATAAACCATAAACAAACTAAGAAACAAACTGAAGAAATTTAACAATAACAGAACCCCAAAGACCAAAAACACAAAACACTGGGCAAAAGGCGCACGGCCGTGCCGTACTGCCACGGTACTTTTGACATGAGGAACTTTACTGTACCTGATGTTTGTACCTTACAGAGACCATCATTGTACCTCAATGTAACAGTACAAAAATTAATCCGTAAAAAGATCTTTCAGGCAACTAAAGAACCAGCGGGCACATACCATATTAATGGATCATTGGATAATCAGTCATTTTGACTTTTTAATTAGATTTAGAAGTCCAAACTATGAGGCTAATGTGTGATCAAAGGTAAAACTAAAGGTTGTAAAAAAGTGCTGGGCTGTGTCTAACTCTTAATTTTATGCCTTAAAGGAGACATATCCTGCTCAATCCACTTTTTTAGTCCTTAAATACATTTTTTGTGTACTTTGAGTGTCTACGAGTGCTGCGTAGATACCTTTATATTCTTTTTGGGTCATATTTTTCAGTCTGTTCAGTTTTCTTTATTCCCTGTTACGTTTTCTTGTCTATTACATCACAGTATTTGTTGTGGAACTGCTAAACAAGGTCATGAACTTCCGGCTAACCAGTTTTGTGAATCTGCCCTTTTTTTCTCGCAGTGATTTTGTAGTCCAAGTTCAGTTATGCCGAAGTTGCAAGTCGACAAGTCAAAATGTTCGGTTGTTGGGCGTATTAACCCACATGATTCCTTGCATTGCCCATCAGAGCCTCTTTGAAGTGCTTGTTTCTCTGCCAGTCGCTAACCGTATCGCTGCTATCAAACTACAAAAATGGCCAAACAGGGTGGAGTGGAACGCTCTGTGACCTGGAGGGGGGCGGGGCGTGAAATGTCTCATTAACATTTAAAAAGACCGCACCAAAACGAGCTGCTCTAAGATGCGGCTCAGAACAGGAGTCAACAAGGCGTCTGTGGAGCTACAATAACGAGGAATTCAGACCAAAGCAGTTCTACTTTATAAAGACCACAGGTGAATGATTTACATGTGCTTGTACTGTAAATACCTCTGTACTGTTAAACATTCACTCTGTACTGTTGCACAGATAAAACACCATCCGTGGCTGTTATATTGGTGGCCAGCAGCACTGTAGAGAGTATGGAGAGGGTAACTGTATCAGCTGTGCATATGTATTACTCATGGTTTCAATCATATGACTCAAATACACTAACATAAGACAATTATCACTCCACAACTAACTCTGTTAAATGGGGCAAACTTCACTGTACACAACTACACAATTATAGACTAATAACTCCACATCTATAAAAATACACCAGGAAGAAGGATCAGCAAACTCTGAGTTGATCAACTCTGAGCTCGGCAACTTTGAGTTTCCTGTTCCACAACAGCTGATCAGAGTTAGGCCAATCAACTCTGAGTATGATCACACTGAGTTAAGTTCAGTAATAGTTTCACATTTAACTGAAAAAATGCAGGGCAGCTTCCCAAGTCTTTAATGAACACACAGTTTTATCAATAAAGGTAAACATGTTACAAGACATGTCCCAGCTCTATAGATTTTAAATATTTAAGTACAGTTTTGGGAGGATGATTTTAAATAAAGAATGCAGATCATGTTGGGAAAAATGGAGCCATTATGAACGGATCTGGGTGAGATGAGCTGGAGCCTGAAGTGGAAACATTAACACTAAGTTGCCTTATGTTGACTTTGCTTATTAAGTGCATGTTTGCATATCAAGCAGCCTGTTAAGGACTGACTCTGTTTCACTTGTGTTAACAGAGCCTAAGAGCAGATTATTATTTTAGTAGTTTGGTTTCATTTTCTTTCTTTCTTTTTTATAAAGTGTTCCATATTCTATATCCTCCTGACAGAAAAATTAACTATTGTAATCCTATAAGGCTCACTCATACTGTGATGTACGGAGCCTTGTGATGAGCCTCATAAATCAATCAACAGCTGTCATTCATAAGTTGAAGACAGCGCCTCCCCTTTGTGCCTCTGGAGGAAGAGCAGCTCAGAAAGCACAACTTGTTCGTTTTAAGATT
This sequence comes from Cichlasoma orientale, assembly GCA_034780415.1. Lineage (NCBI taxonomy): Eukaryota > Metazoa > Chordata > Actinopteri > Cichliformes > Cichlidae > Cichlasoma > Cichlasoma orientale. Next base: position 218,813 of record JAVDPK010001662.1, read on the forward strand.
AGATCGCTAATAAGAGGTTTCTCCTACCTGTAAAGCCATCTGGACAGACACACTGATAAGAGTTGACAAGATCCTGACAGCTTCCTCCATGCTGACATGGAGCAGACTCACACTCGTCCACATTAACAGAGCAGTTATCTCCTGCAAGAGGATCATATCGGTGACATTCATTTATGTCCCCTTCACATCGATGAGGTAATGTGCAGAGAAACTCAAGCGGTTTTTGCTGTGAGTCTGGCTTACCAATGAATCCTGGAGGACAGTGACAGATGAAGCCAGCGGCCACATCATAGCTGAACTCCACAAGGCTGAGTTCAGGAAGCTTCCCGTAGTTCAGGACATCTGAGCGCTGGAAACACTCGCCACCATTGTCACAGGGGTGCTGCTGACACTCATCTATATCCACCTGGCAGTTGTCTCCCTCATAACCTGGACACACAGGCATTTGGACATAAACACAAATACATTTTTCTCTGTGTCAGCCACAATACCATTAGCTGCTATTTTCTTAGCCCTACGCTAACTAAATTTATAAATATCAACACAAAATTCACATTTTATATTAGTAAGCCACTTCTGTCAAAATGCAGCCATCAAAATGAAACTTGGAAGGCGTCCACTTTGTCTATCTCAAAGAGTGAAAACCAGCTGAACCTTAGAAACTACTTGTTTTTCATTTATCTATTTTTCAAGAAAGCCCAGTGTAAAACCTGTCTACTGTCTGAGAATAACCTAATTTCACCAGCATAAACATTTCAATAAAATATTTAAATTCTCCAGCTTTTGACTTTTCTAAAGGTCGTTCTCTAGTTATCAGACAGAACTACACGGTTTCCCTCCTCAGTGAGACATTACTTCCACTTTAACCTTCTTCCATTGGATATGGGAATGATGCAAACACGTCAGTCCACACTGATGATTAAACATGTCAGTGTTTTAAAAGTGGAGCTGAGCAAGATAAAAGTAAAAATAGTTTCTCAAATTGTTTAGAAGTTATGGTCTGTCCACGCTAAGCAGAAACCTGCAGAAATGTTAAAAACAATAAAATAAAGCACTTTCTGGAATGGCCATTTGAGACACCCATGGTAAAATGCCCAAACCAACAGCATAAAAACAAACAAACATGTTTATAACCTGGTAGAAAAAATGTTTTGGACTCATTGGATAGATTCACCTTCTATAACAACAATAAGTTTCTTAAAAAACTCATCAGATTTTTAAAAATAGGCTCAAAATTGGGGCTGCTGTAATCAAAGCCAATGAACCTTGCAAGACAAACACTCCTTTGTTTAGTTTGATTTACACGTGAGAAACCCAGCAGCCTCCAGAACATACATAGCTGCACATTCTTACCTTTTTAGCATTGCTTTTATTTCCTGTGACCATAGGGATAAAACAGAGATCCTAAACAATGGTGACAGTTGGTTTATACCACACTTAAAGTTGAACCAGTGTACCTGTCAAACAGAGGCAGTAGTACTGGTTGGTCCCCTCCAAACACGTGGCTCCGTGCTGGCAGGGGTCAGAGGCACATTCAGGAATATCCTCTTCACAGTGGTCGCCTACAAAGCCTGTCCCCTCACAGTCACACACATAGCTAGGGGAGACAAAAAAGTCATAAAGAATATTACTATTGCTGTTGCATTAATGTTTGATAGGGTTTTATTGTTGTAGCAGGTTGAGATAAAGTACATTTTTATCAAAATTTTATTATTTTATTTTTTTTTTCCTGATGTGAAGGAGCTTTGAGCCGCATCCTTCACTATATAGGTGATGAATATTTTTACCTTTTTCATTGTCTGAAGACTG
>JAVDPK010001663.1:16556-35670 GCA_034780415.1 Cichlasoma orientale
TGTGTGTGTGTGTGTGTGTGTGTGTGTGTGTGTGTGTGTGTGTGTGTGTGTGTGTGTGCGTGCGTGCGTGCGTGCACATGCACAGACACTGGATATCCTGAGGAGACTTATTGTGTGTGCAGTGTGTGTGTGTATGTGAGATAAGAACCCTGGATAATGAAAGTAGAAACTATAATTAATCTTCTCCTTTTACAGATTAAAATGGGCTTCTTCACATTTGCCAGATTCATGATGGTTTTTTTCAACTTCCTTATCTTTGTAAGTATGTTTCCACTCTGGTTACACATGCAGGATGATTAGGAGGACGAGGCTGTGGAGATGATGGTGAGGTGCTCAGTTACTGAGTGAAATTCATACATTAAAAAATTCTTGTATGAAGGAAAAACAAACAAGCAAGCAAACAACTATAAAATCATTTCATCCTCCCCTTCATTGCAAACAGAGATGTTACATAATAATCTCAGACCACTGAGCTAGAAGGCCTATACCAAAATTTCTCTTCACTGTTGCAATTTTCATCTCGTTAACTTCAAAGGCTGAAATTCTGCCACCTAAATCTTCAGCTTAATGTGAATAACTAGCACATTTTGTGAAATAGGATGGAAAGAAGTCTTGGAAATGTTAAGCTGAATTTGACTGTGACTCGAGCCCACTTGGTCTCTTGCTGTCACAGATGAGCATATAGCATGAGTCATTTTCCTCATAATGGAAATCTCCGCCTGAGTGCTGCTTGATAAGTTTCGTGCACCAGCTCTGGCGGTGCGGTGATTGTGATGTCCCTGTAATATGTATGGCAGCGCAGGAGAATGATGTAATAGTTCTTTACAGCTCATAAAGACCTTGCTTTAATGTGAACACTCAAACACATTTCAGCAACTGCAGCTGCTTTTCCTCTTGTCATCAGAAAATTACTTCACAAAATTTATCTTTTTAAGAAGCAAACTTTTGCCACTTTTTAGAACAAAAGAATCAGTATTCTTCATTAAGATCCCATCAGTAACTACAGGGACATTAAAGGACAGAAACCCATACTGCTTTTCCTTATCACCAATCATATATAGACTTATATGCATATATATATATAAGTAATATGTGTAATAAGTAATCCCTGTGATGTGGGGTTTCGGTGCTCACAGATGAGCACAGAAGCCCCACCCCACCCAAATGCTGTTCAGGTATTTGCAAGTGGCAGGTAATCAGATGCAAGTTGTCTTAAAGGGAGGGGGAAGGGAGCTAAAATGGCTTATTTCAGACAGAGAATAAACGGAGGGACAGCACAATAGCCCAGAATAAAATAAATAAGAATTAGTTTGATTTTGTTTTTCATGCAAAGCTACTATAGTAGTAGTAGCTAGTAGTAGCTATAGTAGCTAGTATAGTAGAGTCCAAAAAGAATTACATGTACAGTATATGCATATGACACATGATCAGAATGTTTACCTGTTCAAAATAATCTTAAAGCGTGATTTTTACTTCTGTACTGAATCTATGAATCTGTGCCTGCATTGGTCAGTGATTTCATGACCAAAACACTAGTTAGTGGTGGCGTTTCTCTTCTCAAGTTGATCCATTCTCTTCCAGCCATTAAAAAAAAATGGTGGCAGAAGAAGCAGCAGGCAGAAAGGCATAGGTATAGGCACAGGAAGAGTACTGAATGTCACACTTCCAGGCGGGTTTAACAGGACATATAACCACACTTTTAGGGATGCCAGGTTACAACGTAGGGTTTATAAAGAGTTTGCAGTTATGATGTACTGTACCTATGAAATAGAGTTAACGCAGAAGCATAAATCCCACTTGCACAAAGAGGTAAATATGGTGAATAGTCCAGGTGGCGACCAAGGATTGTGCTGGTGTAGTCAAATAACATATGCATTTCCACTGCACTCTGTGTTTGCACACTCCACAGTTTAGGTCAGTTCTACTGAACACTTTCCCTCACATCTCAGGATATTACAGTAGAGGTCTGTATTAATTGTATCAACCTGCTGGAGAACCCTGCCAATGTTGGGAAAAAAGAAAAACATAGTCTCACCGCCCATGAAACAGGCAACCTTCAGTCTTAAAAGCTGTGGCATCTGAAAAATACTTGGCTTTAGCCAAAAACTAGCTGCCATCACTAAATGACTTTGACATGAAATTTGGGACAAGTTTAAACAGAAACTGATATTTGCACAAATTTGATGTCTATCAAATGTAACGCACACAGTGTAAGAGGCCAGAACAAGACTGCCAGGGAGGGATCTAAAAATAGTAGCTGGACTGGAATCTTTCTGATCTTGCCTGAGAAGTTGACCTTGGATGGGAGATGGATCAACTTTGTTCAGATAAGGCTTTTGACTTTTATGGACCAGATCGCAGAACTACCAAACTCACATTTGGGAATTATTGCATAACTTTTCCCTGAGGTGCACAGCTGATTTCAAGTTCTTCAAAAAACATACCTTGACATCAGAGATATGGATTTGTGGAGTGTTTTTTTAATTATTATTATTATTTCTAGATTTTTTGTTATTGAATTGAAAAAATGCATTAAAGAAGTGGCAATATCCACCTTGGCATCACCCTTTTTTGTAAGCTACCACAATGAAGCCTCAAGTTTTGCTTTTCGGCCATCTATGAGCAAGAGTGTGGAGCTTGAAACCTGACAGGAGACACATACTGTACTGTATGTCTCCACAAGGCCATATAATTATGGAATTATTTTCACTGACCTAAAGGAATGAATTTAGCTATTGCATCACAACGACTTGTGGAAAGTATGTGATTTGTATTTTATCAGAGAAATTGATGCTTTTTGAACCAGAGTCCATTGGAGCCAAAGATTTATTTTTAAAGACTTAGCACCCATTGGTGATGTTCTGACCCAGTGACCCAGTAAGTCAATTTTTTTTAAGGCAGTGAGTGATCTCTGATTACTGGCGTGTATCACCCTCTTCTTTAAGTGATATGTGTGATTTTTGATAACGGTGGCAGTGGCGCAGTGGGTAGGTGCTCACCTTCGCAACCGGAGGGTCGCTAGCTTGAGTCCCCGTCTGAGCACATGCTGTCATTGCGTCCCTGGGCAAGACACTTAAGTGTGAATGTGTTTGGAGGGGCTGTAGGCGCGAATTGGCAGCCAGGCTTCCATCAGACTGCCCCAGGGCAGCTGTGGCTACATTAGTAGCTTAGCACCACTGAGGATGATTGAGGTGTGAATGAATGGTGCTTGAAATTGTAAAGCGTCTTTGGGTATCTTGAAAAGCGCTATATAAGACTAAGGCATTATTATTATTCAAAGAGTGGTTTAAAGTATGTGACCAAATATGATACACTATATTGCCAAAGGTATTCACTCACTCATCCAAATCATTCCAGTCACTTCCACGGCCACGGGTGTATAAAATTAAGCACCCAGGCATGGAGACTTCTACAATTTGTGAAAGAATCGGTCGCTCTTAGCAGCTCAGTGAATTCCAGCATGGTACTGTCATGTCACCTGTGCAAGAAGTCCAGTTGTGAAATTTCCTTGCAACTAAATATTCAACAGTCAACTGCTAGTGGTATTATAACAAAGTGTAAGTGACTGGGAATGACAGCAACTTAGCCACAAAGTGGTAGGCCACGTAAAATCACAGAGCAAGGTCAGTGGATGCTGAGGTACACAGTGCAAGTAGCCAATTTTCTACAGTCAGTCAAACCTCCAAACTTCATGTGACCTTCAGATTAGCTCAACAACAGTGTGTAGAGAATGGGTTTCCATGAAGCCGTACATCACTTTGCAATGCAAAGTGTCAGATGCAGTAAAGCACACCACCACTGGATTCTAGTGCAGTGGAAATGTGTTCTCTGGAGTGACGAATCGTGCTTCTCCGCAATGTGGGTATTGAAAAGTGCATACACATGCATACGATCTAAAAAAAAAAGGTGAATAGTTGGTCTGCTATAATTATACCTGTTGGGGGATGATGGTGACAGAAATGGAGTTTAAGGAAGAATAAACTTGTCGCATCACATTTAGCCAACAGTGCAGTAATGTACTGAGAGGGTAAAAACAGATAGAATGTGCAGGAAAGACAAAGACAAGAAGGAGGAGATTATTCCCATAGGGGACATGTCAGTATCTGACAGATGTGGAGTGCTGGTTCCTGATGAAGAGCAGAAAGGGGTCCCGTGACTGAAACCAGTCTGATGGAGCCTGACTGTTCATATCAGGCTTCAAAGTAGGGTAAGTGGAGGGTGAAATACACAGAAGGAATAGAGAAGGTTAAAAAGGTGGAAAAGAAAGTGAAGAGAAAACCCAGGGTGGAGAGATGAAGGAAGATGGAGAAGGAGAAGGAGGCAGAGAGATAATAGAAATGACAATTTTATATATTTAACACATTTCATTATACTTAAACTGAAAGTTTGTAGGTTTACAATGTTTGATGTCAGTGAAAACAGCAAAATAAAAAATTACAGAGAAGTAAAATACAAGTAAACATACATACATGCACATGCGTGCCCATACGCAGCCATTGAGTGTAGGCTTCTGAGAACAACAAGATTTTGAGTCTACTTTTGAACACAGTTGTAAACGACATCAGGTCAGAAGGCAGCTTGTTCCAAAGAACAGGAGCACAGTAACTGAAAGCATCCCCAGCACACTTGGCTCTACAGTTAAAAGATCTGCACCTGATTACCTGACATGTCAGACTGGGTCATAGACATTGAGAAAGTCAAGATGTACTGGGGGGCCAAACCATTGAGAGTTTTATGAACTAATAGAAGGATTTTAAAGGTAATTCTGTGTTGAAGTGGGAGCCAATGGAATGACTTCAGTACTGGGGTACGTGTAAGAACTCTGGCTGCTGCATTCTGATTTTGATACTCCTGCAAACAGAGATTTACAGTAGTCTAACCTGCTTGATATGAATGCATGGACCAATTTCCCAGTCAGCTTGAGATAAGAATTTTCTAACTTTTTTTTTCCAACTGATAAGAAGTAGTTCTGGTAACCTTATCATTATGATCATCAAATCACCGTCCAAAGTGATGCCAGGGTTTCTGACTTGTTCAGTGTGTGGACTAAGACTGGACTAAGACTAAAGCTTTCTGTGAATCACTGATGACTTTCATAAGAGCTGTTTCTGTCATGGCCTTTTGCCCAGTGTTTTATGTTTTTTTCTGTGAGGTTCTGTTTGTTGTTCTGTGTGGTTCTGTATCTCTGCTGTGTTTCTAACTTTGGTCACAATTTAGATTCTTAGTTTGTTATAGTTTTTTTTAATTCTGTTATTAGTTATTATATTTCATTCCTGTTTTTCTTTGTTCTTCTCATCTTCCCCACGTCTGTGTCTGTTTTGTCCCCCTGTGTCACCGTCCCTTGTCTCATGTGTATGGTTGCATTCCCCATGTTGTGTCAAGTCTACGTTTGTATTGTCGTATCAAAAATTTAATGAGATAAATCCTCCCTTTTTAGGCTGATAGGCTATCTTCCCAGGTCTTTTTAGTTCCAATTAGAATCAACACTTTGAGGAGAAATCCACAAAAACAGAGCAGAATCGTTGCCAGTCGGTTTATTGAACAAAGAGTTCAGCAAAAGCATGAAAAAAGATAAAGAGGGAAAAGCGAAGCTCCCCCGGGGGTTCCAGCCGTAAGCAGATCAGCAGGTGATGGTAGCAGGCAGAGAGGAAAGCTCTCGGGGCTTCTGAGAGCTGCTATTTATCATTCAAGGGGTGGTCTAATCACTGCCTTTTTTATTATGTCATATCTTCTGATCTTTATTATATTTGTTATTTATTTATCTTTTAGCACCAATTGCTTCCCAATTTTGGCCAGAATGTTTCCTAAGAATAATTACATATCTTAAATATGTTTACTTGCTTTGATTTAAAATCTTACTCTTTTTACACTTTATGGAACATGATGCTAGAGTGGCCTGACCTTTATTGGCCTTGACCTGTTATTTTTATCCAGCCCTTCTTGGAATTTTCCCCTTGATACTAATAATGAGCGAGGTTTGCTTACTCAGCATTTTATTTGACAGCTCGTTTACCTCATCTGTAAAAAGGTTACATCATGGAAAATCCCAACTTTCCCTAACCCTGTGTCTTTGAAACGTGTCAGATCCTTTTGATTTATGACCTGCACCTGCACAGGCTGTACACTAATTCTGCCAGGCAATCAACCCCAGAGTGAGACACAATAAACATAACTTCTCTCGATAAATGCAATCAAATGATGACATAAATTTATACAGTGAGTATACATCAATCAAACAATACTTTTAAATGAAAGAAAGCAAAAACAGTATAAATGAAGACAGTCATAAATCGCACCATTTAAATCAATGGTTTTCAGTCAGTATAAGTCCTGTTTTATTTTGACAGTCTCTTGTTCCCTGTGTGTTGTGTTTTGCTTTACTTCCTAGTGTAGCTTTCCTCCCAGTTTGATGGGAATGGGCTCAAGTAAAGAGGTGCAAGACAGGTGAATATGTGGACATTGAGCTCAGGGCAGTAATTTGGTGAGTCTGTAAGGTGGAGCTAGACAAATTACAACATGAGATATTACCTGTAATACTAGAAACTTTGTTTGGGAAGAAAGCAGCAAATTCAGTGCATTTATTTATTGAAAGAAATTCAATCAGTGCAGTTTTGGAGGGATTAAGTAGTTTATCAATGGATGAGAATAGAAAAGCAAAATTAGACTAATGGTTGATCAGCTGGGAGTTGTAGAATTGTTTGGCCAATTTTATTTAATTGTTGTGGCAATGAAGGGTGTTTTTATAGATTTCAAAATGCATTTGTAGGGTTTTTTTCTTTAAACTTAAAATTTCAGTGATTTTTAGGTACGTTTTATTGTGATTTGTTAATATTTTCATCTGTAAACACTAGTTTCAATTGAAAAAAACAGAATTTTACAGTGCATTACTTAAGCTACAGTCACACTACGGGAAAACTGAATAAATCAGTAAGACCAAAATCATCAAAAAACCAAAATCATGTGCAATGAACTTGCAGTCTTGTTGCCTTTGAAATGGATGCTTCAGTGTCAGGGACAATGTATGTGACCACTGAAGGTCGCCTGCCATCTTCAAAGCAACTTTGATGCATCAAGACGGTGATAAAACAGCAATAAGAAAGAGTCAGCCTGTTATCAGTTTGCAACTGAATTGGGTCAAATTGGAAATTACGTGGATTTTGTTTGTGATAACACAATGATCAACTATGATAAACTGGCAAAAACTGCAAATCTGTTGCAATCTACATACACCGAAATTCCCATTAAACATACATTCCCATTAACTACTTACATTCAAAGTCCAGGCAGATCTCCATAAATTCAAAATACAAAACGAGAAATTCCTCCACAAATAGTGATGGAGTTGTGATTTAACTGTAAAATGACATAAGCACTTGGCAACCTTGTTTTTATGTAGAATTATAGTACAACCAGCTGGCACCCAGTTGAGTTGAGTCCCCTATTACAAAGAGACCCGTCACAGATGGGTGGTCTTCCTTTGCACAGACTAAGTCAAACTGATTGCAATGTGTTAGCAGTCTGTCTGCGTTTATGAGTCTGCCAGTCTGTGTGAGAGTAATTGCAGTCGATCCGAGTCAGACTGCAATTGTTTGGAGACAGGTTGCCTCTGACCTGGCAGCCAGTGCAGTCAATTAAACACTGTTTAACTAACTGTAAAAAACAAACAAACAAATTAATATATACAATAATAAAATTTTACTTATTCAGTATTTATTAGTAGAATAATAATGAATGACCCCAGAACTGAGATAAAGCTGACAAATAATAAGTAAAAGTAAGGAATGTGAATTAAATGTAACATATTATGATACTGTAACTGCAGTAAACATTTCCCAACAAATATTACACTGAGAATAATTACAGTCAGAGCAAGTGAGAAAGAAACCATGCTATGGTTAGCTCTCCTGCTAGCAATGGGTGCATTGCTTTGGATGCATAGCTAAGTAAACACAGAACAATAAAGAAGTGAACTGAACAGATCAGCCCATTTTCAAAAGCAAAGATTGTGTCTACTTGTTTTTGCCAGCTGGGCATTGCTGGCACACATTTGACAGAAACTTGCACATGCAGACCTTCTTCTCTAAATGTATTCGGATCTTGTTCCTTCTGCAGCTGGGTGGCCTGACCCTGCTGGCCATGGGGATCTGGGTGAGCGTTGATGGGTGTTCCTTTCTTCAGATCTTGGGACCTTTCTCCAATCAAGACATTTATGTGGTCAACGTTGGCTTTTTTTGCATTGTCATTGGGGCCGTGCTGGTGCTGCTGGGACTCTTGGGCTCCTGCGCAGCTCATAAGAAGAGCAAGTGTCTGCTGCTTACCGTAAGTGCATCAGACCTGCTTTAGACTGTGGCTACAATAGTGCACAGGCAAGTGGAAGGTTTAGTGTTGGCTTACAACAACAATGTGCCCAAGGAAGCATAAAACAAATCATTTTCACTTCCTGTCTATTATTGTTGTTGTTGTTGTTGTTGTTGTTTTGTCATGCTGGTCTTTGAGTAATTTTCTGTGTAAGTTTAAGATTGTATGGTATAGCTGAAAGAATCTTTCCTTAAGGTAATTTCAGGTAACACTGGTACATCTCAATGACTCTCAATAAGGTGTAAAAATCTGACAATAAGCAATGCCAATGCCAACTCAGCTCAAAGCAATTCTGCTAACCCTTTAGGACAGGGATCCTCAAATCCAGGCCTCAAGGTCCAGTGTCCTGCAGGTTTTAGATGAGTCTCTGCTTCAACACTCCTGAGTCAAATATAGAAGTCATTAGCAGAATTTGTAAAGAGCCTGAAAGCATAGAGTCATCCTGGCTTTTCGCTGTACTCGAATACCCTCCACAGTCACCATTTCAATTGTTCCTCAAAGCTGAGGAAAATTACAGTGGTATGCAAAAGTTTGGGCACCCCGGATAATTTTCATGATTTTCCTTTATAAATCATCGGTTGTTTGGATCAGCAACTTCATTTCACTTCTCAAATATCACTGTGTTCGTCTGCTATGTGATATATTTAACTGAAATTGCTGATCCGAACAACCAATGATTTATAAAGGAAATTCATGAAAATTATCCGGGGTGCCCAAACTTTTGCATACCACTGTAGTCTCTTGAATTCGCCAAATGTCATCGACTTGACTTTCTATTGTCTCTATTTGCCACATCACTCCCGATGTGGATGCAGCGTTATTATTCAAAACAGACAGAAAAGGAACACATACAGACAACCTGAGGAAGGCACAGAAGGCAATGGGAAAAATACGGAGAATGCAGAGAAAGATACAAAAAGCAAAAGAAGATACTGCCGGGACCGAGACAGAGGTGAAAGGCTGAGCAACTCAAGAGATCTTTTCTCTCAAGAATTGTTGAAGATAATATCAGAGCTACAAAAAGACTGAATATTAAACTTCAATTCATCTGATGGAATTAAAAAGCAATCTTGTTTATCCACTGATATTATGATCTAAACCACTATAAATAATTCATCGGGCGCTTTTAGTGACCTACATTCTTTTGACATTTCACCCATCCTTGCATTTACACAGGGTTCATTAGGAGCCCGGCACATCCACCCTCCTCCCTTATCCATATCAGCAACACCACCAATCCTTGAACATGCTCAGTAGTGAAGACGCTAACTACCTCTTAGCCCACTGCAGTGAGTCTGATGATTAGCACAAGCAGCAAATATTCCCCCGTAGAGCCCCCATCACGTCTACATCTCCTATTGAGTTGAATGACGGCACAGGACACATTACAGTACATATCTGGCTTACCTTAATAACAGCATCATATCATTCAAGCTCTACATGTATGTCTTCTTACTGTACATCTGTGTACTCACTGAGTATTGATTTTACAACAATATCCACAACTTTGTTAGATAGCTTATTTTTATGAGTATACAGTACCAGTCAAAAGTTTGGACACTGAATGGGTGAGTGTGTCCAGACCTTTGACTTTATTTTGAAAAACCTTGACCCTTTCCCTTCTTCTTCTCTCTCTGCAGTTCTTCTCCATCGTCCTCATCATTTTCATCGCTGAAGTGGCAGCTGGAGCCGTGGCTTTGGCCTACACCTCATTTGTAAGTTTTCACTCCCTCCATCCACACCCACTTTCTCTTTCTCCATTCTTTCTCATTCCTTTTTCTTTTGTCTTTTTAATTCTTCTCACCGCTCTCTGCTCCCCCGCCCCCCCCACCCCCACCCCCTTCTTCACCTCATTGTGCTACTCTGGATTTTATCTCCATATAAATTTACTATCTTAGCAGTGGGCTATCATTGAATTATGGGCTTTATGTCCACCTCACTACATTTCTGCTACTTAATGATTCTGGGATAGCCTGGGGCTGTGTGCGCTGTCTCTCACTTTAAGCAATTTATTACTCTGAAATATTAAACCTAAAGCATTTTATATGCAAAACAGGACCTCTCTCTGCCTCCTCCTCTCTCTCTCTCTCTCTCTCTCTCTCAGACTCAGACACACACACACACACGTGCATACATATGTGCTCCATTTTCATTTAGTGCCAGACAAAGTAAAAATGATAAAGATTTAAAATGAGCTGTGAAGAGGGAGGATGGTGAAGTCTGGGGTCTAAGAGAAAGTGGAAATTTGGATCTTGGCTGTACCTAAAATCCCAAAAGCAAGGGTGGTAATCTATTACATGGCTTTTTGCAGGTGGGAACTGAGGAACAGAGCAGAGGGAACTCTGCATTGCTTGGAAATTTCATTTCAATTGTTTGCACATCTGCCATTGGTAAACCATTTTGAGCTGCAAGTACGCAATGCAAAAAGTATCACAAGAAAACAGGTTTACAAGAAACCATTGATTGATCACAATCCACACAGTGTTATCATCACCACAGTCTGAAGACAGAGAAGTCACCAGCATCACATTCACTGGCTGGCTGACGCGGTTGTACCCCCCCCCCCCCCCCCAGGCATGTGTGGCTTCTCTTGTCAGGGGTTTTCCCCTCATAGTCACGAGGGTTTTTTTGAGTGAGGATTTGGGACAAAATAGGGTGCTATCTGCAGTTTTTGCATCAGAAACTGTCCAATCAACTATATTTTTCATTGTTGTGAGAGATGTTTGCAGAAAACATTAAGATAACAAAGCTTCTTACATTCTGGTGATTGCTGTTGTCAGTGCATCTATTGATTCATTACTGATATCTGTGACTTTTATGTTGTTAGGATTGTAGACTTTAATGCAACAATAAAATGTCAACCTGGGGTGCGTTCCTGCTTTGACTTTGTGAAATCTATATGCACTCAAGCACTCTGTTTTTTTGGATGAAGTTGACTTCTGTTGAAGAGTAGTTGAAAAATATTACACCGCATCCCAGATAGCAAACAATCTTTGAAACTAAGAACTCTGATGTAGATTCATCTCCAGTTTTTCACCTTCACTGAATTTTGACACAATGTTGAATTTGTGACTAAATATTACTGGTACTTAAGTGTATTTTCACTGACATTTAAACCACAGAAAATTACTATTATTACCTTAAAAATATGGTGGAGAAGAATTGCCAGTGTCTACAGACAGCTTAAATTGTAAAATGAATGAATTTAATCAAATATATCTAGCCTTTTAACATAAGGCTGACGCTAACATACATAACAACAGACAACATCAATTAAAAACAATAAAAGTTCTTTAGTTTGATATTCTTTTTGGTAAATTCACTCCAAAGTTGTTTGATCTTCTACAAGTTAAAGTTAATAAAAATCCTTAAAACTTAAATTACATTTATTAGTGTAAAAGGAACCCATCTCTTTAAACTTAAAGAAGCCCTTAGTGCTTCTGCTGCTTTGTGATGTGTTAAGTTTTTTAATAAAGTCAAAGAAAAGACTTCAACACGCAGTCAGCACTGGGCAACAAGCAGGTCTTCTTATGTTCACTGTTCTCACATCAGTCAGACAGGATTCAGCCACTCTTTAATCTTGGTTGAAAAGTAGTTCCACAAGACCCATCACCAATCAGGATATCCTTCCGCCATTAATGAAAATATAAAATACATATTTATATTATTCATATTTCTATTGATTGAACCAAAATGAAAGAAATGGTGCATTCTCATTCAAGAGAGGAATAAGAATATGAAAGTAAATAATTTAAGTCATGTGCTGCACAAATGACTTAAATTCCAACTGTAAGTGTTGAGGTTTTTTCTCTATTCTTAATGGCTCAGTGGCACTAAAAATAGGACAGCAACCTCCTTGCAACCAGTAAAAATCAGTGGTTGCCCAGTGACTGCATTTAATCTTCTTTCAATTTCTGATTGCAAGTAGTTGTAGTTGTAGCAACTAACTGGTTGCACAGACTTTAAGCATGCAAAACCCTCAATCTCTGGATGACCGCTTTTGATCTTAAGGTGATGTCACAGGTAGGTAACCTATCTCACAATTTGAATTTTTTTAATGTGAATTTTTTTTTGTATATAAATGGCAACACTTTTGTGATTTTTGCCAATCTATCACTGGCATTGCCATTACATTACAAACAAATTACATGTAGTTGCCAACTTGACCCCATTCATTTGCAGCTTGAGAGCACAGTGGCTGCAGACCTGGTCCCCATCTTCAAAACAATTATTTCAAAGGCAACAAGATTGAAAGTTCATTGCATGCTGTCACAATAATTTGGTTTGAGCTGTAATCTCCAGCCACTGTTTTCCCTACTGTGACACTAGATTGCTCTGACCAGTGTTTACCATGACGACTTCAGGGATAGAAAGATCAAGGTTGTGAAAGTTTGACATGTTAAATTCTCAATACAATCAATGTGAAATATATTTTTAAAAAACAGACCCTGATCTTCTAGTCTGTGTACAGGGAGAAGTATGTCCATACCTGCAGTATGTGTGACTCTAACAACCATTTAGTGGCCTAATTAGTTTTCAGTATTTCTTGCTTTGTTGCATTGGACCTCTACTATACATGGAGACGGCAACAGTTGCCTAAGGTTCATTTTTTACCGTGACAAGTTTTGGAGCTAATGTCACTGTTTCAACCATGTTTGCTGCGTGTATGTACGCCTCATCTGAAAGAACACTTTAAAACTGAGGTTTTTGACTCTGCAGTCTCTGTGAAAATCACAAAGGTTGATGCAATATTTAATATACGCTTTAGGAAGCAAGGCCAACTTCCTTAATGCCACTCTAAGAACAGAAGTTGAAACTAAAATTATCAAAAAATAATAAAATAAAAGATAAATTGGGGCAGCCCAGTGGCATGGTGGTTAGCACTGTTGCCTCACAGCGAGGTCCACCTTGGTCCGGGCCTTTCTGTGTGGAGTTTGTATGTTCTCCCTGTGTTTGCGTGATTTTTTCTCCAGTTTCATCCCACAGTCCAAAGACATGCAGTTAGTGCGGTCAGGTTAATTGGTGACTCTCAGTTGCCCATAGGTGTACAGGGTATACCCTGCCTCTCACCCTATGACAGGTGGGATAGGAAAAGGATAAGCGGAAGAAAATTGATGGATGACATAAAATATGACTTTATAGCACCATATCTTTGGTACTGGTCTTAATTTCTTGGTCAACTATAAATCAATGATTTGACACTCACATTGATCCAACATTTACTTACTGTTGGGTTTTAAATCTTAGCCATGAGGGTGATTCAGAGGAAAAGAGTCAGCTTGCCTCAAATCTTAATTTTTATGGCTTTAAGGATGAGCTGTTTAAAGTCGAGTCACTGTATCCAGGTCTGCTTTTTGCTATGTGTGGAATCCTGTGTTCAATCCTGAGTGTGCCAGTTCTCAAACAAAGAAGTTGTGGGCAAGTGTGCCTGTGTGTGTTTATGGATGTCCTGGGAGACTGAGCAGAGAGCTCTGCTGTTGCTGCTGCTGCTGTTCTCTGGGTTTGTTGAATTAAATATGCCCCATCTCTCAACTGTCATTTACAAAAGCCGAGCCAACCAAAGTGAGCCATGTAAACGGCATCTGGTGAGAGGTACTTTGACAACAGAGAGCAGCATGCCAGCATAGAGAAAAGGAGGAGGGGGTCCAAACTATTGTCTGAATCCCTATTAAACATAATGCATAACTCAGATTTGTCTTCCTTAAAGAGATTTAATGTGCTCTTTGTTAGTTTTAGCATCATGTGTTCATTGCAAACATGGTCAGTTCCATTGTGGATATGAATATGTGAGACCAGCTGTCCATCTGCTGCTTTTGATAAGACACAGTAAACAGAATGGCAGTCGAATAATCAAAATGGGTTATATACATCTAATATGCATATATATAGCTGCCTGTGTCAATAAGCAAGAGACAGAGGCGTAGACAATGAAAGGAGGCTATAAATAAAGCCTTGATCTATCCTGTTCTGCTTATCTGCAGCATAAATCTGCCTTTTGGCAGCCGGGTCTCTGCAGCTCATCTAACCAGAGAGTCCAATAGCTTTCAGGTAGTCGGGATAACTGAGATTTAATAAGCAATTCCAGCTTGTGTTATGAGAAGCTATCAGTGGTCATGGTTGTTCTTTTTCTGCAAAGTGATTTGGAAGTGACCAGGGTGGAGATATATTACAGGGCTGATATGAGCTTTTAGTACATTAATGAAATAGATGTGCTGTGATGTTTAATGAGTTGTGCCAACAGCTGTGCGCACTCTAAATTCTAATTAGTTAACCTTGCTGAGAAAAATACCAGTGCTGCTCCTCACCCTCCTGGCAGTAGAATTCCAAAGACGTAAACAGAAACCAAATGGAAACATCAAATAAACAATTGTAAAAAATGAATATTCCTTAAGTACAGTTATGTTCTTACCTGTATTATCATGTCACTTTAAATGACCAAACTGTGATTTTTGTGTATCTTTCATATCTTTCACCAGGTGTTTACGATTTTAACTATACTGTTGATTGTAACTGACATGTTTATTAGTGCGTGCAGGAACATAAAAATATCTTTCCAAGCCCCATAAGGAAATAAGTACTGTTACAAGGCCTAAAAAAAAAAGCTTATGTTTTGATCACTGTGCTGGGTGAGTTTCAGACCCCCAGGTCACAATTTTCTATTGGCAAATCTAAGTAACTGTCACAACGACTTAAAAACTCTGATTTTTTTTTTTAAAACTTTATTTTACCAGGTAAAATGTTTGATAACCAGTTCTCATTTAAAAACATGACCTGGCCAAGGGGCCCCAGTAGAAATAGGTACATGACACATAGATACATAAGAACATAAACATAAACATACTAAGGATAAAATAAAAATCATAGATTATCATGGAGCAAGCATGTAAATCATGAGAACGGACTAAGATGCAGGAGTCAGAAGAGGAATAGGTGAGTTAGCATTAAAGGGAGAGAGGGGAAAGTAACGCGCGTGATTGTATGCATGTATGTTTAAGTGTGTATGAATTATAGGGGAAAGTGTGTGTGTGTGTGCGTGCCTGCATGCGTGTGTGTGTGTGTGGCAGCCACAAATACTCATCAATGTGTAAAAAAAAAACAAACAAATTTTGTTTTGAAAAAATTTTTGTAATGACAGTATACATGACCAAACAGTGATTATACGTCATTGCTTGTTAACCATCAAAAGTCTATTTATATCCATCAACTCTCTTTATTTGTTATCAAATAATTTAAAAAAAAACACCATTTGAGTCACTCCTTTAAACCTCATCATCAGTTTGACTTCAAACTGCAGCGATATTGACAGAACTTTCTAGGCAATGTTCACATAACTTTTATAAAATGAAATAAGGGATTACATCCTTTAATATTTCTGCTATCAAATTGTGTCGTAACTGTACAAATTGTGTGTACACTTAGAACAATCTGATAGCAGCCATGTTAGTGGGGTGGCTGTGGCTCAGGAGGTAGAGCAGGTCACCTACCAATTGGAAGGTTGGCGGTTCGATTTTTGGCTGCTCCTTGCATCCTTGGGCAAGATATTGAACCCCAAGTTGCTCTCTGTTGCAAGCGTTGGAGTGTGAATGTTAGACAATAAAAGCACTTAGGTTCATATGGAAGTGCTTGTATGAATGGGTGAATGCAAAATGTGCTGTATAAGGGCTTTGAGTGCTCAATTAGAGTATAAAAGCGCTATATAAGAACTAGTGCATTTACCATTATGAAAACAAACTGGGGAAAAAGCTTTTATGCCATTTTGTCAAAAGACTGAAACAGTGGTGCTGGTATAGCTTCATATTTTACTGCACCATTGTGAAACCTGCATTATTTCTTAGTTGTATTTGTTTTTTGGGGCGTCTTGTTTACTTGTTAAAACTATGCAAACTGACTGCCTTAAGAAAAGTTTTTTGTTTTTTTTAAAAAAGTAAAAAAAATCCATAAAAGCAGGTCCATTCTCCTAAAATAGTCACAATCACATGTCATAAAAAATAAATATAGGTAAAATCACTGTTCAAAGTCCATATGCATATTTTATTTGACTTTTTTTCTAAACCACTGATACTGTCCACCTGAAAAAAGAAGTTTATATCAGTGGAGGTGTCAGTAGAAAGACAGCGTGCAACATCATGAAAACATTCAAATGCTACGGCACAAATAAGCTGACAAAGACGATAAAAACACCAGCATTTTTGACGGTACAGTTAACAGTTACTGACTGGAGGAGGGACAATCCACAGATCAACAGCAAAAGACCACAAAACCTGACAAAATACTTTAAATTTCCGACACTACTTTAAAATACCAACTTGAGTTTTACAGGAGTTACAGTTTGCAGTTATACAGCATGGCATCTTAGACCCTAGATATTGTACTTAGGTCAATTCAGCTGCAATGCATTTATCATCTAGTATCCCAAGTTGAGTATGAGAATGAGAAAATCTGTAGAGAGAAGTCAGACACTTAAAGACATAGCCACATTAATTTAAGACACATATTTGAGACGCATTCCAGTTCTCCAGGGAAACTGATTTTGATTATGCAGAAAAAGTTTCATTATTCAAACAGAAATCTGTCGGCGGTCCCAGTCAGACACAAAAACACAGCAAAATGTATTCTACAGCCTGTTTTCCCGTATCTGTGAATACATACTATAATATGTGTAATGTGCAGCATTGTTGAGCATCCCTGTCAATGCCCAATGCCAATTTGGGTTAGATTATCTGATTTGTTGCAGTGTTTGCATGAGGTCAGAAACAGCCAATCAGCATGCTTGTTCCATATATTGACTTGGAGGCCAGTGTTACTGATTTTCCCGAGTTGTTTTGTTTACACATGGGTGGTGATAAGGAATCCTATGGGAAGTCTTTCAAGGCGTTAAAATCCTCCATATTCAGTGGTTGAGTACAGGCCTATTTCTGTTAGCGTCTCCCAAGAATGCTGTACATGTAATAGCTGAGCAGCACACTGCTGACAGTTTGCAACATTGTTTTTTCTTTGCGTTAAATGCAATGCTAATGCTGATGTATTAACCAAAATCATTTCCCACTGATCATAAAAAACAGAAATTCACAGGCTTCCTGTTGGTATTTTTAGAATCTTCAAAGACATCAGCCACCATTAACTGCTCAAGATAAAGGATTTATGGACAAAATTGTGACATTTATAATAAGTATAATGTCTTCTTTAATTTGCATGACATAGCCAATTTAAAAATAATAATAAAAACCAAAGACAACACTGACAATCATCATCTTCAAGTTTATATCGTCATCTTGTTATTAACTAATTATTTATTCATATACAGCACAGAAGGAGAGGATCACTTTTTGATCACTTTTTGATCAAATACTTCTGTTTGCGGTCTCTACCACTATCTTTAAAAAAAAAACTAATACATGCTCCATAACATTCAGTACCTATTTTCTAATCATGTATGTCTATGCTTTTACTGCTGCCACTCTGTGACGCAACCCACACATCCACCAATTTTCAGCACCACCCATTTTTCCCTGAAACAACAGAGCTTTTAACAATAAATGTAGATCACAGAATACATGTATGTATACATGTGAAAATGTTTTATTTGCAGATCCTTTACTTGTCTTTCCCTTGAAAATAAGATGAACCCACTTTGGATCCTCTATGTTCTATATTTCCATTGTTTCCAGTGATTTTAGACATCTTTTCTTGGATGAAAAAAGATGGATGACATTTACCATTGACTTTGGTATTTTGGCTTTCAGCTTTTTTTGAGAGGGTGGACCTGAGAACTTATGTGCTTATGCCAGTGCTGACTAATCCACTGTCATATTAAATAGGATGAACATTTTGGCTAACAAAGAGCAGTCCAGCAAAGAACAAAATGTGCTTGCTGGAAAAACTGAACACCCAACTTCTTATAGTAGCTTTTAGTGTGATGACCCCTAAATAAGATGAACCTGGCCACACCTGTCACGATACATAGCTTTAAGCCTTAATACACACCCATACAATTGATGAATGGGGAAATAAAATCTAGAGACTGAGTCTATTTTTTTGTTCCAGGCTTTGAATGTCATTTTTTTTTATCCAGCAAAATTGGGAGTCTGTGAGGATTATCTCCCTGGAGCCCATGCTTAAGTGGTCATTTGAGGAACTACAGTTCCTCAAATGAGCAGTTTTTTCTCAGCCCTCGAGGTTGCCACTTGCTGGCAATATGTGTAACTGATCAAATTTAGTTTCACAAACCACAACAAGACCACTTCTATATTGCACATATGCCATATATGAGATGGCAAGAGTAAATCATAGCACTGAAGTTTAGGGCTGAAACTCACTATAAAACTGCTTAAAGCTGAGCAGAGCTGCTGATTCATCAGTTTTTCACTGGATGATCTAAACCCAATCTTGCATTCTGTTTTTTTCTTGCCTCAATGTAAAATCATATAAAGTGTTCCCTACGAAAAAATTACTGTATCACTTTCTTTGGCTTTAGTTGATTTGGTTTGCAAACCATGAAAGAAAAGATATTTCAAAAACAGTAACATATTATTAAACAATAGATCAATAACACCAAAAATTGATTTTTTTTTTAATTATTTGTAAAATGTGCTCACACCACTCTACACTGATAACTGTACAGTGTTAATGCCTCCTGCTTCACTGAGCTGTGTATTACTGCGAGCCCTTTGTCCTGCTTATCCACTGTGTGTGTGTGTGTGTGTGTGTGTGTGTGTGTGTGTGTGTGTGTGTGTGTGTGTGTGTGTGTGTGTGTGTG
>JAVDPK010001664.1:0-13158 GCA_034780415.1 Cichlasoma orientale
GTGTGTGTGTGTGTGTGTGTGTGTGTGTGTGTGTGTGTGTGTGTGTGTGTGTGTGTGTGTGTGTGTGAAAGAGAGAGCGAGAAAGAGAGAGAGAACAGGGGTGTGGTTGCTGCATTAGGTAATGTTAGTTAGTTTGTTTTTTTTCTCACAGGCTGTGAGAGCGTTGGAGTTTCATCAGGCGAGGACTCCTCTGGCTGGCTTGTGTGGGCAGAAATGGGGAACACACCGATGAGACGAAACCAGCTGACCCACACACACACACACACATAACATGAGCATCTACACATACAGACTAATTCTCCTTCTCCTGCCCTTACAGCATCTGGCTTCCACCCCCTCCATGCATCAGAGTGAAGAGAGGCCCAAACAACCACTGTGAACTGTTTATCATCTTTATTACTTTATTACTTTTCTGGGAGTTTTCCCTAACCTGATTTTATTACATTGTCATCAGATGATGAGTTCTCTCATCCGCACTCTGCTTTCTTCTTTGCTTTTCCACAAATTTATCGGCCTTGGTAGCTGACTCACGACAGCGGTGGTGGATGCAGACAGGAGTTTAGATTTGGTATCATCACCTTGCCAGGTTTAAAGTTATTTTGTGTAACTCACCATTATTGTACCCTTTCTTCTGGTCTTTTATCCTAAAAGTAACGGGCCCATGGAGGAGTAAAATCCTTGTGGCTGAAAAGCAAAATATAAATACAAATGTTAACTGTGTGTGTGTGTGTGTGTGTGTGTGTGTGTGTGTGTGTGTGTGTGTGTGTGTGTGTGTGTGTGTGTGTGCAAGGTCAGGCCACCCCCCCCCCCCCCCGACACACTCACCCATTCATATGAATGAGTGTGTCCAAACTTCTGACTGGTACTGTATACGTCCAGTATGTGGATGAATAAACAGAACTGCACATTCTCCAGCTGCACGGTCTACTCCAGGCATATTTGGATTTTGTGAAGGAGCCTCTGCTCCAGATCATCCATAATATATGACAGAATTTTGCTATCACTCTAATGGGGGTAAACAGAGACATTTGCCAGAGGCTGAATGGAAAATGCCTGCGAGAGGATGCAATCCAGCAAATAGCAAATGCCAATTGTGCGTACCTGCATGTTTTGTTTTGCTACCACATCAATCGATCCATCAGTCTGTCTCGGATTTTTAATCTCAGCTTGATTGTGATTTCATGCTTGTGACACCAGCGCCCGGACAGCGAGCTCAAACGTGGTCCGAGGGCCTTTTAATCATTAAATCTTGAAACTAAATCAAATTATATTTAAAGAGCGCCATCTCTCACCAGCAGCATATTTTCTCTCCCTCCCTCTCCTTCTCTCGGACCACCTCAAAGTTTCCTGCCCACGATATTTCCCAATGTGGTTGCTTGCATATAGATCCAGTCAGCAGCAAGGGAAACACATCGATTTCCCGTCAGCATCCACCGAGGAGTGCAGGCGCTCCAGCCGAAGCTGGAGCAGCCGGGGTAACATCGGTATCCCGCAGGCGTCCTGGCAGCTGTGCGCAGTGCTGTTAATGCGGCCCATTAGGCCGCTGAGTGGCAGAGAGATTCCCTGAATATTGAGCCGGGGACACCCCTCAATTAGACAGATCGCCCCGCACCTCGTCAGCATCCCCGCCTATCTATCCTCATTAATCAATGACACCGCCGAGAGAGATGGAAAGTTAATTTAGAAGAAGTTTGCTGCCATCCAGCAGTTTGCAGTTTTCTATTTCTTAGCCCGTTGCTTTACAAATGTCCTCATTTGCCCCACTTTTTTATTTGTATAGAATAAGCATAACCTTCAGAGAAACACATGCCAGTGCAAGTTACAACCGTCTAACTAACAGTTGTTCTAAATATCAGGCGCTAAACTCACTTGTAATTTTGTTTTGACGGAAATTATGGCGCAACTTGTTAGGACTGTGTTTAAAGCATGTTGGTCATTTTTCGCTCGCTTGGAGCGTCTGTTTAAATCCACGTAGAGCAGTTTGTCTGTTGCACGGAGCGGTTATGAGCCTATCGTGAGTTAAGCTGCGCTTTTAAACACGGGACCGTAATTCTGCCGCTGACATTAGTTATTGTGAGCGCTGGACATGATTTGCACTCCAGTCTCTCATTCACTGCCAAGCAGCGATCAGCGTTGCCTCAGGAAGTTCCAAATAAGGACAGGGAAACCCACCGGAATAGGTCCTTATGTAGTCACGACCTTATAAGGCACGGCGGAGCAGCGCTTTCCGGCAGCTTCGCAGCCTGCTGCACAGATGGGAAATCCAAATCAAATCTATGGGACGACCGGGAGAGAGCAAGAATAATGCTGCTGTCTGAACGAGCTGTTTGGCTATGAAGATACATTGATTCAGGACAGAAGAAGAGCGGCGTTGTCTTCACAATTTACTGTTAGAGCTTAATATAAAGTCTCTCCTCTCTGTTTTTCCCCCCAGGCCAGCGTCATGTGTCCTCCACTGCAGTGCCTAAATATGGGCTTCCTCTGCTCCAAATATGGACATCTACGTCACAAGAGGGTATAAAAGGAGCGGGGAAACCTCTCAGCTCAGAGAGAGCCCTGAGAGCCCACAAGAGCAACTGTTAGAGCAGAGATAGCGAGACAAACAAATAGATCTCACTGACAGAAAAATCACATTAAAAAGTAAAACGTCAATTCAAAACAACATTCATCCAAGAAGGTAAAACCTGATTGGATAAGTAATTTATTACAAAAATCAAAATTAATCAACAGATTAATTTTGATGAATCTTAGGGAATGAGTATAAAGGAGACGTTTGATTTTTTCTGAAAAGACAAGTGGATCTTTACTCAGCTCTAAGAGAAACAAGGAAAACAACAGGACAACTGGAGAACAAGAGTCACGGAGTAAAGCAGAAAGCTGCATCTTGCTCGGCATCTGAAGAAGTGTGCAGCGCTCCCTAAGCAGGGCTAAGTGATTCCTTCCACCTGCGAGGCACTGCTCTGCCAGCGTGCGCCCAGCCTCCCTGCACTCAACACCAGCCACCAGCGCAGCCTCAGCCCTGCAGCTTCAGCACCAGCACAGGATGGCTGCAGCCAAGACTGAGATGATTCTCCCAGCCCTGCAGAACTCGGAGCCTCTGAGCTTTCCTCACTCCCCCATGGATAACTACCCCAAGCTGGAGGAGGTGATGATGCTCAGCTCTGCAGGGACCCCCTTCCTGACTGCGTCTGCACCAGAAGGTGCCGGCTTTGGCTCTGGAGAGCCAGGAGACCAGTATGACCACCTTGCTGGAGGTAAGATTTGGAGATTTGCTTCTATTGCTTCTGGTTGTCTGTGTTGTGTTTAAAACTGAATTAAACATCAAACATCTGCTAAGCTACACTAAACCAAGAAAGAGTTCATAGAAACAACTGTATAACTTATAACATTATTATTTATGTTTGCTCTTTATTATTATTTCACTAGATTAAAAAAAAAATCATACCTGATATAACTTAACAGTAAGATGTTTTGTCATAAGTCTACTGCATGTAGTTTTGCAGTCTTTAAGTACAGTTGAATTTTAGCAGATTGAACGCAGTAGTTTTATACCATAATATCCTGTTAAAAAAATAAATGCAGAGAAGCAAAAGCACTTTACTTAACACTAATTTATCGATAGCTCTACATCCTTGTCGGGTCTCTAAAGACTCAGACGCTGCTCTGTCACCGCATGCTTCTCGACACTCCTACAGCTCAATTCAAATTGCATTCCTAAAACCAGCTGAACTGCAGTTTCGGTAATCAATTGCCTCTGGCTCTGTGATGGGTTTTAAGAATCTGAACGCTGTGGTTGTGTGAGTCTGTGTGTGTGCTCGAGCTTGTGTAAGACAGGAAGACAGAAAATGAAAGAAAGATCGAGAGTTTGAGCGAATGATAATGTGTCTAGAAAGCGTGCACAGCAGCTCCTGTTGAGGTTTAGAAGACACAGTTATAGAGTTGAGAGGGGAAAGAGTTTAGTTGGAGGGTGTTTCTCTGTGTGGGCACCTGTCTGGTCTGTTACAGGAGAGAGGGGTGACATACTGTCCAAAGCTCTGGCAGGATTCCCTCTCCCTCCCTCTGGATATTGACAGTTTGATTAATGTCTCTCCTTTCTCTGTGCTCCCTGCAGATACGTTACCTGATATCCCCTTCAACTGTGAGAAGCCAGTGGTGGAGCAGACTTACCCCACCCAAAGGCTGCCACCCATCTCTTACACAGGCCGCTTCACCCTTGAGCCCGCCACCACCTGCAGCAATAGCCTCTGGGCGGAGCCCATCTTGGGCCTGTTCACTGGGCTGATGAGCAATGTCGCTCCCAGCTCCAGCTCTTCCTCCACAGCCTCACAGACCACCTCATCCTCCTCTTCTTCAGTCCCAGCTTCCTCGTCTTCCTCGCCTTCTTCTACCTCCTCGTCCTCATCTCAGAACTCCAGCCTCAGCTCTTCAATTCACCACAGTGAGCCCAACCCAATCTACTCAGCTGCCCCAACCTACTCAAGCCCCAACTCCGATATCTTCCCAGACCAGGGCCAGGCTTTTCCCAGTTCAGGCGGAACAGTGCAGTACCCACCCCCTGCTTATCCCAATAGCAAGACCTGCAGCCCAAGCTTCCCTGTGCCCATGATTCCTGACTACCTCTTCCCTCAGCAGCAGGGAGAGATCAGCCTGGTCCCCCCTGACCAAAAGCCCTTCCAGAGTCAGTCAAGCCAGCCCTCCCTCACTCCTCTGTCTACCATCAAGGCTTTTGCCACCCAGACTGGTTCCCAGGACTTAAAAAGTGTCTACCAGTCCCAGTTAATCAAGCCCAGCCGCATGCGCAAGTACCCCACCCGGCCGAGCAAGACACCACCCCACGAAAGGCCGTACGCTTGCCCTGTGGAGACCTGCGATCGCCGCTTTTCACGGTCTGATGAGCTGACACGTCACATCCGCATCCACACTGGTCAGAAACCCTTCCAGTGTCGCATCTGCATGCGTAACTTCAGCCGCAGTGATCACTTGACAACACACATCCGCACCCACACCGGTGAGAAGCCCTTCGCCTGCGAGATATGCGGACGCAAATTTGCCCGCAGCGACGAGAGGAAAAGACACACAAAGATCCATCTACGGCAGAAGGACAAGAAAGCAGAGAAGGCGGGAGCAGTGGTGGTAACAGCAGCACCGGTGTCAGCAGCTTCACCTCCTTCCAGCTACCCCTCTCCCATCACTTCCTATCCTTCTCCAGTGTCTTCTTACCCCTCTCCAGTCACCTCCTGCTACTCATCTCCCATCCACACTTCCTACCCATCTCCTTCCGTCGCCACCACGTACCCATCAGTGTCCATGTCCAGCACCTTCCAATCCCAGGTCGCCTCCTCCTTCCCCTCATCAGTGGCGTCCAACATCTACAGCTCCCCTGTCCCCACCCCGCTCTCAGACATGCAGACCACCCTTTCCCCAAGGACAATCGAGATCTGCTAAGAATAAGCAAAGAGAAGAACTTTTTGAGTCTCTCTACACCTCTCTTTCCTTAAGGTTTTTTGAGGGGAAAGAAATAAGCATCAAAAGGACTTTGTTTTTCCCCTCCAAAAAGCACTTTTCTGCTCCCTGTGCAGTGTTAGGTGAATCTTGAGATTTACCTGAAAGAGAGAAAAAGACACATGTCAAGGACTGGGCAAAGACAATAGAAGATGAAAAGGGATTTTTTTTTTTCTGTCTCTGTAAAACAAATGCAGCACTTCAAGTGCATATGGGACTCCGGAGATAGAGAAACTGGCATTGGCGAGTCTCTGTTATAGGTACACACAAAACCAAGAGACAAACAGACTGCAGTTGCAGTCCTGAGGCATGCTCGTCCTTGCAGGCAGTCGTACAGTACAAAAGACATTG
Source organism: Cichlasoma orientale (assembly GCA_034780415.1). Taxonomy (NCBI): domain Eukaryota; kingdom Metazoa; phylum Chordata; class Actinopteri; order Cichliformes; family Cichlidae; genus Cichlasoma; species Cichlasoma orientale. The sequence goes on from JAVDPK010001664.1 coordinate 5,854, forward strand.
AATGATATACATAAGCTATCATATATGTATATTGTACATGTGCCATGTTTCGTTTTTATCATTCTTTGGTACCACTGATGTGAACAGTTGTTTGCATATTTGCATTGTATTATTTGAAGTGAGCAGGGCCATATTTTCTACATACTTTCTCTATTATGTAGTGATGATGCTGTGATGCGTTTCGACATTGTTTGAAAAAAAAAAAAGAAGCACTTAAGTATTCAAGCATGAGTAAGAGTGATGTTAGTTTCTGTTTGTAAATATCATCCACTGGTACTATCTCTTTCTCTCTTTCTCACATGTGACATATCACTCGGTTATATGGAAAAACAGAGAAAAGGGAAAAAAAATACATTTTTAGAAAAAAGACTAAAACAAGACAAACGCTCCTGTTATTTGGTGCCTTTTGTGAAGCCTTGTTGATTGTGTGACTTGGCTGAGCGCGAGAGAGGATGCACTGCATCTCGCCTTAAGGGTTGAGGGAATATTTTTGTTACAGAATGTACACAGAGGGAGTGAAGGGACGAGCTACGAGGGCACCGCTTCATTTTATCAGAATGTAAGCAAAAAAGGATTAAAAAAATTATGAAATATATTTTTGTAAAACTGAAGTGTAAATATCTACATCTTCAAGAGCTGGAATGTTGAAGTTACCTACTGAGTAGGCATGGGATTCTTTTGTATGTTATATACATGCAGTTCATTATTTTGTGGTTATTTTGTAATTGTGTTTGTTAAAACAAGTGACTGTTTCTGGCTTCTAAACACATTGAATGCGCTTAACTGCCAACGGGATATTTGATGTACAAGATATCCTTCCAGAAATGAAATATAAATAAAAATCTGAATATATATTATGTTTCGTTTTCATATTTCATTATTTGATTTGTGTGTTTTTGAAATACTTTCACTGCTTCTTCAGGCCATCTTCATTACATTAAATCCCACCCTTGATTTTGCCATGCATGCTCCTCATGCATGGATGGCATATATTTCATTGGCTTGCATGTTAATTGCGGGCAGATTATCAGCAGATTTATACCACGGCTTTACATCACAGAAAGCTGCCCTTTAATTTAAGGGCAAATCTGCACAGCGTGATCTTATAAAAAGTCTCCATTTCAAACCCTGTATTAATGATAACACTAACGCATGACTCCCATGCCTATAAACACTGAAGATGAGGAATTCTTATCTAAATCTGACTTGCTCTTGAAGATACTAAGCTTATCTAAATTTCCGTTTCATTGTAGATTTTTAGGATACACTGCTGGCCCTCACTGTTAACTGCACAGACTTGGATCTTTAAGCAAAAGACAAAAAAAAAAAAAATCCATCTGTAAGATGATGGAGAAATGAGTTTCAGGTAGGGATATCTGAAACCAGCTGTGCTTAGACATGCACAGGGTTATTTTCACTGGGTGCAGGTGAAATCCATCACAATATAATTACCTTCTTTTCCGTGGTTGGCAAGATGCTGTCACCTCGTAGTGAATGAGCTGTAACACACAATTGGGCAATATCCGTGTAGGTTAGTCTGAACTGTTGCATGGCAGCAGCTGAACAGAATGGCCCTGAAGGTTTAAATGCTGTTTCTTTGGGTTTTCAAGCAGAATATAATAACAGCTTACTCGCACCATCATTACTCATCTGCCACTGTTCCCTAGGCAAGGAACTCTTGCTACATGTTTGAGTATGGAAATAAAACAGCCTGGATTTTTTTAGCCTATGTAGACACACACACACACACACACAAACCCCCCCCAAAAAACAACAACAACAAAAAAAAAAAGCCCCCTCTCACAGTGCTTTGGAGTAATTTTGTGTTGTGAAACGCACTAACCAAAATACTCACAAATGCAAACACAGCTAAAATAGAAAGCAGGAAAACAAGTAGAAGAGAATAATGGAGGGAAAGGGAAAATAATTAAGATAATTGGTCTCCTGATCCCAAATTTCCAAATTTGGTCTGCTGTGCGTGTCTTTATATCGGTGCGTGTGGGTATTTGTGCATGCACAGTCTGCAGGCATCCCTGTGCAATACAGACATGTTTTAACGACTGGAACTACTGTAGTTACTTCATGCTGCGTGTCTGCATGCTGCTGATGTACAAGTGTGCAAAATACGCCAAGTTACCAGCTTTTGTTTTACTCTGTTTCTTTAAAGCCCGGCGTCCCCATTAAATGGTTAAACATGGACATCACCCTCGCATCTGCTGACACTGTGTATATGTGTGTGTGTGTGTGAGCTGAAGTACATATAAAATTAAAGGGAAAAAATGCATTATATGGTTACAATGGTCCATTTTCTTGGATACTGTCTGCACCACTGCTACAATTTCATAAATATTTAAAATGCGCACACATAGAGAAAAATCACACAAACACAAATCAGCATTGTGGTTGGTCTCTATGCTGAGTTAAGTCACCTTGATGTTTAAATTATGATGTTCCTCTCTCAGAGCCATATCTAGCTTTTTTTAGGCAGATCTTGAGACTCCTTGTGTGGCTTAAAATCCCAAAATCTGTCATTTCCTGTCATTGTTTACAGAATTATTTTGGTTCTTGGCTGCAAAAAAAAGAGCTATTCAGCAGCTTTTGCATCACAACTTTCTCATATTACCGTGCTTTTAGGAAAGTCCTCTACTCAATGTGAAAACCACAGACTGTGCTTTTCTCTCAGTCCTTTCTCGTGCTAGGAGACAGTATTTCAACCAGTTTTGGTCACACGGGGGAGGCTGTGCCGCGACTTTGTCGCAGTCCAAAACCAAAACGCTAGAAAGAGAAATGGGCCAATATTGTTGAATGTATTAGGGAATTGTGTATCCCATCACATCCTTTGATTCAAGGCTCTTCCTCGCATATCAAAGCTCACGCACTGGGCCCGTTCTGTTTAGGGAGGTGAGAGAGGAGTGTAAGAGGATTTGGGAGTGCAGATGCGTTGTGGCTTCACTCTGTTGTAACTCACAATGGAGCCACCTCACACCCCCAACAGGCTTCCATTTCAAGAGCCCTGCCTTTGTTCAAAAATTTATTTGTTCTCTTATTCTTTTTGGGAACTGTGTAAAACAAAAAAGAACGAATGGCGAAGAGAACCATTCCTTCTCCCTCAGCCCTACAACCCCGTCCCACTACCACCTTTTTGCCTCTCTCTCCCTCGCTGACTGTACCTCTCTCTCCCCCTCTCTGGTAGTGCATATTTTGCTGGAGATGCTAATGATCTCCCCCCGCTGTATTCTGATGCAAGGTCTGTCTACACTTTTCCCTTTCATCCACATACAAATGTGCTCTTATTGCCTCTTCGCCCTCGGGCCTTTTAAGATGCCTTTTTGAAATATGCCTTTTGATACGCACATCATTGGCCAAGTCCCTGCAGTGATTAGAGCTCTCTTTAATGTGAGCAAGTTAGAAAGTGAATGAGGGGCTCCAGGGCCGGCAGCTATCCATTCTCCTCTACCCTCACCCCTTGACATCTGCCGGCCCGCTGGGGGGAACCTAGTGTCGGGTAGGACGACCCAGACCCATAGACCCTGCTGGCCATCCTCCATCTTTCATCTCCACTTGGAGATTAAGCACATGAGGAACGACACTGGAGGATCACTTTCATAGATACATGGTACTGTATGCTGCAGGGCCAGATTCCTGTACTTTATCACAGGAATGTGACAGGAGGACTGCTCTCTAATGTCTTTTAAATATGCTCCATTGATCTCATGTTCAGAGCCTCACGCTGCCTCACTGGGATGGCTTTTTTTTTATCTTGCCAAAAGGGAATGCGGAGTCGGTCGTCAGGTGCTTTCTCCTGTTCTGCGTCTTGCACTCGACACCTGTTGCGTCTTTTGGGGAGAGAAGTAAGTTATATTGAAACTGCTTGATTTCGAGCCTCCTCACAGGTACATTTCACATAGATTGCAACATTTATACAGATATGGTATTCAGGAAATGTGCTGAAAAAAATGTGAGACAAAAACTATATAAGTTCTGACAAACCCGGACAAAAACGTAGCAGTCGTTCTACATTCAAATGCCGTCTCTCGTTGCACATAAGGAAAAAAAATATAACTCCAGTAAACCTGAAACAACAGATCCTCACTGTGCATCTAAAGACACACAAGCACATAATAGATTGTCAGAATAACACAAATTTGTTCACTGTTTCTAGGTTAAGATGTGTGGATGTGTGTTTGCAGTGTACCTGTTCAAACACACAAGATGTAAGAGCAGCGTAGCTTACAAGCATCTTTGAAATTATTTGCGGCACACAAAAGAGATTTTTGACGTATCACTTCCACAATAATCTACAGGTGTCCTGGCAACTTTAGCTCTACTTAATAAGCCATGCTTGTTTGAAGTACATGGCTTTGAACAGACAACAAAACAGTGCATGCTTAAGTACCTCCAAATATGACACCTCTTCAACTCAGCATCAAGTACACTACAGCTTTACAAAAGGCACCTGGGTGGCTCTGAAATGCAAACAGGCCCTCATAAGTCTTTATGTGTCAAGGCTAGTAAGTGGGCTTGAGTTATTTTCTTTCCTGTCTGTTAGTCTGAATATCATATGCAATCCCTGAGCAGGTTCTGTGAGGCTGGGTAAATAAATGCAGTCATGCCTCTCAGACTTTTCTCTTTTTATCAAAAAGGGATGCACGTTGAGCAGCAGATGGTTTCCAACTGCACATTAGAGGCTTCAGACAGCACCGTGCAAGACCTCAATTCCTGAACAACAATAATTTAAGCAAAAAGATTTGTGTAAATGTTTAGATTGGTAAGCTGTGTAAATTATTGCACTGGCTTCAGGACGATAATAGCGCAGCAGAGACTGTGGCCTCACAGATCTGCCTGTTTCAATGACCCTTTTTATTTCAAATGAAGCAACAGGGATATATTTCAGGGCCATTGGTTTTACTTGAACAGCCATTCAGTTTTCACAACAGCCCAGATTATAGGTAAGAGCTACAGTGTACTGACTGTGTGTTTGTGTATCTGCAGGCTTTAGGACTGAATATAACTCAAGGCAAAATTTGCATTACACAGTTTGGCTTTCTACTGCAGCTACTAAAGACTGGAAATAGAACGATAAAAATGGGCACAAAACCAACTGCCTTGCTCCCTGCATCAGATCAGGGCAACCTCTGCTTCGCTCTGATACATCAAAAGCTGAAAGAGACAGAGACCTAACAGAAAATCCGTGTCTCTCCCTCCACCCTCCAGATGTGCCCTGCAGTGACTTCACCACCTGTCACTCAAAAGGCGGAGGCCAGGTGCTCGCTCCAACACCACAGCCACCTGTTCTGAGGATGCACCGCACACACTCACACACACACACACACCGGTAAGTGCGCTGCTTTTCCACAGAACATCAGCACTGACTATAACTTAATCTTACCCTACTGCCAAAAATAATCCCTAACCCACTTATTAGGTAATACCTGTGGAGTGAATCAATCATAACTGAAATGAAGACCTATACAACTAAAAAAAAACAAAACAAAAAACAAAACTATATTACCAGTTCAGGACCAAAGATAAGAGCATCAGGATGAACAGCGGTAGAAAGAGACATCATTTGTCCTGGTGTTTTATAGTCTTGACTAGCATTAACAATGGTTCTGTGCGCTGTGCCTGCTGTGCTTTCATAATGCAGCGCCAGGTATTACAAAAGCGCCCCTTGTCATCTGCCTGCTGCTAAGCCTCATTTAAAAATGGAGGCATTATAACGTACAAAAAACAGGATATTCCTGTTTGAAATGAATGTAATTTTAGGTAAACAGGTGTATGTGTGTGTGTGTCTGTGTGTAAGTTTGTGTGAGCCCATACCTAGGTGTTTATGCCACGTGTGCCTATATCCAGGAGCCTTTAGGTGTTATCAGTCTCAGGGGTGACAGCATGATCGCGGGGGAGAGGGAGAAGTGAGAACTGGGGCGGAGGAGGGATACGGTGAATGTGTATCATCATCTGGCCAGGTTTTTCTTTCCCGCCCCCTCACTACAGCTGTCCTCCACGTCTGATGAAAGCCTTGCGCTGCTATATTTGTCCCTCAGTGATGAGGTGGAACTAATGGCTACTTTCACACCAGCTGATGTCATCAGCGTGCTGCGTCTGGGGAGCAGGAGTGTGGGATACCTGCTGGGAGCTTCTGTTGTCCAACAGCACATGTACATGAACACAATCACATGCACATGCACTTATATAAATGGTTCATATCAAGTCGGGAACTCGCTCGTTTTATACCTGATGTTCTCACCAGAAAAATGTCAGGCCAGAAATTTCAAGGGTCTGTTTAAAAGGATGGGTTTCTGTCTTGCTGAAAGTTTAATTAGAAAACTAATAACATGTTTATGGCTACAGGTAAATATGAAGCCACTAGTCTGCGAGCTTAACTTGGCAAAAGGGACTGAAAGCAGCTGTAAAGATCGCTAGTTCTGGTCATATTTACCATCCAGACAGCCGGTGGAAGTCTTGCATCATAAAGAGCATTTTTCCAAAATGTACATGTCCTTTAATCTAATCTAATTATCTGCTGATTTATTTAAATATAAATCTAATAATCTCTTTCCTGCTCCCTCTCTGTGCCTCTCTCCTCGTCTTCCTCCAGCTAGTTAACAGTAAGCAGTGTGTGGCACGCCGAGCACAGCCACATCTCTGTCACATCAACACCGTTAGGTCCTCATTTAGGGCCTGTGACTGCATACAGTGGCATGTCAGCATCTGTCAGCTCTGTCAAGTGTGTATGTAGACTTTTACGCTTCCTAATGTGAAACAGTTGACAGGTTATTACTGCCTTGACCACAGCTATAACCCAACTTTAACCTGGGAAATTTTTGGCTCGGTGCTCAAATGTTTTGACAAGGTGATAGAAAAGTAAAGTTTTCTATATAGTCGAGTCAAACATTAAGCCTAGGGTAAGCTGTACATTATTGTTCCCTGGCTATCATGTTTCCATTAGGATATATCTGTGATCAGATCATAAACTCAGTATGCTTTCAACGCTTCAATCGTTTGGCTATAAATACCTCAGATGCCCCCTCAGTGAAATTACCCCTTCAGCAGCCCTATCTCCTCTTGCCTTCCATCATTTTCATCCTCTAATGTACGTGAAGCCGCCAATAATGGTGCTAGATTACAAAGAGTGCGCATAGCTCGTGTGTGTATGTTTTTTTTTACAGCTCGGAAATATCCCTGCAGTTAAGTGTAATTTATACAAAGAGGGCCACACATTTGACCCGTCCACACAGACACACACACACACACACACACACACACACACACACACACACACACACACACACACACACACACACA
>JAVDPK010001665.1:25608-35747 GCA_034780415.1 Cichlasoma orientale
AAAGCCCCCCCCCCCCCCCCATGGATTGTGTCCACTTCATCTGCAAAATCGGTCTGACCAGATAAATTGCTCTAAAGAAGGAGAGAGAGAACCTATCCTTAAACAAGGATTAGCTTGGTAAAGCAAGGGACCAGAGATGAGGAGGAAGGGGGAGGCTAAAATGAGTTATAGTTACTTTCTTGTTACTAGGATGAGTTAGAGTTTACAATGTTGTGTCATATTTAAAGTTGTATGAATTACACTCATTTGTAAGGAAGCACAGATAGATTTTTTACTAAAGCACCCTAAACTATGAAAATGTTAGACCTCAGTTTCACTAAAAAGTATTAGTAACGAGTAAACATATATTAATAGTGCAATGAATACAAATATATATTTTTGACACAAGCAAGCCTTACAAAATAAAAGACAAGAAAAAACATTAAGAACTTTGAGATGTACAGTACTTGCATCCATTTACTTATAAAAATATAATATAAAATAAGGAAATTTGTGTTTGGTGGATTATTTCTTTGTTTAAACTGCTTCTTGGCAATAAATCTTATACCATTTGAAAGCCTCTTTATTTCCCCTTAAATGGTGCTACATATGTAAGGGAAATGCATTTGTTGAGTTGAACAGCAGAGTTGAGAAAAACTTGAAAACTTGCCAGATCTTCTCTGTCAATGTCAAACAGCTTTTTCTGCTATTGACTCTTGTTTGGAGCTTGTGGTGCCCCAGGTGCTGACAATCAGGTTTGTCATCATTGGAGGCGATCTCAATGCAGAGAGATATTGAGATGAGAATCTGCAACCGGTGGCGATCCCATATCTCCACAGTCTAGGACTGAACTTTATCCTCCAAGATAACAAGGCTCGGCCTCACAGAGCAGTGTTTATCAGAGACCACCTCCAGAATTTGGGAGTTGAGAGGATGGAATGGCCTGCCTGCAGTCCTGACCTCAACCCCTGCTGTTCGTGCCAGAGTGACTAACACAACTGACATTGGCTGACTTGTGACAAATGCTGGTTGAAGAATGGGATGCCATCCCACAGCAGTGTGTGACCAAGCTGGTGACCAGCATGAGGAGGAGGTGCCAGGCCGTGGTTGTGTATGGTTCTGCCACATGCTACTGAGGCCCCTGTTTGTTTAATGAATAATTTGTTAAATTGCCAATATGTCTTGACTCTTCAGATTTGATCCAATCCAATAAATGACACCAAATAGGAGTCAATAGCAGAAAAAGCTGTTTGGCCCTGGCAAAGAAGATTTGGCACGTTTTTCACGGGCGCAGCCCACACACTCACCTCTGCTGCTCAACCCACAAATGCATTTTCCCTACAAATGGGGCACGATTTAAGGGGAAATAAACAAGCTTTCCAACAGTAGGAGATTTATTGCCAAGAAGCGTTGTTACAACAAAGAAATAATCGACCAAACACAAATTTCCTTACTTTTTTGTTTATAAATGAGCAGTATTTGCGATTCCAGCATCCCCGAGTAATTGTCCATCAGTTGGTGTGTCCTTGAACAAAACATAAAATAGGATTAGGCAGGCAAAGCTTGGGGCTGCCGATAAACAAGAGATGGGACAAAGACAAGGAGGGATAACATACACATTCAGCTTCTCTTTTGGCCAGACAGGCTGATGAAATCCTTTATCTGATATGCTCCAGTTGCCTCTAACCCCAAAGACCTTTGTGTATCCCAAAATGTAAGCTGGCCCAGCATTTGTTGTGGACACTCCAGCTTTTAAAACCCCCCTCTCCGTCTGCAGAGGTGAGGCAGACCGTTGTATTTATACAATGCATGGACTTTGCTTATCTTTTTTTTTTTCTTTTAGTAATCCAATATCCCCAAATCACAAATAAGTAATTTTGGCATGAGTAAATAAATAAAGAGCTTATTTTAAAAATAAATGTTAAGCTCTTGAAAAGAGGATGACTGATCTTGTTTTCTAATATCCAGACTTGCTTTTAATGTATCGCTACCCGTCCATATACTGGCCCATTTACTACCTTTGACCTGAGCGTCTTTGAAGTGGATAAACTGGTGTGCTGACTCTGTGGCTCAGAGATGTGCCTGTTGCTGTAGGACAGATCAAGTTACCACACTTCACTTTACTGTCCCTTTAGCTACTTCACCTACAGCACAGATCAGAGAAACCAGGGGCAAGATTACACTGAACTTTGTCCCAGCTGTGACCATCAGGGGTCAGGGTCAAAGGTCACAAGGTCTGCTGTAGGGTCCTAGTGTTGTTATATATCAATTAGAGGGCAAGAGGATGGGAGTTAAGCCCCCCTGGAGAGAAACAAGGGGATAGCTGCTGACTTTAGATCTTTTTTTATCCTGGCTGACATACAGTGTGCGTTTCTCGTGTTAGTCGAAGAACTTTCATATATTGCAATAAGTGAGAAATAGTAGCAATAGTAGAAATGTTGGGTCTGGGGAAAAAATGTAAGTAAATAATCTCAAATTCTGCCTAATCACCCAGGATTGCAGCTCATGCAGTCTTTAACTCTGATCATCTGTCTCTGGCTGGCAACCTCCTTCTGGTTACTGTTGAGACTCATGGGTACTGTGGTACACCTCCATTGAACCACACAGAATGTAACAATCAACTAAATAATAATGATGTTAACATATTCTGTATTTTTCCTACTGCTCCTTACTTCTTGTCTGAAAGACAGAGAGCCGTAGCTGAGAAACAAAGTGATTCAAGGTTAGGTGAGTTAACTTTTATGACGTAATGTTTAGCGACAATGATGGGGAGACAGCTTTATCCCTCTCATTTACTTTGGCAGAAACTTGCTGAAGTTGAGTCATATTCTCAGGACTATAGCCTGCTTAATGCACACATGCACAGGCACATACAGACGTATACTGGATTTGATTTTAAACCCTTTCTGTGTTTGTGTTTGGCAAGCTTCTTCCAAAGACAGCTTACGGCAGAACAGGGCTGCCATCAGTCATTGTTGCTTTAAATTAAGCCCAATTTGGAACATACTGGTTAAGTATAAAAAAGGAATTGGACATAAAGCATGTCGCTCATACAGAGATCTGCACATAGAGACTAAACAGGATGCACACAAGGGCCGTCTCGTTCCTAACTCATCACAGACTGAACTGATGGTTGGACAGGGCTCCTGGATGAGTCACTGTAAACCACAGGGTACCCCATCACAGTGCTCTCTGGATCTACCTTGAAGGAGATGTAAGATAGGCCCTCAACATCTGAAATAGAAGCCAAGGAATGTCTCAATGGACTTGTCACCTTGTTAACAAAGAAAATGGAGGAGAGGGCTGTTTGTGGAAGTAGCTGAACTGGTGTTTTGCGATCCATAGCATGATTTTTTCTTAAACTTAAAGTCGTTTTGATGGATAAACTTGAACAAACAGCAACTGAAAATAAAAAAGTAAAACAGAAAAAGTAAAACAAAAGTGTAAAAATGTCTGCGTCTTTCTCAGGAAGGTTTAGTGCCACTATTTTCTATTATTTACTGTTTTAGAGCCCCGCTTTGCACTTTAAAAATGTTGACGCTTCACAAAGTGCATCAAAATGTGGCAATAAGGGCACATGTCCATATAAATTTTCTCCCCTATTATGGAAATGATATGCTGTAATGTACTGATATATATGCACATTTTTAAACTTTTTTTTGTTCTGCGCACCTTCACCAGCGCACGTCACCCATTTTCATGTATTTTTAGACAGAGCGCAAAAATCTGTCATTTCTTTAAAGCAGGTGATGCTTCTGCAGTGATTAATTGTATCTGCACAAAAAAAAAAAAAATTAAATTACTGGTTGAACTCCATGACAGAAACTCTTTACTTAACCATGACAGAAAGCACGCGCGCACATTTATATAAAGCAGAAGCATAGTAGGATATATTCTTTTTCATTGTGTTCACAGAAGTCTATTATCTTATAACATTTAATGTCAGCAAAATCATTAATCACAGCGGCAGTTCTTGCCTTCACTTTGCTTTTTGCTGTGTCAAAGTCTGTCAACACAGCTTTTCGCATATCATCACATCATTTTTATACTTCTGTTTAAAGTCGGGCTCTTACACCTTTGAGTAAAGCAAGGTGAAATGTTAAGTATAGCTTTGCCTCTCTATATTTAGTCCCACTCATTTCTGCAGACATTTCCCTGTTATTGTTAGACCTCCAAAGAGCCAGGACTACACTCTGATGAATGATGTGATACCAAAGAAAGCATGATGGGGGAGACTAAACACCAAAGGAGTGTCGGCCCTCAGTTTTCATTTCGCTTTATCTCCTGCTTTCTTCTTTTTCCTTTTTTTTTTCCAGCTCTTTCCTTTATTTCCTCTAGTTTCCTCTCCCTGTCCTCCTCATTCTCTCCCACTCTCAGGGGTGTTTCATTAACTTTACTGTGAGATGAAAAGTAAGTGGCTATCCTTCAGCCTGAGAGCTCCTTGAACATCAGACATTCATACATATGCTTTAGACCCACATACCCCCACACACAGGCAGACAAAAACATGTAACAGAGAACCAGCCCCTTCTTAGCTCGTCATTAATTTCTGAGTTCGGCTGAAGGCACCTGCTGTGTTTGCCTGCTATGAGACTTTAAACACTTCACATGAGGTTTATGCGAGTGAGTGTGTGGGTTTATGTTTCCATTAATGCCTGTGTGCGAAAGGTGCAATAATTTAGTTTCCAGTTACCGAGAAATTCTTTCTTTGTATATCTCTCAGCCTCTGAAGAAAGTGCTGCTCATTTAGGCACACATCCATTCTGAATTTCACCATGAGAAAATATACACAAAAGCATCCATTTACGCATTTACGCCCATTTGTTCTAATGATTGCCATTTCAACCACTGCGAGCCTGCTATTTCAGGTGTTTGTCCATTCATCATCACTCCGATTCAGTGTTGATTTGCTGGGACAGCGAAGCCAAAGCACATGATCAATGAGTCTACCCGCTGTGTTGAATTCAAAAGGAATGACCCCGCTTTCTTTTTCTCCTCTCCTCTCTCTTTGCTTTCTCCCAGTGGAGGGAAAATGTAAGATAGACACAAACGTTCCTGGTATACACTCTCATCTGTCTATACGTCGTAGCTCCTTTTGTTTCATAGTGGATTCAGCACGTTTCCTTTAGTAGAAGTAGTACTGTGATGCAAATAACCAAGACTGCAGCTTGAAAGTCCTCACTTTTAGAGAAAAAACATTTTAGTACAAGGGTGGAAAAAAAAAAACACTATGAGATTTTGTTAATATTTAACATTAATTAAGCAGCTTCACACAAATTTAAAAAAAGATTGAGATGGAAATCACACTTTATGTTTTTTTCTTAAAGATATTTTCACAACGTCTTAATGTAGAAAATTTGGCTAAGCCAGCAAGTTTGCTTTTAATTAATTTGAGCAATTTACAAGAGATCTGGTAGTGTGATTTTTTTCACCCTTAAGTGTTTATTAGATGCTTAGTATTCAGCAAGAGTGTTTCTGGATCTAAATAATTCATCCCTAAATGCTTACAGGGTGGAGATAACTTTATTTTTTCTCTGCTATCTTCCCCTCCTTTCCTCTTATTCCTCCTTCTCTCACTGCAAAATCCCACTTTCCTACTTTTTCTGTCTTTAACTCGCCCCGATCCCTTTGCTCCTTTTGCTTCCCTTTTGACCCCAAACTCCCCAATCCCCCTGCTTTCCCTTTTAATGTAATATCTTTCAACTTTATCCTTTTCATCACTTTTTAAAAAAAAAAAAAAAATCTCTTTCCTTAACTCTGATTCTTCCACCTTTCCTTCCTTTGCATCCATCCTTTATCACGCTCAATCTTTAAATCCTCCCCCCTCCCCTCTTTCTGTATTTGGTTCTATGTCTCTCTTGTCTATTGCTCTTCCTTGTCTTCCTCTTTTTCTCCCTTCGACCTTTCCTTGTCTCTATCTTTTCCAGTGGGAGGAGATCAGTGGGGTGGATGAGCACTACACTCCCATCAGGACCTTCCAGGTCTGCAATGTGATGGACTACAGCCAGAACAACTGGCTTCGGACCAACTGGATCCCTCGCCAATCTGCTCAGAAGATCTATGTGGAGCTGAAGTTCACACTGAGGGACTGCAACTCCATCCCACTGGTCCTTGGTACCTGCAAGGAGACCTTCAACCTCCTCTACCTGGAGGCTGATGATGACCAGGGCACCCATTTCCAAGAGCATCAGTTCTCCAAGATTGATACCATTGCCGCTGATGAGAGTTTTACCCAAACTGACCTTGGAGATCGCATTCTCAAGCTCAATACTGAGGTACGCGAGGTGGGTCCCATGACCAGGAAGGGTTTCTACCTTGCGTTCCAGGATGTGGGCGCCTGTGTAGCTTTAGTTTCAGTAAGGGTATACTTTAAGAAGTGCCCACACACTGTGAGGAATCTTGCCTCCTTCCCTGATACTGTACCCATGGACTCCCAGTCACTGGTGGAAGTCAAAGGCTCATGTGTCAATCACTCCAAAGAGGAGGAGCCTCCTCGAATGTACTGTAGCACAGAAGGGGAGTGGCTCGTGCCTATTGGGAAGTGTCTGTGTAACCCAGGATACGAGGAGAGAAGCAACACCTGCCAAAGTAAGACGCTCTTTTTGTCATGTACTTATTTCTCAACAGTACGCTCACACATGCCTTGCATCCATTGATTCTGCACGTCATCTGCTTTTTTTTTGCATGTATGTATGTGTCACATCTCTTCTACACGTATCCCATTTTTGAACCCGTGGCCCAAACAAAAGATTTTTTTTAAAGCTGCAACACTTCATATCTGTCACTCCAGAAGCTTTAATGTCAAATGCACTCTTTGTGTGCATGTGTGTGTGTTTGTGTGCGTATGCATTGTTTATGTGGGCTCTTCAAATGAACCCAAAATTCCCAGGGTGCTGGTGGATAGGTCGGTAGTTATACGTGCATATTTCCATACATTTGAGTGGAGTGTTGTCCAGGTCCGGGGTGCAGCATGTAAAGGTTCAATAGTAATTTTCTCTGCGACACATCATTAGCCATGGGAAGAGTTTAACCAGTGTAGAAAAGATGGGACTGCTAACACAGAAGAAAGGAGTGGGCTGGAGTGGGTGGTGAATAATGGGATAGCTGTGGTGATGGTTGTGGGTGCTGGTGAAGGTAGAAAGGGGTAGTCATTTGATGTGGTTTCAAAAGTATGCATATCCACATGCCTAAGATTGCCTTTCATGTTCTGACCATCATGACTGGTCTTCCATACTATCATCACACATGTTATGCTGGGGACTGTTTTTTGTTGCTGCTGGATGGTTATTAAAGTGAAGATATCAGAATGATTGCAGTCCTTAAATGATATTTTGGCAGCCGGAGCTGAAGAGCTGTGCTCGGCCAATGGGGTGACACATTACTCTGCAATACATCTATACAGGGTTGAACATATTGTAGACAATATACAATTGTTGTTGTTCCTCCTCACATCATTTTGCCTAAACAACTCAAAATCAGTAAAGCAGGGTTTGATGTCAAAACTGAAAACAACTAAGTCTGTTTAAAATTCATGGTGTAATGCATCATAAACTTTCCAAACATAGATATTTGGATCTGGGTATTAAATCCTGTAGACATGTACACAGATAGGACATAATTACAGCACTTTACACAAAATTAAATTTCCTGTGTTTTGCTTCTGTGGCTGCTATAACAGCTTTCATCAATTACAGTTACAGTACTTTGGTGTTTCCATGGGAAAATTTTTAAAAAAAGGAGAAAGTGGTCCTTGGTGTGAACAATACAATGCAGATGTGTTCAGTGCATTTTACACATAAATACCACCATGGATATGGTAACATTAAGTGACAACAGTTAGTTCATGAGTTTGTTTGTGTTTTTTTTTATTTTGTGCATTTTGTTTGATCATACAAAATATAAAAGTGTTCACAGTGGCACAAAAGACCAAAGTTAGCTGAAGGTGGCTGAGTTCCATGATGTTCTATAGCTGTTCTTTTTTTTAAAACTTTTTTTCACTGAGATCTTCTCTGCTTAAGAAGCCAGACACAGCATCTATCTGAAAGCAGCCACCCCTGCACTGCGGCTGTCCCAGAATGACTTTAAAGTTAAAAAGGTGTTGAAGTTTCAGAAAAGGAAATCGGTCTTTAGCATTCTAGGTTATTATAGCGGGTCCCAAACGGTCCCTTGTTCATAAGGTCTCTCTTTTCCAGAGCCATGCCCAGTGTTAATTAAAGATCAAAGACGGTCTCCCAGGTCAAGCGTCTGCTCTCAGGACCAGCGGAAGCTTTTTATTTTATTTTTTTCTCTTGCTGTGGACTCTAGACCGACCTGTCTCACTGTGCAGATAGGAGGGGACACTTTTTCCACACTTGTCAGCATATTTCTGTAAATGTATTAATTCTAAGGAGATTTTGAGAAAGTTGAATTTAGTTCTGAACCCTTTTGTCCCCTGAAAACAGGTGTTGAACACCTTCAGAGTAATTAGAATTGCTCCCGAGTCATATCTAAATTTAATTTTGCATTGCATTTTTTTAGTTTTTCAAGTGTTATTTATAAATTAAAGGCAAATAATACTAATTAATATTTGATATAACACATTTGTATTGTGCTTGCTTATTTCCCCCCATATTTAAAAGAGCACAATATGTCATTTGAAGAATGGGATATTATGCAGACAAATGGCTCTCCCCATGTCCCCCTCCTGCACCCCCCCCCCCCCCACTTCCTGCCTCTGTGAATTGTGTGAATGTTTAGATGTATTTGACAATCTCTTATTAGTTTCAGAGTGGTCTAATGGACTCTAATAAGGTCTTATGTTACCATGGAGTGGGACAGCTGCACCAACAGGCCCCCACAATCCCTGCGTGCAGCCGTTGGGGGCCCCATCATGCAGCTTGCTCTCCAGGCCTTCTGTGTTAACAGATAGATGGCTGAATGGGGTTAGGTCACCATACAAACAGATAGCACCAAAAAAAAGAAAGAAAAAAAAACATATTTACAGTGCTACAGCCAACTAAAGGACAAACTAAAGGACAGGAACATGTGACCCCAAAACTTTGCAAGAGAACCAAAGAATTTTGGTTTATTGTGAAATAGGCTGGAGATGTAAATAGCTCTGTGTATTGAAGAGATATTTCAGTGAATTGAATTATAGCTAAACAAAACTGTTCTGTTGGCAAACTCTTCAGAGGCACCCTGGTGTCCTGGGAAATAGTTCTCCGCGTTGCTGTTTGACAAAAATAAACAAATATGTTATTAAGATGCTAAAAACACAGACAAACATTCGAGTGATTAAAAATTCATGCTGTCTGGCAGCAATAATGAGGTGGATTTAATGACAAAAATGCTTGTAGTGAGTATTGTTGACTTTGACTATAAAGATTAAGCACCTTTACTGAATACTTTATGCTTTGTTTTCTTTGACAAGATGCTTTGTTGCAGCCTCTCCTTACCGCTCTCTCTCTGCGAGTGTGTCTGTCTGTTTTTGAGAGAGCGCGAGGAAGAGGAAGAGTAAGAGAGCAGTTGCTTTTGTTTATAAAGACTCCAAAGTGTGTTTAAGGGCTTTAATAGAGTAGACTCTAGCATTAAACTGTCATTATCTTTCTGGACTGTGTTTGTGTGCGTGTGTTTGAGTCTATAGCCAGTAATGTTTGTGAAAGCAAGGATGTTGTTTCAGTGGCGCCTTTAAAAGAACACATGAATTCTGTCTGGCTTAGGCAAAGGGAAGCTGCAGTTATGTGAGCATGTGTATGCTGTGTGTGTCAATGCAAATTTTATAATATATTCCACTGAATATATGTCTGTGGTTTGAATTCATATCAGAGCAGAAACTTTCATCCCTTTTTTGTCACTCCGTGAGTAGATAAGATTAAGATTTTAATACGGCACAACGTGAATGGATGTGTCGGGTCATCGTCTGGATTACTGTATGTTTTATGAGCAGCCTTCAGCCTTTCCACAGAGAATGTGAGGCCAGATCTAATCTCGCTAAGTCAGTCTTTCATCTGTCATTAGAACAGACTGGAGCAGGTGAACCAACTCCTATCTACCATCAGTGTGAAATTCCTGCAACCCTAATTTGATCCTAAAACAGCAAACGCATGCCTGTTTGTGTGTGTGTGTGTGTGTGTGTGTGTGTGTGTGTGTGTGTGTGTGTGTGTGTGTGTGTGTGTGTGTGT
>JAVDPK010001665.1:35847-55013 GCA_034780415.1 Cichlasoma orientale
TGTGTGTGTGTGTGTGTGTGTGTGTGTGTGTGTGTGTGTGTGTGTGTGTGTGTGTGTGTGTGTGTGTGTGTGTTGCAAATGCAAGCAGCTGTTCAGCTATACGTTGAGGAGAGACCTAAGTTTACATTCTTGCTGGATTTATCAAGACACACAATCCTGAAACCTTCCAGTAACGCAACCCTTATTACAATTACGTAGACAAAGTGTCACACATAAGCCTCAGTTGTTACTTGCCTGGATTGTTTACCATAGATTTTCACCATGAGTGGAGGAAGGCAAGCTGTTTCAGAAGGAATATTTTCACTTTAAAATCATTTACGTTTGGTGACGGGACCAGTCACCAAATAAAAGTTCCAAGTTCCATTTGGTTTCCTTCCTTCCTTCCTTCCTTCCTCTCCACTCATTCCAGCGCCTCATCGACTTGGCTGCTGGAACAAAGCTCGTCGTCCATCTCACGTCGAATGTTTTATATCACTCCTCACTCTTTCGCTTAAGTGATTTAGCTGCTGCCCTCATGTACAGAATTGCATGGCTTTCAAGTAGACATTTCGGACTCACATTATACATCTTTCACGGACACTGTCGTGCAAACCTGTAACAACTTGACCAAAGAAATACTCGAGCTTAGCCTGAAAATATTCAACATCTAATTTAGCCTCTTACAGGGAAAGTATGCATATAAAGACAATAAATAAAAATGTTCAGTGAAATTATGTTTGAGTTGCTGTTATTCACAATCAGCTGACTCGCTGTCACGCAGCTTGAATGGACCATATATTTTCACCATAACTGGAAAATATATGATCCATTAAAACTGCATGAAGCGAGTTACTAGAGCTAAACGGCAGCACTGATTCAGTGCTGCTCTTTTTGTAGTAGATGTGCATCTGAGTGTGTTTTGGAGTCTCCCTGCCCCCTAGTGATCAGAAATCCTTCATGTTTCATACAAAAGACAGTTAAAACTTTAGATTAAAGAAATATTAAATTGTCAATGGCCCATGCATTTTACTCACACACACAGGCACGCAGGCACACGCATATGTGCACACGCACACACACACCCATGCGTGCGCACATTAAAAAAATACTGTTGACATCACTGCAGAACTCCTACAGATATGCTTAATATTTTTCTTGCGTGTTATTTTTTTCCTTGTTGTTTTTGTAGTGCCTTTTTTTGTGTACTGTTCAGTCAGCCTGTTGAAGTTGAGTGCTGTGAATTCATGGAGCTGTTGGCTCTCCTCTGGTGCTTTGGAAAGACTCTGTTTGTTTGTGTTGGCCATTATATAACTGCCCAAGCTCTCACAAAACATGTCACTTGTACACGTAAACCAACGCACACTCACAAACCATTTGAAATGCCCGTACACGCAGCAGCACATTCCACTAAACTGCAATGGAAGCATTTACTATTTCTCATCCAGGACAAAGCTAAAATCCATCACACTTTCTTTTCTGTTGTCAGGTGTGTTTTTTATACATCTGCCTGTTGTAGCCCTTACAGTATGTGCCCAGTTCACTGAGTGGTCTGGGACATTATTCATTTTTTTCAGCAGCATCCTGCTACACATCATATACTGTACTTGCCCACATTCATAATGAAAGAAGCATTCTACCTCAGTATAGCAGGCCTCTTACTACTGGGCATTTAGTTCCTCGATGAAGGGCACCTCCACTTATTGTGGTTGAGAATGGAGGTCTCTGTTATACTACTGCCACACACATTTTAAAATCCAATCCAGGCAATCACATCAGTTAAATCTGTCCTGTGTGTCACTGTGTGCGTTTGCGTGCGTGTCTTTGAATGGGCGAACTGAGCGTTATACAGTACATGGCTCTGTTCTAACACTGGTGTTCCATTGCATCGGCCTCCTCATCTCTTGTCAGTTTAGCTTAGTGTGGATGCTGTTTCTGCTGCAGCCTTTTGGCTGCGTGCTGCATGGCGTGTAGCCGCTTTGGAGCTCACAGGGAGAAAAGAGGCTAGAAAAGAAAGACAAGGCGTGGATTGAGTGCTTCGGAGAGAAATCATGATGTTAAATCTACATTATACGTGCATACGCAAATTTATCTCCCACCCCATGAATCAAAGTTAAACATGACTACATGAAATAAATTTTAACAGTCTTTGCTAAAAAACTGTAACTATTACTTCACAGAAGCCAAGAGTCTGTATGTGATTATATTGAGCTTTAGTCCAAGTGGACCAAGAATGACTTATTAACACATGACCTCAGCAGTGATCTTGTATATGCTTATTTAATATAGGGTGTACGTATCTTTGAATGTGTGAGAGAGCCCCTGCATTCATGAGAGAGACAGAGAGAGAGAACACATTCAAATGTTTATCCAATGCTACATGGACAGCCTGAAATATTGCATGAATATATGTCTGTGTCTCACTTCTTCTTAAATCACTGTGTACTACATCTCTTTGTGCACTCTTACAGTATACTGAGGTATTGTCTGTGTGTGTGTGTGTGTGTGTGTGTGTGTGCGCGCGCGTGCATGCGTGTGTGTGTGTGTATGTGTATGCGTATATGGCTGGCATCCAGAGCCAAGGAAGCCGTAGCCAAGGAAGCAGAAAAGGTTTGTTCATTCTTGGTATTATTGCCTGTTTACTTTTCTCTTTATGGGCCTTCCAGTGCAGGCTGGGGGTAGCGGGTAAGCCTGTCAACCAAGAGCACTGGTGCTATTGGGACTTCAAAGCTTTTGGTAACCACAGGCTCAGGAATTCAAGTTAACACACAGTCACAGACAAATATACACAAATGCACACACAAAACCATGCCTGCAGCAGAAACAAGAGGGATAGATAGATGGGGTGTTTATTTGTTGGAGAGGTCCCTGCCAGTTGACCAAACCTCTTCACAGAGATCAGTCGTTGTGCGTGTGTAATGCATGTGTGGGTTTGTGCCTGCTCTGTTCAGAGAGATACAGTGTACATTCAGTATGTGTGTGCACACAAAAAATAAATACATAAAAGAAAAGAATTGTATTTGTATATGTGGATATGAATATGTGTGTTTTTGGTGTTCTGGGCATATCCACAGATGCAGCCCATGGGCGTAGCTTAATACTGATGGACGATAACTGCAAATTTACCAATATGTTTTAATCTCAGGGCATCTAGTACTCCCAGTGTGCCAGAAGGCACTACATCACAGACATATGCACAAAGTGTCTGTGTTGATGCACAAGCCCAAGTTTGTCACTTTGTGATAGGTTGGAAGTTTTGTGTTTTGCACTTTGTTTTGCCTTGTTTGTACTTGACAATGAATTTCATATATACCTTATATGTGGTTAGGTTTAGGTACCAAAAATACATGGTTATGTTTAGGAAAATAAGATTTGGGAAAAAATATGCCACCTCACAACATTAATCGTTTACGCGTAGGCAGGTCATTTAAATATGATGGAAATGAGTCCTGAACAAGAGTTACATCGATCAAGGATAACATTATGACTGCTGAAGTGAATAACACTGATTATTTCTTCATCGTGGCGCCTGTTAGTGGGTGGGATAGATTAGGAAGCAAATGAACATTTTGTCCTCAAAGTTGATGTGTAAGGATTTGAGCGATTTTGACAAGGCCAAATTGTGATGGCTGGACAGCTGAGTCAGAGCATCTCCAAAACTCTTGTGGGGTGTTCCTGGTCTGCAGTGGTCAGTATCTATCAAAAATGGTCCAAGCAAGGAACAGTGGCGAACCAGCAACAGGGACACGGGCGGCCAAAGCTCAGTGATGCACTTGGGGAAGAAGGCCAGGAGGGTGATGCTTTGGGCAATGTTCTGCTGGGAAACCTTGGGTCCTGCCATCCATGTGGATGTTACTTTGACACATCCCACCTACCTAACAGTATTCCCTGATGGCTGTGGCCTCTTTCGGCAGGATAATGCACCCTGCCACAAACGAAAATGTTTCAGGAATGTTTTGAGGAGGATAACAATGATTTTTACATGTTGACTTGGCCTCCCCAGATTTCAGTGCAACTGAGCATCTGTGGACAAACATGTCCAATCCATGGAGGCCCCCATCTCAGGATCTGTTGCTAACATCTTGGTGCCAGATACCACAGCACACCTTCAGGGGTCTAAGAGCAGTCCATGCCGTGACAGGTCAGGGCTGTTTGGCACCAAAATGGGGACCAATACAATATTAGGCAAGTGGTCGTAATGTTATACTTGATCGGTGTATGTGATGATTTGGAATTACGGCCTGCCCTCCCATTACCAAAAGAAATCATAATATTGACACCAAAAGTTGGAGACTTCAACAGGTTTGGCATCAGTATTTGCATCAGGAGTGTTTGTGAGCATGTGTGTCAGTGTTCCAATGGACAGTCAAGGACAGACTGATGGACTCCACAGGAAACATCCTGTTTGACAGAGTGAATGTTTGCTATCCATGTAATGTAACACGGGAGGAATATGATGCAGTACAACACGAGAGTCAGTCCATCATTTCTGATAGATGAGAGGAAAGAAGCTGGAAAGAACTGAAGGCAGAGACGGGGAGGTGAAGGCAAGGGAGGGAGAAAACAGCTGTCACTGGGATACAGACCCCCGCTGATAACTCTTTGGCACTGAATGTCTGTTTTATGATTTGTGATGTCACCACCATTAATTCGACATCTGCGTCATTCTTTCACCATTGCTCCACAAATTGTTTTCCCCTTGTGCTATTCTCAAATCTTCCTTAACGTTAGCTGATGCAAAGATTATCCACCACAAGTTGAAAACAAACAAGATGAAATAGCTATGTTCGACATTTACAAAGGTCAGTGCATATTTAGCTTTTCTTTGGAACTGCTTAACTTATTCTGATTTAACCCATCACCTTGACATATTCTACTCAGTTGCACATTTACTTTGTATTGAAAAAGATTAAAAAACATAATGTTTGATAATGCATTATAGAAACACCATTAGTAAGCAAGCTTTTGTTTTTGTAATTCTTCCTTGGGGAAACTGGATGCAGCATAATCAGAAGCTCATTTGTATTTTAAATTACTTATTCACTTTATGCAACCACTTTCTGTCACTATTGGTAGCAGTTAACTCCACAGCTGACTGTTTTTTGTACATTTGTGCAACCATAACCAAGCCCCATTACCACTTTAAGCTGCACAAAAAACATATTAGAAGACCATATCCTGTCAAAAAAAATACTATAATCAAACATTCATTATAATACTAATACTACTACTACATAATTTGGCTGTTAATGTAAGAAGTGGATGTTCAGCGTAAGCTTATATGACATTATTAATTAAAGTTCTGAATAAAAGAGGCCTAATACTATAATATTTGTGAGATCTCTGCTGTCCTTGGTGCTGAAGATGTAACCCCAGACACTTCTAGAGGCTGTGACTGTCAAGTGCCTCACTTATCTAAACCCCCACTACAGGCATGTATAGTGACACTGAGTAGTTGTCAGAAGCATCATCTTATTGTACAGATGAGATGCGTTCAGCGAAGAGAGGCCTCTCAGTGTCATTTCAGTTGAAAAACCCAAGCGTCATCCCATAAATGTCTGTCTTCGAGCAGCTGTCTGATCTCGCTGTGCTGCTGCATCACAGATGTCAGCATAACAACCTTTCCGTTTTAACAAACACTACATCCTTTAATGTCAGCCAGGCAAAAAGAAAAAAAAAAGGCAGTGTCTGTTTTAAAACTTCTGAAGGTTGGGGCACAGCATGGGAGTCTAGTGGCAATTCGGCAGCGAGGTCTGAGCCAGTTAATGAAGAAACAGTTACTGTTGATGTGGCGACGCATTAGAACTGCTGTACTTATTTGTCAAATAGCTCAGTCAATACACAAATCTCACAGTCACTCAGAGTGTTTTCTTTATGATTTTTGATGTTTTCTTTTTCTGCATTGACATTTTTGCTCTAATGCTAAATTGTATGACACATAGCACTACTTCATAATCAGCTCTGAGTATTATCTAACAAACTTGTCAGAATATGGACATTGTTGTGAAGGAGTGTAAGATAACAGTATTTTTGACTTGCTGTATTTTTAGTCAATTTAATTAAGTTCTTTGTACTGCACACTACACACACAGGGAAAGTCTATATGCTTTATGGTAAAGCAGAAAACATTATAGAGGTAAGACTTAATGACCATATTATAATGCATTTGAAGGCTAATTCACCACAGTAGCCAGCAGCCTACAAAAAGTAACCACAAATGATCTAGAAGGACAACAGTGTCCACCCAGGCCAATGCCCTGTTACACAAAGTCAGATCAAATTTGTCTTTTTTTATTTATTTATTTATTTATTTTTGGCTTAACCCTCTGTATCCCATAGCGGGCTGGAGGCAGCGTAGTTTCTATTACTGTCTATGTATGAAAGCATTTTTTGTGCACGCGATTTTTTAATCTATATGATATCAGCACTTAACAATACATCAGGAATATAAAACAGATATGTGTCACATATTTTGCAGTATTTTACATTTTTCCACCTGAGTCACCTCAAATGCTCTGGTTGGCATTCATCTGTCGTAAGCACAGCCTGCCAGTGTGCATGTCCATTCACTCTTGAGGAGTGTAGCTGTAAACGGCGATGAGTCTGTGGAGCATCAGTTCTGTTCAATGACAGTGAAATTGAGATGAGCTGCTGAAGACATTGTGAACTTTTCTGCCTTAGGTGTTGTTGTTTTTTCTCAGTGTTAGCAGGTGTTAGCCGCTATCAGCTTGTGTTACTGAAGCTTTCTTTGAAGGGAAGCTAATGCGTCAGACTCGGGTGTCAAACTGTTTATTGGAGGGAAAGTGTGCTTTATTTTATGATACTTGAACCTAAATCATGGTCTGGGCATATTGGCTTATAAACTGTTGCTATTGTTGCATGTTGTTGCTATAGCTGGCTAGTGGTCAGTTGTCTGGAGAAGATTTAGTTTACTCTGCTGGAGAGGGTTTCACATTTAATCTGTTGGCAATAACTTAACTAACTGCAACAGTGCTGAATAAGTGTATAATTTATGCATCTTTATGCACATTTTTCTCATGTTAGAGATCTGATTTCAGTTCAGGAGTAGACTTTAAGTGAGGAGGAAGAGGATGAGGTGGAGATGAGTGAATAGAAGTTAAGATGTGGTGGAGGAAGGAGGAGAAGATTATGGGGACGTGACAGAGTGAGAGGGAGTGTTCATTCCAGGTTCCAGATGCTACCCAGTCATTTTGCCAATCACCAGTATCCCTTGCTCTCATTGGTAGTCATTTCAGTCACTTGCCCGAGAACTGAGAAAAGTTTATCTACAGACCCGCCCACTTCACGTTGCCAGCAGTTTTTTCGCCTGTAGTTGTTGAATGTCATTGACATCCTGTGGTCCCTGGTGGCCACATCTCTGTGAATTACTTCCTGTGTGGACACAGCTTCACCCTTTCTTTTAGAATTCTCAGGAATCTCGAGCAGTCTAATCAGTTCTGCTGGGGTATAGTGGGTTGCTGTTGTTGACCGAGAGACAGACCAACAGAAAAACTGAAAACTTAACAGCAGTAATGGTCAAAGACAATCAACATTTCTATTAATTTTGAGTAAATCAGTCTTATTTATTTATCTATGTGGCATTTCCTATTCTTAGTAATGGAGATAGTTACTCTAAGCGTGGGTTTTGTAGTTTTGCTTTCATTTTCTTGCTTGCTTTGTATTTTTAAATGTGCTTAATTTCCTTGTACATGTGTCTGCTTGTGAGTCATTGACCTTAATATGGTGACCTTGGTGTTAATACGTGTCTCTCATCTTAATCACTTCTGCAAGATGTGATGCTTCACAGTTCCTCTGGGATCTAAATGTGCTTATGTGAGAATGAGCACATGACATACTCTAAGTATAAGACTCAAGTCTGTCAATATTATATAGATTATTACTAACTAAGGCGTTAGCAGAGAGAGAAGCTGCTTACTACAGCAAGAACTACTTCTCACACACACACACGCACGCACGCACGCACGCACGCACACACACACACACACACACACACACACACACACACATTCTGAAACCAAATCTAAATCTGTTTTTACTGGTGGAATCTATTATTTGTTTATTATTTTTTGTTCATTCAATCCTTATTTAACAATTTTTATGGATGCCAAAAATTCAAATGACTGGTTACTTCAGTTGGTGGCAAACCTGGTATACTGTGAAATGGGCACAACTGAGGGCACTTTTTTTATGTGAATACACACAAAATAAACTAACCAGAGGATAATATATTTCTCTGTTTATGCCTGTGCTGAAGTTACTGATGTCCTAGACAGTGCTGTCTTCCCGAAATGATCCATAGACTCAGACGCCACGCATCCTTGGTTCTTCCTCCTCCAACAGTTGATACAGATAAAGTAAAAGGTCCCTGCACTCATTTAATGCATACTCTAGCCATCCCCATCCATGCGCACAAAGAGGAGTGGTGACATTTTACCTTCATCAGTGGCGGTTAACTTAGAAATGGTGTCAAATGGAACGACATGCCCTCCGGTGTAAGTGTATGTGTGTGTGTGTGCGTGTGTGTGGTTATGTGGAAAAGTGTTCATCTGCAAGAGAGGAGTGGGTCATTTGTGTATGAGAAATGTGCTGCTGCTGTGTATGCATATGAGTGCGTGCACAGTTTTTGGTGCTGATTAAAGGCAGTCAGGCCTCAGTGATCAGGCCTTCTGCTTGCACTCTGAATGCCAAACACAACTGAGGATTCCCAGCCAGCCAAGCACGGAGACTGCAATGCTAGACCACACTGGACAACCTTAAAGGACTGCAGCTGTGTGCATGTGTGTGATGTTTTTCATCTTTTTCTTTTCCTTCACAGACAACATCAAGCTATCTAGATAAGAAAAAAAAATCATATTGAAAAGTCTACTTTTTCTCCCTCTTTCAATTTCAAGCATCTAAACAAAACACTACTGGCTATGTGTGTCTTAGTCTTTATGTATTGCTTATGGACCTTTAACTCTGAGTTGTCAGGCAAACTCTTAAATCATTCGTGTTGTATGAGCAAAAGTTAGACTATGGGAGTTTTGGTCCTGTCATCACCCTAACGTTTAGAGGGGAAATCTGGTCCAAGAATTTGGTCAGTATTAATATTTCTGTGTTGCAACATCTTACAGACTTCTTGGGCCATCCTAATAATATCATGATAATATGCATGATGCAACACCTATTTCAAAATTATTAGTAGAGATCTTTTTTTTTTTCAGCAATCCCATCATCCTAGCCCCATTATGCTGGCTTTTATCAATCCCAGAATTGTGTACCAGCAAGTGTTTGCACTGCCAAAAATGTTAAATGCTATTTCCTTTAAAACAGAGGTCTCTCTGTGTGCCTTTGTCTCAGTCTCTCCTCTTCTAGAGGCTTGAGTCAAGTGTCACTTATACCAGGACAAAGAATCCAACCTTTAAAGGTTGAGGGATATTGTGGAGATGAGCACTGACCTTTCTTACAATTACATACGCACTCCACACACAGAAACGCACACACAAATATGCATGGAAGGTTAGGAGCAGTGTGAAGATGAGCAAAGTAAAATGGCAGACAGCAATGTCCAACAAGATTACTGTACTCATCATGCACAGATTTCCCACCTCCACCAATTCATTTCCCTCCACCTCTCTCTGTTCAAATGGATGGCACCAGACATTTGTCAAGGTGAAGGTAGCGCACCCCATGCCCAGCAATACAACCAACCATTTTTTCCATTCTTCCGCTCTGCTAGTCTTTTGCTATTAAGTGTTCAATTTCAGCACCTGGAGGCGATGCCAAAGAGCAAAGCCTCGAGGAATGTTAGTGAAATCTCATTGATTAATGCAGCACCCCTGCACTGACTCCTGCCTGTTTCTGGCAGCTTTCTCACCTGGCTTTGTATTGCTGTAAATGCAAATACCTACATTCACGTGTGAGGGTGATACTTGCGTTGCACTAAAATCAGTTTCGTTTTGTCCATCTGATATATTATTTTCATAAACACATAAACATGAAAGCTGTTTCCCTAAAGTGATTTATGTATGAATTATGTAGTTTGACACTTTTTACCTCTGTCAAGGAGGTAAAGCTTTTGGTAGCGTTTGCGTGCATGCGTGTCTCTCTGTCTGAAAACACGATATCTCGAAAAGTTTCAAATGAAACCTGATAAAACTTTGTAGGGGTGTAGAGTGGTGTCATGTTAACAATCCATTAAAATTTGGCTTACATCCATCAAGGTCTTCAAGGTCAACTTAACAAGTTATTTGTTGAAAATTGACAAAAAAGCCTAATAAGTTAGAAACTATGATTCTTACAAGTGTGGTGTGTATTGTCGACCTATAGAAAGTACCGTATAAAGATTAAAAATATTATGCCACATTTGACCTATTGTCAAGAGAAAGAGAATGAATCCACATAAATAAAATAATAAAAAATAATTATACTCAAAATTATGTCAAGTATAGTAAAATGAGTTTCAACAGGGTAAGTAACAAAAGCCTGCACTTTGCTCTTGTTTGCACTACAAACTTCTTAAAGTATGTTTGAAAAGAACAAAAATAAAATGAATATATAAAAAATACAACGCTAGTCCCTTGAAAGTAAATACTGCCCAGAGAGTGAGCTGCCTTGGTGGAGGTGCTTCTTGTTTTCTTGTATGTTTGTGCATTTTATGTTGTCTGATGCCAATACCATTTGTCAGGAAAGCTCTCTTAAATCCTCCAATAAACATGTGATGAATATTAATGAGTGAAATAATAATAGCATTTAGATAATTTACAATAATAATAATGATGATTAAAAAGAAGAAGATATTAAAAATAATTTCACTTTTCACACTATTTATTTTTCATTCTTGGTGAATTGCAAGTTTCTAGTCAAAGAGCCTGTATGTACCACTGGTTGCTACGCGTGTGTGAGCGTGTCTGTGTCAGTGGGGGTGGGCTGAGGATGACAGCTCAGTGCCAGGGGTAATTTAGGTGTATTGTATTGATGAGACCTCAACTCTAATGAGCTTTAGCCAATTAATCCATCGATTTACATGTAAATGGCTCCTGAAAGGTTACTGGCTGTGGCTGCCATCTGCATGTACTTACCATGCTAATGTTGTGCTGAGTGACACTCTCGACACGAATGCAGAAATTTAGGGCTGAGAGACTGAAATTGATGGAGAGAGAGAGAGCGAGAGAGACGTGACTGCTTGATCTTTGATAGATTGCGCCTCGTCCCATTATCTGCAAGATAGGGTGTTAATTACAACGCCATACATCAACTATGGGTGCACACACCTTTTAATTAAGAAACAAACATCTTTGATCTGTCAGTCTCCCCACAGACCTCTGCACATGATTATTTAGGGGTTTTTTTGGTGATTTTTTTTTCAACTTTACTAATAGTCATATTGTTCACCTTGAAGATATGAATTGGTGTCATTTAAGACATTTCAAAGGTAAGAATTGATTTCAGCTTGAGAATGATATATTTATAAACAACACGTTCATAAAATTTATAACAATAAGGCGCAATCACGTATTTGTGATTTCAGATACAGTATAAAATCCAGCTTTTGTACTTTATATTGTCTGCGATCATGAAAATATGAAAACGTGAGTTGTGTGCAAAACAGATGTTCCACTCTTGCAACTCTATTTTAGATATATTTTTTTCATTTTTCATATTTTAGGATGGTGCAGCGAAGAATAGCTCATTCTAGTTTGCAGAAAATGCAGTCTATAAGTCTTTCACCTTAAACACTGTGGGATTGCAGAGTTTTGCTATCAGCTAGCTTACTGGCTGAGGTTCAGTGTTAATTACGAATGTGCTCAGCTTAACTGAGATACTCAGTAAATTGTCCCCAGGTGGGGAAAGAATAGGCTCTATCGTCATTTCTCATAACTGCAGTTGAGCTAATTATGATGGTGAGTGTGTGTAAGCGAGTTGCGCTGGCAAAGGATTTTTTTTTTGTCATCTGTGTATGTTTAGGGCCACTTGAGACTGGTGGCTTCTACATGTTTGTGCATGTATGATTTGGTGCGGTCTGTGTGTATGTTTGTGCATATGTTCATGCATATCTCTTTGGAGGGGGTGTGTGCATGTGGATTCGATGCTTTGAAGAGCTTTGTGTGCGTGTGTGTGTGTGTGTCTGTGTGTGTGTGTTTGTACATTCAAGCATGGTGAGACTACAATTGGCACATGCTAAAACACGAAACTTCCAAAGCCAACAGTTCTGTTAAGTGAGATGTGCTGTGTTATAATGATGCCATCTATCATTCCTTTCATCTCTCCATTCCTTTATCCCCTCACTCCTCCATCACTGTCTCTGTGGCCTCATTAATTTAGCCTGGACTATTTATGGGCCTATAAAAACAATAAGGAAAGAGAAGAGGGGTTTTACTGGCAAAAAAAAAGATACTTCCAAAGCATGGGAAATATGAGGAAGCTTGTCAAATTAGATGGAGCATACCACATAATTTTCAGTTAATTGCACTTGACCCTTAACATGTGGTTAACATTGGACAATGGTTACAAATATGTAGTATGTTCATTTGAGAAATTACAAGTAGTTTGCTCAATATTTCACATAAAAACTAAAATAAACAAAGGTGAATTTACTCCAGCTATGCAGTCTGCAGACTTTTAGAAAACCAAATGCAGATTACAAGGTAATAATGCGAGGTTAAAATTCATTAATACTGAAGGTAGCATTATTGGACATTCTCAAACTTTCACAGACTGCTGAACTGTAAAACTTCATATGAATTGTAATATGAGCAGCCACGGCTGAGGTAGTAGCGCAGGTTGTCCTGATGTCAGTGGTTTGATCCATGACACCCCCCCCCCCCCACCATTGGAATGTCCTTTGTCAAAATGCTGAACTCTAGCTCATGATGGCAGGCAAGCATCTCGGATAGAAGCTCAGTCATCATTAGCATGTCTGTGACGATAAGTAAATGAGAAGCAAATTTTTTAAGCTGTTTGTAAAGCTGATAGGGTCAAAAGGCACATATTAAAATTGTGCTGCTGTCGTCATTTTCAAAAATATTTTATTCTAGTACCCTTGCAAGACCTATCACGTTTACCTTTAAACGTACAGATTTGCACTGGGTGCACTTTCTTTAACTCTGTCACAAGTATGATGCAAATATAATTTATATTTGCTGTGCCTATACCCATATCTACCCAAAAAGCCTTTATTGTTTCTTTGTGTCTCAAGCTGAACAAACTTCAGTGCTGAGCTGTAAAGCATCAGCAGCAGCTTTCCCCCTGTTATCCAGCTGGAAACGTGAAGGAGCTGATCTTTCCAAGTGAACTGTCAACAACAACAAACAGACAAAAGTATTACGCTGAGCTTCTTGATGCTAACAACCCGAAATTGTATCATCGAAATGAAAGCCATTACTGTGATGTTAGTGAGACAGTGTTTCAAATACATCTGGGGTTTTGATTACGTGGACATGCCTATTGCTTATTGTTATTTGTAATCTGCCAGTGCAAAGCTGATTGACAGCTAACTGCAAGTTGTAGTGCAATTCATTGTTAGAAACACAGCATGATCAGAATTAGAGTTGCAGGGACGAAATAAGGCCAAATAAGGTTGCCGGGCTGGCAACTGTGCAGCTATTCCGCTCCATGCCCCTGTTGCCCCAGGAATGTCCTTCCTACCATTTGAGGTACAAAGAGTTTAAACTGCAAGACTTTCTGTCAGCCAGTGAACCTCAGTAACCTGTGGTCACTAACAATGTGTAAGTGTAACACACACTAAAGACTAGTCTGTGTGGGGTTGCAGCATGCCTGTTGGCTCCTTTGAGGCCTAGAAAAATGGGGTCACATGAGAATGCATAGAACACAAGGTCCCCTTGAACAGGAGGCCACTCACATACACTGTTGAAGGTTAATTCTATGTCTGCTTGCGCAGTAGAGTACTCTGAAGATTTGAAAGATATGAGACCATCATAATTATTTAGAAAATCTTTCTTCAATGTAAAAAAATCTGCTTATTTAAAAAAAGATCAAGGACAAGTGTGATGAGCTCAGGAGAGAACATGAGTTGTGTAGCTTTCATATGTTTTCGTACATGTTATCATCCATTCTGCAGCTGCCTGAGATGACAACCGTTCATCAAGTTTCTTTTTAATGATGGACTACCCTGAGTAGCTGTTATTGGGGAGAGTGGGGTTATCACCCTGCTGTAGAGCGAAATACCATGTGTTTGCCCAGCAGGAGAACATTCCTGCTGGCCCCATGATTTCCTCAGGTCATTCATGCAATTCTCATCCCCACTGTAATGGCATTGTACTGGGGCTCAGCTGCCCCACTAGGACCCCAACGCTTCCCCCTTTGGCCTCCCTAACAGCACTGCCCTTCAGCTGCCTGTCAACCGCACCAGGCCTGTGGTGGTTGATGGGAGAGGATTGGGGGGATGGGGGGGGGGGGCAAGAATGGGATTAATATAGCTCTTAGGTAGCTTGAAATAAATTTTTTTGTAAATGTTGTTTACCTTTTTCTCATGATTTCCAATATGCCTTTCACCTACCTTAGCTTACCACGAAATGTATGTAGTAACGTTGCAGTCGCTTAATAAAAGAAAGCAAAACCATGTAGTATTTTCTAAGGTAAATGTTATTTTATCTTTTCACATAGAAAAGATGCTTGCATGACGTTGCTCGAGCAAAGCAGAAGAACGTAGTGGCCCACGCATCTGCTGCACTGACAAAGTGGATGTATGGAATGAAAGCAGGCAAAGAAGAACAACATCTGCCACTACTTATGAATTCAACACGGAGTATGCATCGCACATCTTTTCTCAAAGATTCTCTCTTTTTTTCAGCATTGTGTGTGTGTAAAGAGGGCTGTTCATCATTATTCAAGGACAGAGCTGATTAAAGGTGATTAAGCCCTTCCCATCCATCACTCTCGCCTTTCAGCCTGTCACTAGCCCCAGTATTAAGGGGGACACCAGAGTATGTATGCGTGATTGTCTCTGTGTGTGTGAGACAGGGAAGTAGACAGTGTCCATCCAGCTATGTGTTTTCCTAAATAGTCGCCATTACGTTAATTGCAGATCATTTCTCAAATAGAAAGAAACAATATACACGGATCCTTAATAATGTTGCTTAATACTAAAATAATACACATAAGGATTCAAATTGTGGTTTCAGCTTAAATGGGCCGTGGAAGCACATTCTTTAGAAGACTCTTTAGTAACCCTATGATGAATGTCCTCTTTCTCCCTTGATGAATGATGCCAGTGAGAACCTTTCTCGCTCCTGCCATTCCTCATAACAACAACCTTAAGTAATGCTAACTAATATTTTTAGGAAGGGAAATTTTCTGGATCGAGAACTGATTTGCTGTTGTGGTTTCTGGTTCCTATGGAAAGTACAAGACAATTAGTAATACCCACAATTAAGCTTTCTACAAACAATACAGACTATGGGAAAAGAGGAGCTTAAGCAAAATGCTGCAATGCTTGGCATATATTCATTAATTTCTCATAATTCACTTGGGATAAGAACTTAAGCTGGATTTCTTTGTGTCTGCAAAATGCAGCTCTTCCCATGATGGGTAGAGCTTCTGAAACAGTATTTAGACTATCATTAGGTACTATAAATTTCTAGCTTTTGAGATGGAGTAATGGAGATTTTACAGACTGCTGAGTTCAGTTTCACTGGCTGTGGTCGGGGAGGAAGTTGTGGATGTCACAGACTGTCTAGGATTAGATTTGTACTAATAGTCCAATATCATGTTGACAGTCAGAACCTGTTTTGGAGTGCCTTTGTTGGTTGATTGTACGTATTCACACATGTACAATACATTTGTGTGACTATAATGTATGTGTAAGGATGTTGAAATTGTATAGATTGTGTCTGGAAACACTGTATTTAACTCAGTTTCTTGTCTCAGTTTCAAGCCCCATCAGCATGACGAACTGGTAACACTATATTCATGATTGAGTTTATCAATTAGTGTACAGGTTTGTATGTGTGCCTGTGAGAATGTAAGACCAAGGGCAGAGCATATTGTATTATTATCATTTTACATTTGTGTCCCACTGCAATGGGCTGAGACTTCGCAAGCTCCCACTAACATTAGCTCTGCAGGGCGCCACACTAGAAATACAATTTTGCTGAACCTGCACTTCTCCAGGTATCTCAGCCTCACCATCGCCAAAAGTCATCTTCTCTGCATCCCAAGGGCACAGAAAGTCACAGGAGCAAAAGTTTAGAAAGTCATGATTTTGCTTTATTTTGTATGGATCTGTAGGTATTTCCGATACTAACACAACAGTGTCATCTATTCGTATTATTTCAGATAGCTCTTTTGTTTTGCGTACTTTCATACCCATGCAGTGTATGCATTAATTCGATTTAATATAATAATGCTATATCATGCTTGTATTGTTGCTATATTGAATTGCCGAGCAAGTCCGCTTTTCCTGTGGCATTTTAAACCTGTCTGTTATTGCAGCTATATTGCAACTAGTGTAGCACTTCTTTCTTATGTCTAAATTGCGTATATTTTTCCTCATCCTGAACAGTCCTGAACATATTTAATATTTCAGGTTTTACTTCATCTTAGTGTATCATTTCACAGGGCTCTAATACATCTCCAACACATCTGTGATTGTGTGCAGTTTTTTTGTGTGCGTGTTCAAGGGGTTTGTTTTAAATGGACTCGTGTGAATATTATCTATGAGTCAGTGCTGACTCATTATTCCAAACCCACTTTGAGCACAACATCTTGTTTACACACTCTCAGCAGGATTCTTCGTCTGTCTGTGTGTGTTTGTACATGTGCCTTTAATTTTATTAAAGCAGGTGTGCGTTTATGTGCATGCACATACACTCACAGGGAGCAAATGTCACACACAACAACACGATGACATGTAACCACACCTGAAAGTAATTACGATTTTATAAAAATAAGCCATACTCGTTGACGTTGACTCACCTTGCGTGCGTGGACGCTGCACCCGCTGAGGGTGATGGGAGAATGAAAGCAGGGGCAAGAGAAGAGCTGGGGAGGAGGGGGTAAGACGAGAATCCTGATGTGTATTTTGATCGTGCCAGGATGTCTGGCCCTGTCTGTGGTTCACCTGCGCTGGTCTGTCACTCACACAAGCCCACACACGCACACATAACCACATAACACTGATAGGACTAGGCAAAGCATAGCATAAATACACACATCACAATCAAAGGTTTGTGATTTACAGAAAGGTTTTAGAGAGGTTCCTCCTCACTCTCTCTCTCTGCCTTTCCCTCTGTGTGACCCAGTAACCATTACCCGTGGATTTCTCTCACCCCTCCCTCTCTCTCCTTTCCCAGCAATAACACATGGTGGGACACCCATGGTGAGGTGTGTCATTTGAGGAGTGATTTAGTGCTGTTCTGCCCCAACCACTGCTGAGCCACCTGCCCTAGGAATCCTGCTGCACACACACACACAGGCACACATTTATACACAGATGCATGCACATGATGGACACATACTAACAAAGTATTTAAGCAGTACCACAACCTCAATGCTCTAGTCTCCACAGCCTGATTAGACCCTATTTTGCTAGTTACACAACTTGTTGCATACCAGCTCTGAGTGGACATTCTTCTATGAATTTTCACTAGCTAATTAATGCTTTACAGGGGGACCTGCAACTGGTCACTCCCCGAAAAATGCATAGATTACACTGGTTTCAAAGAGGCAGACATGTCTTTGACCGTTCACAGGCACTTATTAGGGTAAAGATGTGTGATGTGAGTGCGTGACATTGCTTAAACTGAGTCAGCAGGACACGTGTTAAAAATATTGCTAAACAGGAAATCACATAATAGGGCAACAATTTAGTCAATCTCCCTTAAAAGTAATGTAAATTATAAGACAACATTTGTATTTGATGTTATTTCCCTCAGGAGTTGTGCTTTTCCATTACAGCAGTGTAATACAATTAGTGGCTGCTGTTCCAAATAAAGGTTTATATTACAAAATATAGGACAACAGATGTGTTTCTCTTAAGTTCTTGTTTTATTTTCGTTCTTCCTTTTCCGTTACAAAGAAATGCCAGCTTTGGAACAACACTGGAAAATCAAATAAAACATGCAACAACACTAATTTGAATGCACAACACTGCGAGTAGAATGGGCTGCAACATTGGTATGAAGCCGAGAATGCGATTATTATTATGTTTATGTGAAACCTTGATTAAATTGCCTCTTGTTATATTCCCTGCTGCATATGGGAGAATCCTATTAGCCACCTCAGGCCTGTAATGTACAAATACATCCTGACCTTCCTGCCTCTGTCAAGGATTCATGTTGTGTTGTTCACGTTCAAGGTGAGAACTAATGAGGTACGCGCAAAATATTTGGTTTGATGTGATTCAGGGAGATAATATCAGAATGCAGAAAGATGATTAAACCTGTAAAATCAAGTCCATTCTAGCTATAGATGAGGAACCACTTTTATTTACCACCTGTAAATATCTGAAAACAGCAGTTTTCTGCTAAAATTTATATTTTGCATGCCCCAACACATACGCATGTCCACATATATTCCACTGACCTACAGTAGATATGGCAAAACACACTCTTAGCAGGCATGCTCTCAGAAGGCTTTTACTAAAATACAAGTGAAAAAAATGTTTTAGCTTTACACAGTGGAAACTAAAAGTGGATAAAATTGCTCGTATTATATCCCTGTTTTTACAGTAGTTTATGTTGTTTCCCTTAGTAACAAATGAAAACCAGATGTTGGTGTGTCACGTTACAGAACGGCAGTGTTGTTGCTGTTTGTTTTCAGAATGAAACACTATATAATCAACACATTATTAAAACAAGGAAGAGTGAACCAGCACTAAGTGTTGAACATATATATATATATATATATATATATATATATACTTGGCAATAAAGACCTGATAATGATAATAAAGCAGTGAAAATAACCACCAGAATTTACTCGTTTCCAATAAATATTTCTTCCATTTAAATCATTTCCTTACATCCATTCCTCAGTGTTGGTTGCATAGATCCCATCGAGAGTAACACCGAGGGCTATATGAAAGCCAGAGTGTCATATTGTCTGAAGTGAGAGGAGCCTAGGGGCTCTTTAGCATATGGCAGCAGCTACATTCTGAGGCTTGGGCCTGAGGTGCCTGTCAGCATAGTCATATGCGGTGTGTGTGTGTGTGTGTGTGTGTGTGTGTGTGT
>JAVDPK010001665.1:55113-68572 GCA_034780415.1 Cichlasoma orientale
TGTGTGTGTGTGTGTGTGTGTGTGTGTGTGTGTGTGTGTGTGTGTGTGTGTGTGTGTGTGTGTGTGTTTATGTGTGTATTTGTGTGCATCTGTCTGCATGCTTCCTTCAGCTGTTCTCAGGTGTTCTAGCAGTAAAGTGGTCTTTACTGTAATTCGCCACACGCACACATACCTCAGCAGGCAGAGTAACATGTCCCCAACTGAGGCTCAGTGTCAGCAATCACATGGATTCCTATTATTCTGAATTACAGTACTGTGGGGACTTCAAACTGGAGTGAGAACACATGAGCTTTATTTATAAGATATCAAATAAATATAGATTTTGCTTTAATGTTGGGGAAACCTTTAAAATTAAATTTGTATCATCACTAATAATAAACAAGGAGAAAATAGTTGAATTTGATTAGAATGCCTCTTTGCAATCACTTCTAGTTATTGTTTTCCAGTACACAATTAATGTACTATGTCTCATTTTCATGATGTTAAGCTTAAGTGTTTTCAGAGGAGCACAGTATCATAGTGTGCAGGCAATCATTACATCAATTACTACTACTAGTTGTTAAAGTATTGTCGACTGAGCACAGTGAGTGAAGTGGGTCACTATCATTGTGTGTGTGTGTGTGTGTGTATGTGTGTCCAGCAGCAGTGCAGATGACCTATTTTCTTTCAAAGAAGAGAGCATGTCCTCTGTGCCACTGGTCAATAAAACTGTCCTGTTGGAGCTTAACTCTAAAAAGGGAGGAGGGGGCATGGGGGGGGGGGGGCAAGGATTTAGCCTTTGCTCTCGCGCGCGCACGTGCACACACACACACACGCAAATATGAACAAATTTCCTTCAATCTTGAAAACTATACTACTACTTCAGCATATATTCCAGTTTTCCCATAACCCATTCATTATACTTATTTTAATCCGTCCACTTCTTAAAACTTTTTTTGGGGGGATTTTAACAAGCCCTAATACACATAAAATATACCAAAAATATATTGTTCATTAACAGTTTCCACTTCTCCTCCAAAGTGTTTTCTTGTGCGTGCTGTTCTCTTGCAGTAAACGATCGCAAATGATAAATATGTTTGTCTTTGAAGTATTTCTTCAAAGAATAACGGTGACACCGACATGCACTTAAAGAGAGGATGTTGTGGGTTTCATTATCCCATGTAATGGAATCCTTATGCTCAGTTCTGTTACTTATAAACTTAAGAAAAATAGCAATATTTACAAAACTTTTTGGCAAAATTAACTAGAAAATAAAGCAAAAGATGAAAATCTGTCAAAGTTCCAGACCAGTTTCTCACAAACAAGCTTTGAGTTGGTGATGCGGTTCCCATTTGGCACCATTGTCATAAATGGGTTTAGGCTATAGCAGCCTGGCCAGCTAAATCAACAAGATGACGACATGTGTACATGGCTGGTTATCACTAGTGTTAACAGAAACACAACAGTCCTGTAAAGAATGAGGGGAGGCAAATGGGTTTAAATGCTGATTGGGCTGACTGCTGTGTTGCCAGGGACTGTAAAACTGGAATGTCTATGTATGTGTGTGCGATACATTTGGGCAAGTGCGAGGGCAATAACAAGCTAATGTCTTCGTCAAACACAGTGACTACATACACACAGATAAACACACATGTGCGCGCGGGACTTGAAAATACAGATAGTGTTTTGTTTTTTTTTGTCCCTAAGTGTGATGGATAAATGCTAAATGCTCGTGTGTATGGGGTGGTGTATTTGCGTGGAAATTCTAACTGTATTTAAATACCTACACTTTTGACTGACAGTGATGATAATTTTGACATCTAGCGATGAATTACTCTTTCTTGGCCCATCATTTTATTGACAAGCAATAAATAAAGTGTTGCAGCTGATTTATGGAATCATTGCAAATATAAGACTTCAAAGCCATCTGTTAAATATTCAGTAGATACACACTTAGTGTTGTTTACTTATTCTTTGCAGTGGCCCAACTCGGTGATGTGGGATGCAGTTAAATAATTGGAGCATTGACTACAGTGTAGCTTGGAAGCATCCGACCTGTAAACAAGAATTAAATGCAGGTTTTAGGGTAAGCTCAGCACTTTGGTGTAAGCTGACCCCCAGCTGGGCGTAAGCATGTGAGAATTTTTTTTAAGAGGTTTTCTAGACCCAAGCTACAGCTATAAAGTTAGTTAATGTCTTATTAATGTCTAATTGGCCTATATTTTCAGTTGAGTGTTGTTACACATAAAATTAGCTTAAGAGTAAAGGCCTTAAAACAATAAAAACATTTAAAATAAGTAATTATTTAATAACCCTATTTCCTTGAGTGGTTAATCTGTCCAGTCTTGTTAAATAATTATAGTAGGTTAAATCGCTCGTGCCTTTGGATGGAGATACTATGAGAATGAGGTTAACCATAATTCACTGCTTATTGATATAACCAACATTACATTATTTTAATGCTAGAGACGGGAAATTAAATCCCCAGGCTGTGTCTCTCTCTCACTTTTATGCCTCACAGTATGTGTGACAGGTGGGTAGTGTTACATTAACACAGTGCAAAGAGAAATCCTACGACCACCTCCACCAAAATTGAGCCAGACTACAGACATCACACTCCAAAGTGTGTAGCAACGAAACAAAAATGAGCAGAAAAATAGAAAATGATAATGACCTGTTTCTTTCTCTCTCTCTCTCTCTCTCTCTCTCTCTCGCTCTCTCTCTCCCTTTCTATTATTCTCTGCTTCACTTCACGCCATCATCACTCCATCAAGTGCAAGGTTAAACTTATGTCTCCTCACATTCACATCACCTCTTTATTATTGAAATTAACATCACCTCAGTGTGTGTTTGTGTGTGTGAATGTGAATGTGTGTGTGTGTGTCTTTCTGAAGTTTGTTCCGGCTGGTGTGCCGGTTGCCCTGGATTTTCTCACTGGCCTGGCTAATCTCTGGAGTGTGTAGGAAACAGTTATTGCATCCTTGACGGATACAGCAGGGAGTTGATCCATGCCTCTGCATGCGTGGGGTTAGTGCAGTACTTGCCCTGTTTTGTCCCAGTTTATTGTCCTTCACAGCAGTTTTGCACACAAGAAGACACATACGCATGCACACATGCTATTTTAATGAGAGTGCTTTTGTCAAATCATAGTCAACGTAGAAAAATTTGACTTAGAGTAGCTTTCATTGTATTTGCTAATACTGGAAAAATGTGCAAGACATTTTAAATCACTGTAAACAGGAATTTTAATATACTCAGTAGAAGCACTCATGCAGCATACTGTCAAATGTCAGATCTTCGAAGTGAAAAGGAGATTTTTTCAATATTGTTGTCAAGCATCTATGTATTTTTCCCTGAGATATATTGTGCTATGACTGCCATAAAAGAGCACTGAATTGAATATACAGTTTATGTTTATGAAAAGAACAACAAGAATGTAAAATTTACTATAAACATGAGATTCAAAAGGTGTCGTGTTGATACCTCCCAGTGCTTTTCTGGTTTAAAAATGCTATGCTGATTTCACAGTGTAGCATCTCAGTAAACAATACATTCTGATTGGCATCTGTTCTGTTGATTTTGCTAATTTTCTATCGAACTGAAGAGCGCTTTTGGGAATATAAAAGGGAGAGGGAGAATAAAAGAAGACTTGAGTTTCCACTTTTTTATTAAATCATGAAGATTAGACTGATACATGAAGGTTGATACTTGCTACTATTAAAATCTAATGTGGTGCAGTTAGCACACTGTGGATGCATGCTTGTATTATTATTACATTACACTAATTTCTAATGTGATTTTAATTTGCTGGAATTAATGAAGTTTAATTTCAAACACTACATCTGGTGAATCTGCTTTTGGAAAACACAAGGAATGTTCCATTATTTCACATAAACCCAGAATCATACAGCTTGCTTTTATATATTTAAAACAAACACATATAATATTTAGTTTGTTACCATCGATGTGCTAGTGTGTCTTTGAGAATCTAACCTCAAAAATATATGCGTATTTGCTTTTCTGCCATAGTATTACTGGTATAAGCCTCCCCCCTCCGCTCCATCCTTTCTTCACCTCATCCCATCCTCCCCTTCTACCTCCCTTCATCCTCCTCTATTTCCTTTTGTCCTCCACTTACCCTCTCATCAGGCTGCTTTATTATGCAAATCAGTGTTGGACTGCATCACTTAATTAAGCTTTACTATGCCAGTTTGCATGCGAAATCTAACACACGTACAAAACACACTTTCACACACAAAAACACATACTCATCCTAACTTTCTTTCAAACAAACAAAAAAGAAACTGGTGGCAGTTGGGAGGTATAATGATTGGTATTCTGGACTCTGAAATTGCATACACAAGCACGCAGGCAGGCCATCTAAGCAGCAGAAGCACCTCTTTGAGTGAGCACAGATAAAAAGACTTGAATAGCACGGTTTCTCTAGGTCATTAGCCTGCAGTTAGTATCGTATACTCCAATCTGGCCCTCCGCTGCTCAACTTGTGATGCCAACTGCTTCATTTCTATTGCTGCTAAAAAGTGATGCTTATGAGGTCATGGTGATAACACTAAATACCAGGGTCAGAACTTGATGTATTGAACCATTAATAGGTGGTCCTGACAGAGCTAGTTTATTAATTCATTTTAATGAGAAATTTGTACTAAGACTAAATTAAATACAACTGAGCTTTAAAAATTTGGAACATGTGAAGTCATTTGAACAGCAGTGCCATAGCTTTTAGCTACGTTATTATAGATGTGGCTTTATTTACTGGTATTGAAAACAAACAAAAAATCATCACTGTATACAATTTTTTTTCTCTTAGCAACTTTTTAATGTGTGTTTATTCTGTGAAACTGAGATTATCAAAT
Organism: Cichlasoma orientale; assembly: GCA_034780415.1. Taxonomy (NCBI): domain Eukaryota; kingdom Metazoa; phylum Chordata; class Actinopteri; order Cichliformes; family Cichlidae; genus Cichlasoma; species Cichlasoma orientale. The sequence continues at coordinate 59,967 of JAVDPK010001665.1, forward strand.
TTTCCCTTGATGCACTGATTTTAAGGCATATTTGTGAAATCTGCACAAAAAAAGTAAGAAACTGTTAATACTGTTGCTGTCATTGCCACATCCATTCTTGGTACTTCTTGCAACTTACTGTGTGCCAACACGGGACCCAAACAAACTGAGACTGAGACCATCATGACCCTGAGAGTTTAGAGCCTAAAACCCCCTCTTATTATTTAATAAGCTTTAGTGGTTTTCATCCCATTTGCAAAAAAAACTGGATTAAAGGTATATTTGAAATGTTTAATGTCATCTTCAGTTGATGAATGCTGGTTCTTTGGGTTATGCAAGCTTGAAAATGTACAGAAAATCATCTGCTCAGACAAAAGCACATGGTCTGCAATACTGACATGTGAATTCTCATATGTCCCCACAGTGATTAGCGTGGCAAATGACACCATAATTGAACATAAGAAAGATAGAATGTGTCGCAATTTGCCTTGAGACACAGCCTATCAATTCTGATGATTGGTTTAATTTATGTTTCTGACAAAATGAATTTGTTTTATTGGGTTACAGACATGTTAACTTCAACAGATTGATTGTAATTTAGCATGCTGGGTGTCTGTGCTGCTCTGTGTATTAGAATTCTGAGTTTTATATTCATGAATTAGTATTTCTTATCTCAATGGGAATTTCCAAGTTTTATTTTCCAGTTTTTTTTAATGTAATAAAAATGTCAACGTGTGTGTGTTGTAGCTGCTGGTATCGAACATTCCATGCCAAGTTGAAAATTTTCATAAACTGATAGCAGGATGGAAGATTATAACATAACTGCACTTTGATTAATAAAGATTTGTCTTTTATGCATGTTGTCATTAGTGAACAGTATGCCTAACATGTTTGTACAATAACACCATTACTAGGAAGAGAACCCCCCACCACCACCACCAAAATATGGCATAAAACACTTTGACCTTTCTGAGATTTCTGTAACTTGTTACTGGTTCTGCCTGAAGCAGGATTTCATGGCAGGGGGCTAGATGTTTACTGTTGCCATGTCTCCAGTAACATTACAAGTGGCTCCGGATAAGACCGCCAGCCAAATGCCTAAGCTGTCAAAGTAAATAACTTTTCCATTTCAAAGCGAGCTATTCCAATTAAGGAAAGAAAGTTGGAGCAAAAGAATGAGAAGGAAAACCACAGAAAAGAACTTGGGGACAGAAGGCAGGATGAAGGGGAGGTGGACATGGAGGGAAATAGAAGAGGAGGAGAGAAAGAGTGAAAGTCATTGCAGTCTTATTGGAGTGAAAAAGAGAGGTGGTATGGAAACAGGAAATCAATTGTTGGGTCTGGATTTTGCTTTGGCTCTGTTTGCAGCTAGACTCAACCTTGATGTGTGTGAAGGGGAGAAAGCACTAGACTGAGATCAAGACTGAAGCTCAGTATCAGGCAGATGCAAAGATAGGAGGTCAAGGACAGAGCACTTTTCCCACTGTAAATTGACTGATGTAGCACCAATCAATTTACAAGTGATGGTCAGAGGTCAAGAGGACACCCATCATGTGACAAGTAACCTGCTGTCATCACATTTTGCCTAATAATCACAAATGAGCTTAAAATCCTTTAATAGTTCAATGATTTGGATTTTGATGCCAATTCTTTACATTGTTGCTGAGTTTTGGCAACCATTCACAAACAGATTGCAGGAAAGCAATATATCAGAGACCAAAAAAAGTGAAACACTGTCTGTGTAACATAATGTCTTAGCATTATATCAGCTGTTGTTTGTGGAAGATGTTAAAGACATTGAATGGAACATCTGTACAAAATAATACACTTCCATCAAAGAAGGTAGAAGAGAGCCTGGAGAGGTGGAGGTATGCCCGGGAGAGAAGAGGAATGAAAAACATAATACACGTGTGAATGAGAGGGAGATGGGTGTTACAGTTAAGGAGTAGAGGTAGTGATGGTAGATGAGTTTAAATACCTGGGATAAACCATCCAAACCAATGGACAGTGCACACGAGAGGTGAAGAAGAGAGTGCAGGCAGGGTGGAGTGGATGGAGACGAGTGTCAGGGGTGATACGTATGTGACAGAAGGACAGCAGCAAGAGTGAAAGGGAAGGTTTACAAGATTGTAGTGAGACGTGCTGTATGTTTTAGAGACAGCAGCACTAATAAAAAGACAAGCGGCCAAGCTGGAGGTGGCAGAGTTGAAGATGTTTGGATTTTCTTTGGGAGTGACCAGCATGGGCAAGATTAGGCACAAGTACATCAGAGAGACAGTTCAGGTTCAGCGGTTTGGAGACAAAGTATGAGAGGCAGGGCCAAGATAGTTTGGACATGTGCAGAGGAGGAATAGTGGATATATTGCACAAAGGATGTTGAATATGGAGCTGCCAGGCAGGAGGAGAAGAGGAGAAGATTCATGCATGTAGTGAAGGAGGACATGCAGAGGTTTTGCGTGACAGAGGAGAATGCCAGGGATAGGGTGAGATGGAGGCAGATGATCTGCTGTGGCGACCCCTAAAGGGAGCAGGCGAAGCAAGAAGAGGAGTATTGATTGAGCAAAATGCATTCCCAGTTATTTTTCGACCACCGTATCATGCTGCTTCTGCAGCTGTGTGTGTATACGTGTGTATTCCTGTGTGTGTATAAAAGCGAATGTAAGGATTGACTTCCATCTGCCAATATGTAAAAAGTAGCGAGACATCGTGTTATACCCATGTGAGTGTTTAAGTACTTGAAAGACCTTCAACTTGAATGGTTGTTTACGTGGTTAAAAAAAGTGCTACTTACAGGAACAGTGACAGAGCGCGTTGAACATGTTCCTGCTGTTGATTGGGAGTAAGTAAATAGGATGATTAATGGTTTAGAACTTCCGTATTTTTCTCTAAATGTCAGTGTAACACATTATTGCATGAGGAGTTAATCTCCTGTGTACAAATATTATTTTACCAGTCTCTTTCAGGACTGCTTTTTATTCAGGCAGACCTATATTATCCTTTTATAGCAGTTATAAAAAATACAGTTGTGGTCATGAAAAAATGAGTACACAGACACATGAAAAATCTCCTACTATAAGTACAGCTTTAGTTCTTAACTTTTATGAAATTCAGTTTCATGGATGTGTTGAAAAGTGTTCAGTGTTGACCTGCCAGAATGATTTATTTAACTGTAGTACGACGTGCCCTGCGATGGACTGGTGATCTGTGAAGGGTGTACCCCACCTCTCAGCCTATGACGGCTGGGATAGTGACCCTGTATTGGATTAGCAGTTAGGAAAATAGATGAATGGATGGAAGATGTGAAGTTCATTCAGTAGGTGCAAAGGTTAATGATACTGCCCGGTAATTTAATTTTTAGTCAATTCCACAAATTTATGCCATCGAAAATGAGCTCAAGTGCTCAAGATGTGTATTAATCTATAGGTGAAAATGACCCAAATAAATGTGCAATAGCTTATCGTGTGAACAATCTTTGTGAAAAACTATTTATCCTTTTATCACAAAGAAATATGCATTTTGTCTATTTATAACATGTATGCAGTAGGAAACAACAGGCTGTGCTTAAGAGCTGCTGACTGAAACATTTATTCCCAGAGTCTGACAATATCCATGCAAATTTTTAAACTATAATATAGATGACTTGAAAAAAAATCTGCCACATGTGAAAAAAAAGAACCTCAAACAACTTCTCCTATGAATATGCATGAGTCTGCATAAGTGATTCATTTCTACCCCTGAATGAAGTTGGTATAATACAGTAGCTAAACGAAAACAGATCTAGTTGGACCTGAGCCCAGTGACTTAGCTGGCCAGTATTACGGTGAAGGCATCTTTATTTGGTGTTATCCAGTGGTGAATTGTTAGTGGCACACATACTCTATCAAAATCTGTTTATGGCTAGACTAATCAGACTCTGCCACTAGTATGAGATTAATGGATTTTCACTTTTGCATTTTATCTGAAATTCTTTTTTATATTCCACATTTCTTTTAACCCAGCCGTTTCCTCTCTGCTTCTGTTACCCGATTGGCTGTCAGGTGTAATTTCCTGGTGTGTCCTCCAATCAGGGTGGTCTGTTTTCAGTGTGTCAGGGAGTATTGGGGTTGCTCTTCCATCTGTAGGATCATACAGGGCTGTTTGAATCAGCTTCACATTATATTACTCTCTCACACAAGCATGCACGCACCCTCTCTCAGAGACTAGAACACTGTAGAGGAGAGGTAGTGGAGTATTTAGTGCAGCACAGGGACCTTGGTGTGGCAGTGTCAGTGATGGATATGGCAGTAGGATCAGCAGTGTTGGCTTTTGCAGAAGTGTGTTGTCCACCACTGGGATCTGTCAGATCTGTTCTTCTGAGCCCACACATTCTGCTGGCTGGCTGCTATTTCTGCTAGCTATTTCTTTAATCACTTATATGTGTGTGTGTGTGTGTGTGTGTGTGTGTGTGAGAGAGAGAGAGAGAGAGAGAGAGAGAGAGACAGAGCGCAAGCTTGTCTGACTATGTGCACAACAGTGGGTTTACGAAGCACCTGATATTACAGTTGCAATCGGTTATAAATCCAGCAGAAAAATAAAATGGTGATCATAAACACCTTAATGGTCATAAAAAGGTACACACTCATTTAAATTTCATTCAGTAGCAGAGGAGTAGTTTAAACTTTTTCATAAAAAGAAAAAAGTGTACATTTAAACCTGATTATTTCTTTGCTTGCATTTTTTAATGCATAAGCTCTTAAGAATTGAAAAATTAAAAACAACACTATGCTAAACACACAACAGATATCCATCTTCAAAGAGCAAACACACGCCAAAGAGGTAAGACGGCCATAAAGGTATATGACATACTGCAAAGACACACTAATGACACAGTCATCACTTTTGTGCACACGCTTTTTCAATTAAATGTGTTGCCATAGGTAAACATCAGACAGCTTCCACACACTTTTCAGCTTCACTGATTTAAGAATCACTGTGACCATGAATTGGATAAATTATTAAGACAGATGCATGGTTTCAGAATTTAAAAAAAATGTATATGTATGTAACTACAGATATTGTCAGATTACTCTTTGTGGTCTATGTTTGCATTTCAACAGTCTGAGAGCACTTCACTCTCAGACTGCTCAGACTTTTTGATAAAGCTTATAGTTAGGACTGGATCAGGTGAGTCTGATCCATCCCGTAGTTATGCTGCAATAGGCCTAGGCTGCTGAGGGAGTTCCAGTGATTCTCATGAGGAATTTTAGAATTTTTAATAATTTGTTTTTGTACAATTAAGTACCAATAACCTGCTTGTATAAAAACATTTCATTTGAGATTGTATTTGTTCCTAAAGCATCCACATATTTTTTTAAACACTGAAAAGCCACATTCCAAGATATCAAATTTCTGCCATTTTTCTCACATGAACATGAGGAATGGCTATAGGAATTAGAATTTCCAGTTCTGTGTCTCGGCAGTATCAATACCTCTTATCCTTGGAAACACAGTACTCTTCATGCTGAACTCTCAATGCGGTTGACCATCATGGAAAGAGACATTTCGAATGCCTAAATGCTTTTTATCTCACGACTGAGTCTGGATAAGTTGACAGGGGTTTCAACCTGTGGTGGGGAGAAGAAAGGAACACTGAATAAAGCAGAGTGGAACTAAATATGTAGAGAAAGGAAAGAGAAAAAACATAAGGGGAAGTTTTTTTTTCTTTCCCCCTTGATCTTCAATCCTACACAGAAAAACAGACACACATACAGTCTACTTTCACATGCAATATACTTTACACAGGTAGAGTGTCACCCTACTTGCACAGATTGCAACAGATTAGTGGTGAGTAGGAGTTAAAAGAGCTGCTGAGTGCACATTTAATACCACCGATATTTAAAGAGAACATCCCTTTTATCTGAGGGGACAATCTGCATTATTCATATTGTGCCCTCTGAGAGTTGAAGAGAGAAGGAAATAGATGCAAAGACATTTCAGAGAATTAGTTTTTACCGGCAGCCAATGAATTCTTGTTATATTAACAGCAGATATACATTCTGTCTTCTCCCAGCACTTTGTTTTTGTCAGTGCGCGCGTGCGTGCGTGCGTGTGTGTGTGACAGAAAGAGTGCATTAAGCATCTCCGATCTTTCATTTCTTACTTTCTATAGTTGAAGGTGCTCTGAAGAAGAATGCAGCTATTACATATCTGTCGATGTGCTGGTTCAGCATGATGCTCATGTATCTGTGTGTGCTGTTTTGTTTTCAGTGTGCAGGGCAGGCTTCTACAAATCTACACTCGGGAATATGGAGTGCTCAAAGTGTCCACCACATAGTTTCTCGCACCATGAGGGGTCTCTGCACTGTGGCTGTGAGAAAAACTACTTCCGAGCTGAGGGAGACCCTGCGTCCATGGCCTGTACTCGTAAGTGTGTTTTTTCAATGTAAATAGTATTAATATTTCAGGATGACCCATCATACAGTATAAGGAGTCAGTGGTATTCTCATTTGTTGCAATTTGTATTTTGTGTAACTAAGGTAAAGGTTTCCAGACATTTTCCAACTGATTAATTTATTGTTTTGCAAACTACTTTAATTTTCTGGGATAACCTCCCTCAGCCCAACATTGAAATTCTACACATAACACAGGGGTAAAATAGTGAGCTTAATGGACAGAGGGAGTTAACTTTCCTCATTTTCTAAAAGGTCACGTTTTTCACCACCTTTTGCGCTCCCCGTGTGAATCTCGTTTGCCTCTATCTCATGCAAATGGATTGCAGATGGATATGGCTCCTGCACGCATTCAAAAATGCATTCCCTCTAAAACAATAAATCACCGCATTCCCTGATGTCAGATTATTGATACGTCCGTTACTAACGGGGTTAGGAAGAAGGGAAAAAAAAAAACACACCACAGTGTGGAGAACAGTGGAAAATATAAATCAGCGCCCGCAGCCTCAGGCAGAATGCTAATTAGAAAGACAGTCACAGCAGGTCCCTGTTGTGATTATCTCAACATCATCTTGTCAACTACGCAAATTTCATCTCGTTGGGACAAACTGAGCAACGCAAGAGCCGAAAATGAATAGATAAGTTGTTAGGAGATAATGATCATGATTATCTCAGGAGAGGTCTTTTACTGTTAGCGGTGTGATAGAGATTGTTTCAAGTTGACTTTGGAAATTTGTTGTTAGGAAAATCTCAAAGGTCAGAGTGAAGGTTGGAATATTAAACTGAAGAAAAGGAGAAAATATTTTTAGTTTGCTCTTTAGTCAATATGAGACATTGCTTTAGATTCGCCATTCATCATCCCCATATCCTGTAGCATAAATTGTGAAATTGCCTCCTCCAAAACTGTAATATCATTTTGAGGGACTGGTAATTACAGGTTAGGGTTGTCTAAAAAATGCTACTCAGATACTAATCAATACTAAAAATTACTAATAGGATTAGATGATTAACTGACAACTTCACTTCACGTTGGGTGACTTGCTCCATATTCCAGTTGTCCTATCGTGACCCTGTGGCATCGCCGATGGCCGATATCATTGCCGCAGGGCTGCAGCGCCCATTACGGTAGCACAATCCACTCCCACAGTCACAAAGTGTGGTCCAAATGCAAAAAAAAAGTGCAGGAGTGAAAGAGAAACATAAATCAGGAATTTATTTCTCACAAGGCTGATTGAGTTAGCCGACTATAATTAGTTAAGTGGACAGATATCAGCTGAACAGCTAAAACGGTGTTACATTTTCTTTTTTTTTTTTTTTTAAACACTTAGACCTATAGTTCTGCTATAGTCCTGGTCTGTTTTTGTTTTTTCCACACAGAGTGGAGTTTTTCACAGACAAAAATACCCAGTGGGGAAAAAAAGTTAATGACAGAAACAAGCATCTCTGCAAATGCAGTCACATCACGCTGTGATTTAAACATCCAGGGGAAAAAAAAATAAAACAGAGATATCCTCTTTCCTTCCTTTTCTCTCATTTGATGCTGATGATGGAGTGTATCTGCTCCACACTCGCTCATTAACTTAAAAGCATACAGAATTCTGGTCATGAACTTGTGAGTGCATGACACGCACATCTGTTGTGGAGTTGCATGTGAAACTACAGCGATGCGGATTCAGTTTATTGTGAGCCTCGAAATAATGACTTGAAATAATGACTCAAAATAATTGACTCGATGCATCAATGAGGAAATGAGATAAAAAAATCGTTTCCTATCATCAAGCTACCCCCACCTACTTTGACCATCGTTGATCCCTGGCATTATCACACATTTGCACAGCCCAGCACAGCACAGCACAGCCCAGCCCAGCACAGGACACAGCACAGTTGCAGACAGGCAGATACACGGCCCCTCCCCTCACTAGCCGTTAAAGTGGTTCACAACACTAGACAGCACTTTGAGGAATTTGGAGAGGTCATTAAAGTTCCCGTTTCAACAGCATTGAAGTATTAAATAGTTGTTAACCTGACCACCTCACACTACAATGTTAGCCGTTTAACTAGCAGTCTGTTAACTTACTATTAAGCTAGCAGCAAGGGGCAAGATATAATAAAACAATATCACTAAAGGAGCTAGGCAGCAAATGTTATTAGTCCTGCCCATCTGTAATGTTAATACAGTGTTAATTTAATAGGATAACA
>JAVDPK010001665.1:79446-89622 GCA_034780415.1 Cichlasoma orientale
ACACACACACACACACACACACACACACACACACACACACACACACACACACACACACACACACACACACACAAGGTGCTTGTGCCACACCTGTGTATGATTTTCAAGGGATGACATGCTGTCCCGAACAGTGACAAGCTGCAAGAGATTTATAGCTGTGATGAAGGGTTGTTCCAGTGCAGGTCTGGTGTATCAGTTACCTCCTCACACACATGCCAGTTTAAAAAGCTTTGTGCGCCATAAAACTCTGATCCACTCCATTAATAAGCATGAAGTTTCTTTTGGGCACATTTCTACATGTCAGTGTCTTTGAGTGTTTATGCCATTGCCTGCTCAAATGAGCGCCTTTTATTCACGGGAACTGTAAAAAGAGAATATGACAGTGTCGGGACACAGTTTAAGCTTGAATGAATTTTATAGGGTTGGCTACATTAAATAAAACATGTAGCTCATTTTCAGGATTGCTGAAGTCATCCTTAATAGGTTGTCATTAACATTAAAGAGTGGCCTTGTGCTATTTTCCTGCTGATCCAAAGTTTGTCTCATACTAGAACTGGGTCAGTAATAATGTGACTGCAGTCCTCTGTGGGGCATGGACAAATCTAGCAAATTTTACCCAGGACAGTTGAAGGCTATGAGATACAGACAGAAAAACACTGCGTTTGGGTGTGTGTGTGTGTGTGTGTGTGTGAGTGTGCATGCATGCACGTGTGCATATGTGTCTTCTGTAAAATGTATTCATTGTTAATTAGTTTTATAGGGGGCTACTTTCTATCTCTCCATTTCGTCTCCACTGCTTTTTTTTTTCTTTTTCTTTTTTTTAACCGTCCACATCTGGAAACGATGTGCTAAATGCAGACCTGGTGTGTAAATCCTCTTGTTGTTTTATCAGTGGAGATCAGTAGGAGAGAAGTCATAAAATCTAAAGGGCATAATTTATCAGAAGAATGCTATGAAACTGCCTGGGATGTTTGTGTATTTGCATCTGTGCGAAAATAGACATACAAGGTTCTACTTTGCAAACTTCGTATGTATTTTGTATTCCTTATTAGTTTAAACTTATAATCAATGCAATACAATGCATGCATAAATTATGCAGCTTGTTATATGAATTGATCAAAATGAATATATTTCTTATCTGTCATCTTGTTTCGCTGTTCTCATTTTTCTACAGGAAGAGCAGGAGACCAGCTACACCATCCTCCGTGCTCGAGGTTGTAACGTGACCCTGAATGGTCTGAAGCCGAACACTGCCTACCTGCTTCAAATCCGAGCTCGTACTGCTGCTGGATATGGAGCCAGCAGTCCCACGTTCCAGTTTGAGACCAGCCCTGACTGTAAGCTCAGCAGAAATGAATGTTTCACAGCAGCAAACCTACAAGTGCTTTTGAGAAAAATTTAAAATACTGCCTGAGATTTTTGATTTGCTTTGTCTTTGTTATATGCCTAAGTTGTTTCATTTAGCTTTTACTGTTACGTGGGATAAAAGCTGTGAAGGCACATTATTGTTCATATCGAAATTGCTGCCAGATATGTGTAAATGTCTCTATTAACAGCTGCATTGCCTTTATCGGCTCTTGTGGGAACTGAATAGAATATCTTATTGAATCAAAGGTATATTTATTCTTGATGTGCATACAGTACATTGGAATAGGACTGGCAGGTAATTGCTGTTTTTGTTGTGATGTGCTGAAATGTTACCAAAAAAAAGTTAACTGCTTATTAGCTGGGTTTTTTTTCTGTTTTTCAGCAGCCTTCTCCATCTCAAGTGAAAGCAGCCAGGTTGTTTTGATTGCCATTTCCTCTGCCGTAGCCATCATCCTGCTCACTGTGCTTCTCTACGTCCTGATTAGCAGGTCTGTCCACCAATCACTTCCCTGGATTCTCACCTTGAGTGTTGTCTCCTTCAGGCACTGCAGTCTGTTTACTCTCACGTTTCAGCAGTATGTGATCGGTTGATTATGGGTGCACTTTTCAAAATGACGCATTTACACATTAAGATGAAAATCAATTCCTTTTTTATTTACAAAACAAAAAAATGGTCCCGTTCCAAACATATATCGAGGTATTTGTGTGTAGTATATTGTGTACATATGATATTTACAAGTATTGTGTGAGTTAACACTTTACAAGAGCTAGCCAAAAGTTCAGTTCACACCTTCATTTCTTACAATTTCTTTAATAAGCTGCTCTGAGGTATTTTTTTCTTTTAGTAGAACCTCACCCAAGCTCACCGTTCTGATAACCTAAATGGTTATTTACAGTCCAGTGGCACACACACTTCCGCTGAAGTCACTGTTGGCTGTTTGCCACTTAATCAAAAAACATGAGCATGTTCAGTAAATGCAATCTTTTCGGCGCATTCATGCACAACGTTGGTGTTTGCATGCCAGCGTGTGTGTGTGTGTGGTTGAAGTTGGTGGTCAGTAGAGTTCAGAAAGAGCATTAAACCACAGTCCATTATAAGACGTACTGTATTGGTTATAAGAGCCAGAGTATATACACACAGACATAAGCATGCACACATGGATCTTGGTAGACTTTGGGCTGGGCTGGTGGGTGAATTTTTAATGGGAGATGTGGCACTACTTCTGGTCTTTCTCTGTTTGCATTGGCAGGTTTTGTTGCCGCAGCAAATCCAAACATCCTGATGAAAAAAGACTGCATTTTGGCAATGGCCACTGTAAGTACTGGACTCTGTTTATCCCAGAGTTGGCTCTGTCTCTCCTTGCTGTGCTTTACTAGTCATTGAATCTAGATAAAACTAGCGAGTTACATAATAGATAATTTGATGGTGTCGTTTGAATATGCATGTCCTTCTGAGAACATTTTGACCAATAGCGGTTGTTTCAGAGGAGAGATGTCCAAGAGTGAAGTGGGTTTCCCCTTCAAGCTTGGACGTATCTTTGTTTGTTCAGATGAGAAGACAATAATCAAAACAAGATCGTGTTATGAAGGAGGCTTCTTGGCCCGTTTGCAAACCAATCCCGGAGGCTTTATTTCAAAGGAGAACAAAATGACACTGTTCTCCAAACCAGCTAAAGGAAGTGCTTAAAGCTGCTTTTTAGTTTCTGCTTTCCAAAGAAAACGGCCCTTGATTTGTGTGTGTGAAGTGTCACTGCTATAGTTATACCAATTTCATTTTCTTTTTATGCTGCGTGCTCATTCTTTGCCTCTTGTTCCTGCTCTCTTTATGCCCTTACAAGGTGTTATTTATTTGGAATAATCCTACCTTTAAACTTGACCTAGGCCTCCGAAATTCCCCAGGCACTGAAGAGCATCTGCCCACTGCTTCACGAGTAGTTCGGTTGGGTCAGACGCAAAGCATAAATTTTTAGCACACAGGGACTACTAAAATACAGCTGTGTTAGATATTTTCACTTTTTTCTTCAACTTTATCATAAAATTAAACATACCCTCTGAAGTCTTTTTTAAACTTAATGCGTTATGAAACGTATCTTTCAAAGTCACTATTTTTTTTTTTGTATAATTCTTCTTTGTATCATTGCTCTCTCACAGGCCAATAAGAGAGTCTCTCCAGGGAAATAAGAAGAGTGAATTGTTTAAAAAAATACTCTGTCCATTAAAACAACTCAAAGTGTCCATTTGTTAACACTAGTGCAAACAGCTGTTGTTCTAATGCATAATATATTGAGTGGGGTAAATCTCATCCTGACCTGCTCCTTGAAGGAAATTCTTTACTAAAATTGAATCACTGACACACTCAGGACTACATCATCTTCATGGTTTTGGTTTCACTGTACAGGGTTCGTTAGACCTTTTTGCCTCCCTGTGTGTTTTCCAGAGTCCTCTGAATGTGCGATTTTAAACTGTGCTCTATGGATGACAGATTTTTTTAGTCAGCAACTGATGCAACTTTCTTATGCTGCTGCAGTGCGTCTGCCAGGCATCAGAACCTATGTGGACCCCCACACGTATGAGGACCCGAGCCAGGCTGTGCACGAGTTTGCCAAGGAACTGGATGCCTCCTGCATCACCATAGATAAAGTGGTGGGAGCAGGTGAGAACAGGCAAAGGAAAATGTCTCATTTGCTGCTTACACAGATGCCATAAAGGTTTGGCAACATTGCAAAGCATTGAATTTGTTTAATTTCAAATGTTATCAAAATAATTCTCAAAATTAACTTGGTGGGATATATATATATATATATATAAAGGTAAATTAGAGAAGACAAACCTTTTTCCCACTTTATTACTTCCTTTTACTTTCGTAATCTTTCCTATTCTGTTTAAATGACGAAGACAAACCAAGTGCACAACCACTTTAAGAAAAAATGAAGAGCATATAGAGCTCCTATATATCTATATTTTCATAGCAGCGAGCTAGTTATCTATGCGTCATGCTGCACAGCTGGGAATGAGAAAGCATTTTATGCCCCAGCTTGACGTCCCTTCATTCCAGCCCTCACCTATGATGGAGGGAAAAGTGGTGAAATGAGAAAACCTACAGTTGGTTCATGTCTCCTTTAACCCTTTCTTTCCCTCATTTTCATTCCTTTCTTTCTTTCTTTACATTTTCCATAGCTTACGCTTGAGTTCGTAACTCCCAGTGTCCCGTAATTGCAATAGTAAAACAAGCCTTGTCTCCTCTTTTCCTCTCCCCCCCCATGTACTCCCTGATAACTTGAGCAGGAGTGCAGACGGGAGGGTAATGCATTATGATTCATGTCGAGTGCAGTCAGACTAGATGGAGACTAAAGCACACAGCACATAACAGCAGACTGGTCTCCAGAGTCCGACCAGCCCTTCACACTGTAAAACTGTCAGGACAGCCTGAGAGTCTATTACCTGAGTGTACACTGAACTCACACTCCACAATACTAACCACAATATATTTTTCATACATAGCAGGTACAGAGCACAATGATCTTTACAGGGCTGCAATGATACATAGCAGATAATTGTTTTCATATTAAAATCAGATCTGAAAAGATCTGTTGTTCAATTTTAATCAAGTAAGCATTAGCTTCTTCAAATATGTCAGACCATTTGCAGGAAATGTGCACAAACGAATGTCCATACGTCATTTAATATATTTAAATACATTTAATTTAATTTATTTCGCGGAGCCATAAAAGTAAAACAGTGAAATGTGATCTAACAACAGTGCAAATAGAATGATCAGTGCCTCCAATTTATCATTATTCCAAGCCAGTATTAGTGGAATACTATCCTAACCCATAGTTGATTTACACCAGAGAAGGCTACACTGTACTATACATTTTTAATGCATACAGTGCATAGCTGAGTCAAAGTATATTTATTTTAGCGTTCTTTCTTAGTAACATGAAGAAGTGAGAGTGCAACTCTGAGAACATGGTTTGGACGATATAAATAAAATGACATGTTGGCATGGTGATTACCTTTGAAAAGGAACTCAGTAGTTCAGACCTGTTTAATTTTAGAAGATGGACAGAAAATCCCTGAAACATTTTCAGATCAAAACCAGAAACTCTGTATAAGGGAAACCATAAATTTGCAGATGCAAGTGTGAGCTGAGAGGAGAAGAGGGGCTACTTTGGCTTGCCCTTGTTAATCTATCTTAACTTCATAAAACGTGAACCAAACACCAGAGGTGAACCTTAAAGCTTCAGCCGTGATGTAAACATTTTTGTCCGTCAGCTTCAACGGAACCTACCACCCATCTGTGTGATTTTTATAAAGCCACATAAGCACTCTGAACAATATACAACATACCTCTTCTTTCTGCATCTCTGCCTCAGCCCCATCTGTCTTCATTAAACACGTTAACGGGACTTTGATCCTCTTGCCAATTGGTGATTGTGTGTTAAAAGACATGAAACGCACGCTCCACTCTGCTTACACGGGTTCGACTTTAACATCAAAGTGAGATACCTAGCTCAGCTCATAACAGGAAAGGAACGAGTGTTCCTAATCAAGCCTTATTAGACGGAGATCTTCTTTCTCTGAGTGACCACATAAAAAGGTGCCTTGGCCTGGCTTGCCTGTCCACTGCTGAGGGCCAGAAGTACAGCGCAGAGAAGGAAAGAGCAGCCATGGTTTGGGTATTTAGACAGGTTGTAATTACTCTGGCTTAAGTCCTTTCAGACTCCATTGCTTCAAGTCCAGAATTTGACCCATGCTCGCTGATCCAAAGCAGCTATAGGATATGATTGTACTGGATGAAGAGCAAGATCTGCATATCTTACGTCTGACATCACCCTTCTTGAGCATACTCAAGCATGCATGTACATTATGTTCTAACACACACCCACATTTAATACATACACACAGATACACACACACACACACCTCATCTTCTGCAGTCCAGCCAAAACCCTGTCTCCAGGACTACCTTTGATGTGGCCAGCATACCTAAAAAACTTAGAGTATCTTCTGGATATTTACCCACTGCATGCACATACTTACAAGTCGTTACGCAAACTCACGCATCCCCTCACCAGCGAAGAATGTTAATTGAGCTCTCCCAGAGTGGATGTTGAGCCATGCTGGATGTTTTAATTCGACATAGAAATTAAGTTGAAAGGTTATATTGCTGTCTGTTTGCTTTGTTATTTTGGCTTTGGGTTCAGATTATACATTAATCAGGAAATGCTTTTTTTGTCCAACATCAGCAAAAGCATTTGCTGCTTTATTGGGAGTTAAGTTATTACAGATGAAAATTTCAAGACCCCTTTTTTGATCTGCAGCTTCATCTGGATGATTCACTGACAGGCAGTTGTAAAAATCATATATTGTCACACCTTAAACAACATCTGAATCACTGTTCTAAATCAGAGTAGTCAAGCAATTCTGCCTCATATATAGCTATGTTTGCTGTCAGGCTCTCAGTGGTGAAACTGAGCTAGCCAGAGGTTTAGTAAATATCAACATGGATTACCTCTTTTTTTTTTTGCTGTAAATGTACTCAGAAATTTCAGAGTAAGGCTGCTAGATGAGTTAGCCACTGAGCTTCCATGCATTTCTGGCTGCCATATTCAAATTAAAATGCTTTTGGTGACAAAATCATTGTCAGGGATTATTTTAAAAATGCCAAAAAAAAAAAAATGCATGAAATTTCTGTTCATAGAACTTGTCTTTACTTTATCTCTAGGTGAATTTGGAGAAGTCTGCAGTGGTCGCCTAAAGCTGCCCAGCAAAAAAGAGATCTGTGTGGCCATCAAAACTCTTAAAGGTGGATACACAGACAAGCAGAGGCGGGACTTCCTTTCTGAGGCGTCAATCATGGGACAGTTTGACCACCCTAACATCATCAGGCTGGAGGGGGTGGTAACACGCAGTAAGTTGAATTGCAATCCTGGTTATTGCAGAATAATAATCTATGAAGCCCTTATTTATTCAGATTTTGGGAGGCATGATGTTTCACAGAACACAACCATTTTTAGTCACATTCCATAAGAGATCAGGGTTCTCCTGAGTCTTTTTACCGATTCCGGATTTGCAGTTGTCTTTGACAAATGGCTCTAAAGTGGCTGACACTTCTGTGAAGGAGCAAAGGAGTTTTATTGAGTCGCCGTGGTGTAAATCTCTGCAGATCAATGTGCTCTGATCAAAGCCTGTGTCCAAAGCAGGCATAAATCCATAAATCCATATCTCTGACTAGCTTCCCTCTGGGCTTCTTTATAAGACTATCATTAGCACACAGAAGGCCTCTTTAAAATGGAATGACTGCAGAAAAGGGAAATAATGAGTCTGAACTTTGTCATGAAGAAGCAGTCCTGGCCTCTATATTTCCCTGCGGCACTTAGCTTGTTAAGTAGTTCTGCCAGTATTGTTATTCTAAAGAGCAGAATAAAATACTGGGAGAACTTCCCTTCTCTTTATTATTCTGGGTTCTAGGTTCTTCTGTTCTGTCTCATTTGTTCTTTGCGTCCTCATCTCCACCTTCTCTTACATTAACTTGTTTTACCTGCTTCCCCAATCTTATCTTCTTAATAACTTATTGCCATGACTTGTAATCAAAAACAGGCTAGTCACACGATGCACTGGACTGGACATTTAAACCATATTGTTCTGAATATGCCTCCACAAAGAAAGGAAGAAAGAAAGAAAGGAGGGAAGGAAGGAAGGAAGGAAGGAAGGAAGGAAGCATCGACAGAACAAATAAGAAAGGAAGGAAAGAAAAAGATAGAAAGAAAAAAAACAATTGATATCTTATAATTTATCATTATTTATTCATTTATGTATTTGTAAAATAATTTCAGTGAAGTCTAATCAAGTTCCTTCATCCAGTTTTGTCTCCTTTAGCAGAATGTTTCAGCACCGTGCTGCACTGTGCTGCAGAACGAACACAGTGCATTATGAAAGTGAAAGAGTGTGTGTGTGTGTGTGTGTGTGTGTGTGTGTGTGTGTGTGTGTGTATGCATGTGTGTGATCCCTCATCACACACTGTTTGCCTAATACATCTTAAACCACTCTTCCTGTTAATGTCCAGCCTGTGAGAAATGCTGCAATAACACAGGACTGCAGTTTCATTTGCTGTTGTGAGACTAATAGGGGAGGCCCCAAATTCAGTACTTCGCACATGACATTTGGAGAGATGCCCTGAGCACATGTGCATAAGTAGGAGCAGCATGAGTGCAGGGCATAGTTTTAGGAGGTCCATTTGATATGCTCCCACACACAGACACACACCTACACACACACACACACACACTCGCACTGCTGTCGGGTGATTTATTAAGCTGCTCCTGTTAATTCTTAATAATCCTGAGACTTTCACACCCCATTTACCTTGCTGCTGCTTTTGGCTGATCCACAGGCTGCATATTTGCAGGGGCACACAGACACACACACACACACACACACATGCACACGTCTTGCTCAAGCTAATACATCCACATCCACACTTGCACACATACAAGTACACTCACACTTGGGTCCACAGAACAAAGGGGCTTGGGGGCCTTTATCTTTGCTGCCAATGTTGAAAGTGGAGAGAAAGAGGGAAAGGAAGGGGCGGAGGACAGGAGGGAGGACCGGGTGTGTGTGTTCCCGTCTGCGACTATAAAAGCAGTTCTCTGTTAAACGGAACAATCCATCACAGCCTTTTAAGGACAGGGTGTGGGTGGAGGGTGTTATACTGGTCCTGTGACCGTGTTTAAATGATGAGAGATTTTTACTCTAATTGCAAGTGAAATTGGTGCAACTTTCTAAGACAACCCGTGTTGTTCTGTGACTTTAATCTCCTTTTTTAGGAGGCTAAGATGTCTGTCATACCCAGAAAGTCTTTTTTCAGGTAAAAAGTTGGAAGAAACAATTGCTTGTATAAATTATTATGTACATACTTCATAACACAGTGGGAGTCAGTTTATTTATTTTTTTTGTCAACATCCCCTACTTAGCTCAGCTTACTCTGGTAACATGTAAATAAATAGAATCAGATGAAACAGATTCCAAATCTTTCTGAGTCATTTCAGGCAGAAATTCGCAACATCTGTTTTGTTTAGATCCGCTCTGATTTAATTAAAGAAACTGAATTACAGCAACAACGAGCTCCAACATTATTCATGAAAAGACCATTTTTAAAAATAAAAAATATATATATATCCTTCAAGTTTAATGTATTTGCTTCTTTTCACAACTAGTTGTCTCCTTTCAGCCTGTGATTCCTGAAAATAAAAAAAGTCCCTTTCTTTCCAGATGTGGGGTAGGTTCACATTAATACATACAAGAGGGATTGAGAGGGAGGGATGGGGTGATGAAAGAGAGAGGTATGATAGAGAAAAGGTAGGTCAGGAATGAAAGGGGAGGGAGCAGGGCACATTAATCAGAATAAAAAATGGAAAAGAGGAATATGGCCGGTGGTAAGTCAAGAGTGAAGCTGGGAGAACAAAGCCATCTGGGGCACAAACAAGTCCTGACACGGATGCTGTTCATTTAACCACGGCGCTGATTTAAAGCTTTCTTAAAGAGTTTTTTTTCCCCCTCTCTCCCCCCTCCACCCACCTCCCTGTAATAAACTTTGTGTTGGCCACAGTCTGATCAGGTACAGATGATAGCAGGCAGCATGGATTTACAGCCAGATCTTCCACAGAAATAAAGATGTCACACTTTGACAGGTGACCTGCTGGGACCCTAAAACTATGACTAGGATCATTTCATTGTGTGTGTGTGTGTGTGTGTGTGTGTGTGTGTGTGTGTGTGTGTGTGTGTGTGTGTGTGTGTGTGTGT
>JAVDPK010001665.1:89722-100945 GCA_034780415.1 Cichlasoma orientale
TGTGTGTGTGTGTGTGTGTGTGTGTGTGTGTGTGTGTAACAGAAAGAAAAGAGAGTAAGTTCAGCCTGGTCACTGTCAGGGCCTGTGTACGTCTGTTTAATGTCGAGTTACAGCAGCTCTTATTGTCGACTCGTTATGATTTTGGCTGTTTCAGAGAATAAATCTAAAATCAATATGACACTGGCTCAAAAGAGGTTTTTTTTTTAAAGTTGATTAGTATTCAGGATGTTATTGTAATAATTCTTTTGAATAGTATTGCTGATATGACCACGGATTGAAACCTTCCTCTTGCAGGTAAACCCGTCATGATTGTCACTGAGTACATGGAGAATGGATCTCTTGACAGCTTCTTAAGAGTGAGTAATAAGAAAAACACACACATTGAATTTTAATGCGTTAAACCCAAATCAGTTTGGGCAACGCACACTTAATGAATAACTGCAGATTAAGAAACTTTAGGGGACATTTAGTACTTGCTTTTATTAAGTGCTCTAAAGTGCCAGACGATGTGACAAACGATTTTGTCTAACATTGTAGTATTTTTATTTACAATATAATCTGTTTTTTAGTATAGATTAAGCATAGAAAAGATGTTTTTTTTAATGAATGGGTGAGTGCGTCCAAACTTTTGGAAAAGGTTGTTTTATATTTAGGACAACCACTTAATATGGTCAGTTTTAACACTACACTAGAAGACATTATACTGTATGTACACTATACGGTACCTGAGATTTGCTGGTTTTAGCAGTTCTGATTGTTTCCAGCTGTATTCTCTATACGTCTTGTCATCTGACAAAATATTTTGAACTGTATCCCTACTGCTCTTGCAGCCAGGAGTGAATGTGATTCTTGCCATGCCTCTGTCTCTTAAAGAGAAATTGACCTGCCTCACTGAAATTAGCCAACTCACAGCAGCCAAGCCGCAACAGCAACACTGGCATGAAAGCATGTGTACTGATGCCTGTTTTTAGCGTTTTTCCACATGCATCTGCAACGCACGCAGACAAATCCAGGATATGTAGCTGTTGTCTCCCGACATTTTCGTAGAGGTCTGCACTTCATCGTTGAAAATGCGTCATATGTATAAATACACACACTCACGGAAATTCATAGCTTTGCACTTCAGCTTATGTCTGTGCTATGAATCTGCAAAGCTTTGAAGTGACTAAACCACGTTTCCTGGCCACTAATGGCTCAAGATGAAATGGAAGTTAAGGTGAGTCTAGTCGGTTTTTAGAGAAAACCATACTTATCATACACTCAGAATAAGCCAGTGCATGTGAAAAGCAGTCATTATAAATATATAAAGACAAAGTGTACTATTTATTGGCTGAAAAGGAGACTAATGAAAGATTACCTTGATAGATAGCTCAATAATGACAGATTATTTGAAAGAAAATTGCAAAACGTCCTGCAAAAACAGTGAACATACAAAATTTACATAATCTGCAGTTACTTGAAAGTGATACTATAGAGCAGTGGCGATCCACCATAGAGGGCCTGAAAGGCAGAGTGACTGATCAAACTGAATTTAAAAAATGATAGGGAAGACACATAAATCCTTGGACAAGAGTATTGATGCTGAAATTTTGAATGGGGTGAATTCGACAGTGTGGGATGACAGAAGACACGAAGAGCAGTAAGAATAGCCAAAATGACAAAAAGGTACGGAGACTAAGCATAAAAAGCTTTCCCTCAAAAAAAAATCATGTAGCTCTCCTCATGTTTCCTATGTTTATATTTATCTCCTATCCAGATAACAGCGACAGATCACAGAACATATAAGCCTAGTTATGAACGCTTGCCAGTATGAATCAGTGTAAACACTGCCGCTTGCCAATGCAAACAATAAAGTGCGCTTCGTGTTTACATCTCATCCACTATATGTTTGACTGCTGCAACTCAACACCTGGCAAACATTTGGCTATAAACATCCATGGGATAATGTGCCATGGAACTGCATTATATCGTTTTCTGATGATTATACAACTATCACAACTATGTTTGGTTTTCATGTGCTCTATGTGTCATCGTACGTATATGTAGCATATGACAACTGGTCCACAATAACAGCAGGACTTTATTTTTATGGTCTAATCCTTATTTCCATACATTGCTGTGTATCTGGCTCTGGGATTTCACGGTTGAACCAAAGATGAGGTACAGAATGTCAAAGGTGATTTTTAAAGGTTAATGAAAATGCTGTGGATACTAATGTAGAAAGATTTCTTTTCATGTAAATACCCCAAAAGGTCAGATTCCCTTTGTGTACTATATAATGTATGTTAAAGTGTGGCATGAAAGGAAACGCATGCTTTTCTTTCTTTAATCATTTCTTTTATCTTTCTTTTTAGAAACATGATGCCCAGTTCACAGGAATCCAGTTGGTTGGCATGCTGCGTGGTATTGCTTCCGGCATGAAGTATCTGTCAGACATGGGTTACGTTCACAGAGACTTGGCCGCTCGAAACATTTTGGTCAACAGCAATCTGGTGTGTAAAGTGTCAGACTTTGGCTTGTCCCGAGTCCTGGAGGATGACCCGGAGGCCGCTTACACAACCAGGGTGAGCTGAAACACAAATATAAATAAAGGACCTAAATGACAGCTCCGTTTTATATAAAACTCTCTGAAAGCAGCTGTGCAGTATGGTACCAAACAGATTACGTTTCCTCCCCGGCAAAAATGATCAGAAAAGCAAACAGTCAGTCGGACAACACGATCCATCCTCATCTGGTCTTTGCCTCACGCACGCCTACTGTACACTGAGGTAGTCTATCCTCATACATACACAGGCAAATACTGTGCACCTGTTCCACTCACATATCACGGCAAGGGTGAACGACACATAAAAACCAAGTTGTTAAAGGGCAGACATAAATCCACATATCCCAACTGGAAGGTCACGGAGAAGACCATTTAGGCACTGTGTGCCATAAGAGGAAGCATCTCATTAAGAAGAATATATGTGTGTTTGTGCACAGTCACTTGGGGTTTAAATATACTCTTTCAAAATGTAAATGACATTTTGCACAGCTCTATCTGTTACCATGACATTTACCACCAGACATTTCTCTTCTTAGATTGGACTTTCAGACAACTCTTTGACGCGTCCTACATAATCTGGTTGCTTTCTATTTCTAACAATAGATCACAGCAGAGCACAGAACCTGCTAGCTGGTAGAGAAGGGCGCCTACTGGCCATATCTACTGGACTGATTATGACTGATAAAAGCCATTTGATAGGCTAATAACCTCTGAATTTGTTGCTTTTTGGAGACCCACCCGTTACATAAACAAACAAGTACTTTGGCTAAAGTGTTATCCCGCAAGTGAGGTTACGCAGAAATTAATAAAGGCCATTCTGTGCATAAGCAAAATGAGAGAATGAACTGATACTTTCAAAAGGTAGCATATCTCACTTTTAAAATGGTGAGCACCCAGAAGACAGTTTGAGACACTTACAGTTTATCGTATGATTACGGAAAATCTGTGCTTCAACTTACCTTAGAAATCCACTTGTGAATTCATCCTGTAAGCGTTTTTGGGTTACCCTGACAGTAGATGCTCACGTTCCAAACTGAAACACAACCAGTAGGCATGTTATGCCCCAGATACTGATCTAAACGTTTGGAAGTGTGTGCGTGTGTGGCCATTTTCAGCTGAGGAATCTGTGGTCTTAACCATGCGTGCAGCCTTTTAGTCAGAGTATAATTTGCTGGCTGAGAATGGCTTGTCAAATAAACAGTCAGTGTGCCGTTTGCCTTTCTCCCAGAAATTCATAATCTGAAATAATGAGTCAGAATAATAAACTCTGCCACATTAAAGTAATTGACAATGCTAGCACATGTGGACTTCAATGGAACTTTTTTCTCTCGACTTCTTAAGTCTCCACGTTTTAGGAACAGTCTAAAGTTTGTGGTCGTATGTGCATATTTACATGCATGTGTATCCCATAGATAAGGGTATTTCTGCACATTTTAGACTTGTAAACTGCTTTATTGGTGCCGATATTTGTCTCTTGTTTGCATTTCACTCTCCCATAGATTCCCCAGTATTTCCAAACCCATCAGGAGTAGAAGAATGTAAAGTTTAGACTGCAATGTGTATGACTGCGCAGCACTAGGCTAAATCCAACATATTGGTCAATGTTTCTGTTGGCTTTGGCTACAATCAGCCTCCAACCCTATGATCCATTTTCTTCATCTGTCTTGATTTTTAGCTAAAATGACAAATACGGCTACACACAGCAATAAGGGGTTATCCAGGGCACCTTGGATTGCAATTTGATGAATGAGTTTTTCTTTCTGGCTTTAACTTTCTTTAGGACTGATGATAATCCATTTTGATTAAAACTTAATGTAATGTGTTTAGTTACAGTAAGGCTCAATGTCTCCCTGTGTGACATTTTTAAAATCTTTTTTAGAAGAGTTAAAAGATTTTTGTCAGTCTGGGAAAACAAATTAATCAAAGACAATCAAATAGAAGTCAAAGTCAAAAAAGCTTGTGCACGGCTCACATTTCCATGAGGAAACATGAGCCGAGTTTCACTCCAAGTTCTTCCACACCACACTGGAAATAATAATAATAATAATATTTTAAATTGTTACAGTTTTGGATCTGAAGCTGTGATCCTCACACTTAAATCCAAACCACAGAGTCCACCGGGATTTAAGGGTTTCAGAACAGCCTATGAAATATTCTTGCATCGGACACAAACTTACACCTCAGATCCAAATTCTGTTTTTTAGAAATTTTGTTTGAGGATACATCCAGGCTTACATATTTATATCCAGCCTGCAGTACTTGCCTTTAACATGCTATTTTTAAAAGCTTCTTTTTGGGGGAGATTTTAAGATATAATATCAAAAGTTTTATTCACAAAACTTAATTCAGCCATGGGTAAATGGCAGGCACGAAGATAGTCATGCTCAAGAATTATAGATGTCTACCTGTGACAAATTGAATGACTTAACCACAAAGTAAACTCATCGAATGGTGTCTTGTTTTCTGTATTTCAGGGAGGGAAAATCCCTATCCGGTGGACAGCTCCAGAGGCTATCGCGTACAGGAAGTTTACATCTGCCAGCGATGCTTGGAGTTACGGCATTGTGCTATGGGAAGTGATGTCATATGGGGAACGGCCATACTGGGAGATGTCCAATCAGGATGTAAGTACTGCCTATTAGCAAATTTACATTCCTTTAATAGGGACACATCCACAACTGCAGGGATAAAAAAGGCATTAGCAAATTCCACAGATTTAAATGAGATATTTAATTCATGCTGAGGTGAGATACAGAGAGAAGGATTTAAGATCAGATCTTAAAAGAAGCACTTACCACAGCTTATTTTGTTATGAATATTAATTATCTGTCTTTTTTTTTTTTTTAATCCTATCTGTTCCTACGTAAAGGTAATCAAAGCTGTAGATGAAGGTTACCGCTTGCCTCCACCCATGGACTGCCCTGCCACCCTCTACCAGCTGATGTTGGACTGCTGGCAGAAAGAGAGGAACAATCGGCCTAAGTTTGAACAGATAGTTAGCATCCTGGATAAACTCATCCGGAATCCCGGTAGCCTCAAAATCACGGCGAACACCACATCCAGGTATCAAAGACATCTTTCATCTTTGTTTTCATGATCATTTTAGGTGTTGTGTGCATATCTAAACCATTACACAAACGAAAAAGTGAGTTATTGCGAGTGTGAGTTGGTTTAGTTAGTGCAGTGAAAGGGGGATTTGTTTAGCAAGTTGTTGTTTTTTTGTTTTTCCCCTCTTCTTCTAATTTGGTTGCCATCTACTTGACAATCCAACACTATATTAGTTCCCTATACCTAGTATGTACATCAGCTTTAATTATTTCAGGTCATATCAAGCTCCATTTGGTGAGCATGAGGCATCATCGGCATTAATGGAAGTTGATGAATGGTGCACAATTCAACATTATTAATGTCATGAACACCAAATGAGAAAAGGTGACACAGTTGGGGGTGAGGGGGTTGGGAATGGGAAAGTTTCTTCCACCTGTCTTTCCACCTGTGCAATGCAGGAGATCAATATCAACACTGCCTTTCTATTTCCTGTGCTTGTAAGATTTAAGTGAAAATTAGCACCACTTATAAAAGCCTAAATTTATCAGAGTAAAACATTTTACATCTTTTCTGATATCTTCAAAGATTTTCTCTTATTTGTTTCCATGTTGCTTTCTTTTTTGCCCTCCCTAATGCTTCTCTGTCCCCTTTGTTGGAGCAATCATTCTCTCCCAGGGGTCTGCGGGTAAGCAGGACAGCATACACTTGTCAGTTGTGGGCAGGGAGGGATATAGGCATTGGGTCTGCAGCAGACAGCCACGGTATTATGTAGACGTCAAAGCTCATAACATTGACTAATGATTTCTTAAGAAAGTGAAAATAGGTCCCTTGGAGTTTGCATGTAATTTTCCTGATTGGCTTTTAACACTGGGTGAGCACAAGCCGGCCGACAGAGGCTGGTACGTTGATTTATGAGAGCTCTGTGCGTATGTGTGTGGTGGCGGCGGCAGTTGCACAGCGGGAGCAGCTGCGCTCAGCTCCACACACCTCGTTTGTCTCAGGGCTGTCCTGGCTGGCTAATGCTGTACCCCCTCCTCCACAAAGCCCAGAACAAAGCCCGTGACCCAAGTAGAGCATCTGGAAACTTCGAGGGTGGGACCTGGTCAGTTTACTCTTCCTGCATGTGGATGACGAGAGAGTCAGTAGGCCAAGGTTGACTGTCAGAGGCTGTGGGCCAGCAGGAATCCAGTAGAGCTTACAGGCTATTGTGTATCTGACTTACTTTTCAGGGTATCTAAAACACGTGAGATTGATGCAATCCTGTTTTCTAAATGAAATGTGTATTTTTTTGTACACAACAAAGCATGACGATGGCTATTTATAGTAGTCCTAATAAATGCGTGATACTCAGCATTATATAAAATCTAAAACATTACTTTTATACAGCGTTTATCTAGAGAATGTCTAGAATATCAACCTTTATCTGGAGAGGCCTGGAACTTAGGTTGGAATAAAGGGTTTGGGAAGCAACAGGGATTGGGGCTGGGGCCATGGTTGGCAATGGAAATGGGCAGACATTCAATTGTGAATGGAAACCAGCTGATAGTACAAAAGAACACAGGCATTTTACACAAATATATGTCCCCATCAACACAGACAGGCATATGTTGTTGAGAACATCAAAAAAATCGGGATAGAATCTAGATAGAATAGTTGGTACTGCAAATAATACAGTGATGAACAGTACTTCAATTCAATTACCAAAAATATCTCATTTTCTCAGACACTAAAACTCGACAGTGAAAATGAATTGAATAAAGAATTCTGAGAAGAAAAAAAAAATCACGTATTGTTGCTGAAATCAAATCAAAATGTTGGTTAAGCTTTCCTCAAACCATCTGAGTCCTGATTAAAAACTACATCATATCAAATCTGACAGTGGCAGCAAATGGCCACAACTGAAAGGGCCGTTGTTGCCCCTAAATGTTGGTGTAACCTCTCCCTGATATTCCCTGGGAGTTTCATTCCAATCTGAAGACTACATAGCACTGGGTATTTGGAGGTTAAAACAATACGAGCTAGAGCACAAGAGGAGTAGTGTCATGACATTGAAAAAATGGGTATAGATGTGATTCTTTTTTTATATATATATATTTTTTTTCTTCTGTTCAAGTGTGAGTTGTCTGCATTGTTATATGATATTAAGTAGGCATTACCCCCAACCCCACCTGTCAGACAGATGCTATCTTTTTTATGATTATTTTCCAATTCATAACATCTCCCTGTTTCCCCACCAATCACTGTGTCTCTTGAGCTGCGATGAGATGTTGCTGAAAATGTAACAACAAAGGAAACAGTGAAAATGATAAGGGAAATGAATCAAGGTCATCTGCAGTTTACCTCTCAGTGGAGACAGCAGAGGGGGGAAGAAAGGGGGAAAAAAAGAGGGAAGAAGAGATCAAAGAAGAAAAAGGGGAAAAAAGTGAAGAGAGGAGGGAAGAAGATCGATAATCCTTCAAAAAGATGAAAAATCTTTTCTTTACAGCCCAAAAGTTTAAGAGACATGAAAAAGAAAAAAAAAATCTTCCACGTATTTTTTTTGTCCCAAATTTGTTTTTAAGCAAAAAAAAAAAAAAAAGCACTTTTAACAAGTGTTTTCAGAAGATTCACACATTACTTTCTTGTTGTTCTCGTGCAAACCACCCCCTCCATCTAGCCCTCAACTCCCTCCTTTGCAGGCAAGCCATCTTTCCAGGGGGTCCTGGGGGCCCTCTGCATTTTGACAAACCTCTTATCTGGCAGGAAAAGACTCAATCACTGCAACAACACCCACTCCACCACCTCAAGTGCATCTTTTTTAGTCTCCTTTTTCTTCTGTCATCACATAGATACCATCTCAATATTCTCAATATAATTTGTTGGCTTAATGGGAGTTAGATGATTTTGATTATATTTAAATATTCCAAGGCGCAAGTATAGGAACAGTAAAACAATTTCATTTATAAGAAATGGAAAAATGCCCAACAGTTTATCACATATCTTATGGAATTGAACCTTTGCTCCCTGTAGATCTCCTATTCCTGACTAATATTTCCAAAATTGGCAAACATAAACATTTAGCTTTAAACCTCATTGCCAGTCCAAGTCAGTAAGGCAGAGGTGTACTTTCTGGTATTCTAATGAGTTTGTTTACAGTGCTATGAATAGTATTCCCCGAGGGAGAACTATCCTTTTTTTTTTCTGTCCTGTCCTTTCCTGCCTTGCTCTATTCCCTTGAGCACCTACATATCTTGGCACAGGCATCTTTATCTAATCTTTGTGACAGATGCAGTGTGTCCTTATTTTCTGGAACCCAGTTTTAAATGATTCTCACAAATTCAAAAGTAAACACGCACAATGTTGTACTGTTGGACTGGTCATTGTGTTATGGGCCCTAGTTTGACCTAATATGGTTTGGCCTTGTTTACTGTTCAGTGCACTGATGTGCTCAGGTTCCGCAGCATCTAAGGGAATCACATTTATATAAACTAACATTAGT
This sequence comes from Cichlasoma orientale, assembly GCA_034780415.1. NCBI lineage: Eukaryota > Metazoa > Chordata > Actinopteri > Cichliformes > Cichlidae > Cichlasoma > Cichlasoma orientale. The sequence goes on from JAVDPK010001665.1 coordinate 98,794, forward strand.
TGTGGCATCTAAAAGTCGACATTAATAAAGCCCATTGGTTTTCTTCTGCCTTCTGCACTCTTTATCTTTCTTGCTCTCTGTAAGTCTTTTTACTCATCGCCCCCCCCCTCCCCCCTCCCCCCGGCAAACATCAATCAGCACTAGTCACAACAGTGCCTGCAGTATTTCCTTTAACCTCTACTGTTGACTGCGCATTCTAAAGCCCAACGCAATGCATTTAATTTGATTTGATCCAATTGAAACCATCAACTCTAATCAAATCTAATGTTACATTCTGCCGCATGCTACATGTGCTACAGGAAACAGTGATGAAATTAGCCAGAAACTGATGCTGTTTTTGCTAGTAATTTTGTTCCTGAATATCTTACATATATTTCATGTGTCAGTTTGATTCCCCTTTATCATAGCCTAAAGATATTGTGCGTATATATAAATCAGGCACATAAAAACATTCTGGGCATATGTGCACATTCAGTCACGGTAAAACGAAAGTACACGCTCTTTCGTTTCTAAAGTTTTACATATCAGGACATAGGAAAGATGATCCAGTATGGCATGAACGCTGATGTTATCTAATATATGAAACTCTTACAAGCAGTTCATCATTACTTATTGATATGTTTGGTTCTCCCTTGACCACTTGTTTATTCTTCTCCTCTCTGTCAGGCCAGCCAACTTGTTGTTGGACAGAAGCAGTTCAGAGGTTCCCTCAATGGGAACGATGGGTGACTGGATGGATGGAATGAGGACCTTGCCCTGCAAAGAGGCTTTCTCTGGGGTCAGCTACAGCTCCTGTGACACACTGGCCAAGACCTCAACAGAGTAAGGCAACAGCACACACAGACACACACATTAGGCTTCTTTGCCTATTTATGCTAGTAGTGTTTACAGGGCTCAAGTATCAGAGGCAAAGCCCAAGAATTTAAAGAGACTCTTGGTGAAGAATGAGCACACACACACACACACTCTTGTTCTCAGTAAGTAAAGAAAGCTATAGAGCCATTACTAAAGGTGTCCAGATGAGAGTCATGGTAACTCATAATGACAGGTCTTTAGCCATGCTTTCAATGCTGCAAGTATGACCAGAGGGGAAGGTGAGAGCATTGAAAGAAAGAGAAAAAGAATGAGAAACAGAAAAAAAAGAGAACGGGAGAGAGTGAGCGTAGAAGAGTTGTGAGTTCCACAAGGGAAAGGGAATTAGAGAGAAGCTATTGAGGGAGAGAATGAGAAGGTAGATTTGACAAGATAAAAGAGTAGTGAGATGGGTCTTTGAAAGAGAAAATGAAGGCATAGCCGTCAAGTAGGTGTGCAAAGATATGGCACTCGCCGTGCTGTAAAGCATTAAAATGCAAAGAATAGCGCATGGAAAGATTGCTAGAAAATGATTTGGCAGCCAAATCTAGAGAAATCACAGCTGGCGAGCACACACTATAGGACCTACAGTACTTTCAGTTAATAAGAAAGTAGGTCCTACAGTGTGTTCAGTTGGTATTGTTGTTAGGTCCCCTTCTTTGCCTCTCCCTGTCCTCCTTTTTCCTCACTCTGTTGGCCCGCTGCTTGTTTAATTGATGTGGAATGTGACAGTGTAAATAATTGGACATTTCTAATCATTGTGATCAAAGCAGCCATTCTCTGTGGTGATAGCAGCTGCGGGGGCAATTGGGGACTGCTGGTCAGCACTACGAGCAGTTGTAACTCAATAACTTTACAAAGCAGGGAGTCATTAACAGTGTTGGGCTTAATATGCTGGAAAGAAGTACTGTGTAATGTGCATCAGTTTAAATGATATTGGATTGGTTGGAGTTAATGTGAAAAGAGGAGGGGTTTTTTTTACCAGACCTCCTTACATTGCCAGCTGTAAAGTGCAATGACTTGTAACTGAAACAGAATAGAGTTTCCTGGAAATGTCATACCTAATGCTTTGTACCAAAGATGCCACTGGCTACCCTAACAAAGGCTCAACTGTGTTTATTTTCCAATTCTTGCTGTAGAGGAAATATATATATTTTTGAATATTTTTGGACACACACACACACACACATATGTATATATATATATATATATATATATATATATACGACTATCACTGAAACCAATCAGCTGAGGTATACCACGGCAGCAGTGATCCTTGAGATGCTTGGCTATAAGATGA
>JAVDPK010001665.1:100955-128699 GCA_034780415.1 Cichlasoma orientale
TCTATATATATATATATATATATATATATATATATATATGTTGACTGTTTTACTTTTTATCTTTTTTTTCTGCACCTTTATTAGGAGTACTACACATTTTTTTTTTCTCTTCTCTGATCATTCATCATGCCAATGTGATCGATAAATGTGTTTAATCAATGAAATGTTATCTTAAAAATGTTGAGTTTACAGCGCAAACCAGGTGGCAATCCACAGTGGGTATTGACAAAAGACAAATTGCACTGAAGTATTCTTGCACTAAACATATTATATTGGTCTAGAATGCCTTTTCAGTAGCTAGATGTTAAATTGGATCACCGCAATATTAATCCACTGAGGGCTCCATCTAAAGCACCTAAGCTCAGCTACAAGGCAAGAAGCCTTGGTTCAGACTATGAATTGCACAGTATAGATTTCTCTATTGATTTGTACAGTCTTAATCTAGTCCTTGATATTCAGCTCAAGGCTTGGCAATGCTCTGACCTCAGAGGAACAGTTATCATACTTGGCTGCAGTGTGCTGAGTCATCTGTTGGAGTAATTGATTAATCTTTTTTTCAAGAATGGGATGGACTAACTTGGAAATACCGCATCGTTGGGACTATTTTTTATTTATTTTTTTCATCTGTGCAGAGAAAGCAAAGTTTATTTCAGGTAATTTGAGAAAGTGACCTGAAGTGCTTGTAAATTTTAAAGGTTTTATGCACAAAAAATACAAAATATATATTATATTCACAATCTAAACAGTGGATTTGCACTCCACTGCAATTCAGGACACATCTGAGAACTCTACATGTTAAAGAAAACGTTGTTGCTTTCATTGTTTAGCACCTTTTTTTTCAGCAACTCAGAAAAGTGATTTTTAAGTGATATAAGAGACAAGATTGTTTGGTTTCTATCAACAACCAAGTTTAGGATTTAGAGTTCAAGGGACGGCTAGGGACAGGAAATGTGACCAACGTCACTCAGATAAATTAGGAGATGTAAAAAAAAAGTCCCAGGTAAGAGTGAGGGAGATGTCTAGTCTGTCATAGAAGTAGGTAAGATAAGCAACCTGTGTATGTTTACTGCTACAAAATGTGATAATACCACCCAGGACATAGCAACTATTGATGACATCCAGTTTAATGTGTTAACGTTGCTGGGCCTGGCTGTTTCTCAGTAGAGTGGTTCTGACGGAGGTCCATGTCACACAAGCCACTTGCCCAGAATGGGAGCCGTCCATGGGGATCACCACTCTCTAACACCCGGCTTCTCTCCACCCTACTCAAGCTGTGGATGGTGGGTGGAGGACCAAGCCCTCGGTCTAAGACCAATAACCTCCAGAACCACTGATGGGCTTTCACTTGTCTGACTTTTAGAGGGATAGTTCATTTTTCATTTAGCGGTAATTCCGTCTCGCTGTAAGCTGTAATTACAAACGAGAGTAAAGTGCAACAGGCTCTGAAATAGGGCTACTGGATTGGTGCTCAAAATACTATTACAGTGCATGTTGATGTTGATTAGTATTGCAAACATAATCAGTATTAGATGTTGGTTTAAGCATCCTTTGCATGCTAATGACCGTGGAATAATCACAAAGAAGATCCAATTTAATGCTTGTAGACTGCAGTGTAAATTTTCAATTTAAGGTGCTCTCGTTATTTATTTACATAGCTGCAAACCTAACTATTATGTCTATATGACAACCAAAAACACACTTTGAACGACAACGTGACATAAACTATCCCTTTAAATTGTCACAGAGTAAAGCACAATCTGTCATTTGGATCGCTGTCAGTTTCTGGGTGTTCGAATTGTATTTTTTGCTGTTTTTACTCTTTTTCTAACTAAATGTTCTGCTTTCATATGGAAAATAAAAACATAATTATGATCATAAAAAGCACTTGATGGCTGAAAGAGTTTCTTGCAGTAATGCCGTAATTCCACCTGCAGCTCCACCGCTTCTACTAATACATTACAGTACAGTATTTAGGAGAAAAATGTTCTGTGACTTCTGTGTATACTGTAATATCAATCCTGTGTGTATTGCTTGGTATGTATTTTAAAGTTGTTGGTTGGTAGTGTATGTTTGTTATAATAGAAATGGCTCAATATTTAAATGAAGCTGACTAACTGCTTTGTGTATTTCAGGTTTGCACCGTATAACACTCCTAACAGCTGTATTCTAGATAAATTGTCTTGTATGCAAGTGCTCTTTTCTTGAGTGCATGTGAAGTAACCAGCCTTCTAAGAGCTTTTAAGAGTATTAACACTGTAACAGATATGTCTGAACCAATGTCGTGTTCAACACATGTCCCTGTGCTGCTCCTCTTCACAAAATTATGCGTGCCTGTCAGAGAAATCCAGCTTAATGCAGTGCAGGAGAGTAGCTCTTTTCTGCCACTGTGCCCCTTGCATCTTATTGTTTTCTCCACTGACAGGGTCATAATGGCAGCTGTCAGTGAAGCCTTCTGGGAAATGCAGTCCTTTGCAAATGACAGGCGCACAGGGAAGCAAAGGGAGCAACACTGGGAGCATGCCACTTTATTGTCACATGGATGTCACTTTTACTATCGCTAACGTACACTTTCCTTTTTTTCCCCTCCCCATCCCGCTCTCTGTCTGATTTTGTCTCATTTTTTTCAACCTCACTCTGCCCCTTTCACCCCTTCTCTCCCTTTTCTTTGCAAACCAGGGATCTGAAAAAGGTTGGAGTGACTATTGTAGGACCGCAGAAGAAGATAGTGAGCAGCTTGAAAGCCCTAGATTCTCACAACAAGAATGGCCCAGTACCTGTTTAAAAAAAAATGGACCCAACAAATGAAAACCACCAGAGACCTATCTGTTGGTCTGTGTTGACAGACTGTGTTTGCTAATCGCATTTAACACAGTGGCTGCGTATTCAGACTGAAAATGGAGGAAAAATATGGCATGATTCAAGTGACGTCTTTCATCATTTCATTTGAAAGATGTCCTGACAGAGAAGTGGGAAAAAGTCAGTTCAGCCCTACCAGCTAGGTAACTGACTGACTCAACCCTCTGTCCCTCTATGCCCATGTTGAGTTGCCTTACAGACTAAGGGGGGGGGTAGAGAGCAGAGAAAAGAGAAGAAGGTCAGAGAGACGTGATCAGGAGGACAAAGTATTACTGTACTGGGATGCAGGGCAAGGACTACATTAACATATAGCTGGAGGTCTCCATGATTGTGGCTTAGCCACAGCACACCGGAGTAGCAGCCTTTAGACCAAGGCCGTGAAATGGCTGAGATGCCTTGGGAAGAAGAGCATGGCGGACAGCAGCAGCTGACCCGGATGTGCACCCTTCCTGGAGTGAGGAAGTCTGAGGCGTGAGATTTTGTTGCAACTACCTTCATTTACCGTCATTATCCATGCGAGATCTGAGCTGGTATGGACACACCTAGACGCTAATCGAGCCATGTTACTCTGTAGCTCTAATCTATAGCATTTGCATTCAGTAGACATGTCACTTAAAAGCAATAATAATATAATCAGTGGAATAATTTCATTGTATGGAAGCCATGAGTCTGTCACATGTAAAATGTATTGAATGCTGTGCTTTAAAGATAACAGGGGCCATAAACTTCACTTCACCCACAGATTTTTGTTTATGGTGACATCTATGTTCTGTGTGCTTATGAACAGATATTGTACAGTTTTAGTGCAGTTCTCTCTGTAACCCAATGCCCTTTGTGTGAAATCTCAGGTCCTATACTCCTTCATGTTTTCTCATACAAGGAGAAAGTGATGGAAAAAAATTGGGGGCAAACTAGAACTGAGAATTCAGGTTAAGAAACACATGCAAGAAAAAGGGAAACAGTAGAGTAAAAAAAAAAAGATGAGAGCAAAGACAACAAATAAAATCTGTCAGTCCTCTGCTTCGGATGTGGATGTGTTACAGACGTGTAATATGCGTAGAGCTCGAGTTTCTTCTTTAGGGAAGACAAGTTAGCATCATCAAACCGCCACAACACCAAGTATCATTTTCTTTCTAAAGAGTGGACTTTTTTGCCTGTGTAAGATCAGTTAAGTAGGTTGAGATTAACACTGCCGGTCTGAGGTTATAGTCCATTTACTTCAGTTTGAATCCATAACTTATTAATAAAAGCCATGTAGGAACAGTCATTTTCTTTGATTGGAAAATTTGTGTAAAAAAAATAGTTTGTTATATTGTCAAATTAACTTTTAACCCATTATTTTTGGTGTGTTTAATGCAAAAAAAAAAAAAGTTGAGTGCCTCCTGTAGTTGGACTTGGTTTTGGTTTGACTCCAAGAAATTCTTGGCCTTTTTTCTCTGTTCTCTTTGGGATGTAGAGTTGGTTATTTCCTGAACTAACTAGGTTTTGCCCTGAAAGAGATGCAGCATTTCTAATAGATGATTGCTTTCTGAGATAGTATCCAAGTATGTCATATCTCCAGCATGGGCTTTCCTAAAAGCACCGTTGTACAGTGAAGTACTTTAAGATGCTAGTCTCCTGCTTTGAAGTTACCCACCCAAGCCATCAGTGCAACATGTACCCAGATTTTTTTTTGAACTGGCACTTTGGTACTTTGTGCTGTTGGATGGGTAATATGTAACCATAAGGATGCAATATTTAAGTTTCTTCAAGCACTTAGTACACAGTATTACAGCACTTTGAAATGAAATGTTATGGCCTTGGCGCTAGATTAAACTTATCTAAGAGACGGGATGATTTTGGTGCTTTTGGGAAACCCAGCCTTGGTCGGTCTGTCAGTCCTGTCTTCTTTTCTTTGGTCTACCTGTGGATGCTACTGTTGCTGCTATGTGTTCTAATTAGCATGTACATAATGTAAACCATTGTTATAATTGCAACTAGCACTACAGATCCCACTATATGTACATGTCCATCCTTTTTTGTACAAATGTTTGTATGTATAAAAGCCTGAAAAAAAATTGTGCAACATTTTTAATTAAAAAAAAGAGACAAAAATCATTTGCATTTTATTTTATCTTATTTTGAATTATATTTGTCAGCCTTGTTTTTTTCTACAATAAAAAGGCAATTATGATTACATTATTTATTTGTTAACATTATACAGTGCATTGTTCATTTTTTGGGAGGGTGGGGGTAAGGGCATAGAGTAAATAATGTGTCAATGCTGTCTGTGTTTTGGTTTTAGACTTACTCTATAAATCTGAGGCAACTGAGAGAGCAATACTGTTATGAGCCCTATATCCAGATTCCTAAATTTATGTTTCAAGTCTGATTCAAGTGTCTGTGTGAGAGTTTATGTGTGCAAATGTAGATGGCCTTGTCTACTAATGTAAAGTGATTTGTAGTGGAAACATTTATATTTTTATAATAAATATTCTCAAAATATTTTCCAAAAAAAAAAAAACAGATGATGACAGACCTGCTCCTGTGTTTTTTGTTTTGTTTTGTTTTGTTTTTTATTACGTCATAGTCTTGCAGGCCAGCAGACATTTTTTTTTCATTACCAGCACATATTTTCATATCTTAAATAGATCACAAGTGGAAGTTGTATATCTAAATAACTTTTTAGATTTCAGCTGTTTCTGTTTTGAACTTTACATCCCATATATTTCTTATTCTGAATAAAAGCAATCACCAAATTAATATTTAAAGTATGCAGTCCCAAAATTCATTGACAGGCACCGTCAACAGCTACACTCTGGGATTTGGTAATTACAATCTAGAGTACTTTACAATGAGTAAAATATATAAATAAGATAAATAAAAAATAGTATACCAAATAATGTAAAAAATGACAAAACTTCAAAGAAAAAAGTTTACAGTACAGGTAAATGTTATTATATTTAACTTGGTATAGATGGTTAGTTAAGTAACAATTAGAGTGTGGTTGGTCTTAAACCATAGATTGCATATATGCCACCATAATTTTCAAAAAGGTTTCTTTAACTGGGGCAGTTAATGCCCAAAACATTTTAATGGGTAATTCTGACAGATTTTCTAAAATGTATCTGGATGAATCAGAGAATGGTCAAAGAGAAATTCATATTCTAAACTATGCACTCTTTGATTAAAATAAATAGATTACACACACACACACACACACCCCTCTGAAACCAAAATCTCATATTGATCAAACAGTAATCTATTTTGAAATTATTTACTATCTTCTGTTTGATGTCTGCCCATAAACACTTATAAGAATAAAAGAATGTGTCCATGAGTATATATTAAACAAAGTGTTTAGATACCCAAATTTCCCAAACCAAACCAAATATTTTCCCATTATATCAATGCATACCAACTGTGGAAATAACCGACCTTTAAAAAGTTTGCATTTAACATTTAAACATTTTGTGATTCATTTGTAGTAATCTGTCAGTTACTTACATTCTGTCTGTTACAGGATTGTTACAAGACACATTCCGAACCACTTATTACTCTATTTGTCCATACTGGACCGACATCTTCCACATCCTCCACATCTGTTAACCAGCTTCCCACCTCTGCCTCTGTTTTTAATCTCTTCCACCCTCCTCCTTGTATCCACAGCCACATCTAATAAAGCATTTTGCTTCCGATCATCCATGGTTAAAGTTGATTTGTTTCATGACTTTAATGCGGAAGATCTGTATTTTCTCTCTATTTTTTGCTGACTGGGAGGAGATGAGATGTGTCAGAGGGGGAAAAAGAGTGATGGTTGCTCTGCACAGTGTTGAATGCTGACACTATCCAGATGGTCCCAGGCAGATGTGCACAGAGAAAAAACAGGACATTGCCCTCCACAAGTTGGGAAACAATGAACACAGTATGCTCGACACCGCCACCAATTTTTTGTCTTGTTTTTATCTGGAAGACCTCTGTGGCACTGAATTCGCTGGGGTGATGAGAAAAACAGAGGGAGAGTGGAAGTGGAGGAGGTATAGCTAGTGAATATTAACAGATGATGAAGCCACAGACAGGAGGATAGAAGGCAGGTGTGCTAAACATGTGATGCCTATCGTAGTTCTGTCCAAGTAGATAAGAACTTTTCAAACAATGACATAGTATAACGGAATAATGCAAGAGGAGATTAGCCAGCGGCATTCATCACCCTGCTTGGCAGGAACAGAAAGCATGGTTCCAGTTGGAGAGTAATGATAATGAGAAAACAAAGTCGTGAAGTGTAAAATGAATTTCCCACTTTGCGCAGGGGTAACATGTGATCATGAAAAATACAGCTTCGCAGTGACACACCGATCCTCTTTCTGGGATCTGCCAAACACCACTGTTTCTATTTGGCCTCAGACACTTCATAACAATCAATGAAAGTGTTATCACTGTGGTTTTCAAAGACTCCATGCACCAAACACCAAAGCAGCAAACAACGGTAGAAAAAAACCCTGCAACCTGCAAATGTTTTATGCTGACCTGAGGCCAGTGTTTTTAATTAGGTGTCAGTCATTTTCCCGTCATGTTCGTGGGCCCATAGTTTGTGTTTAAAATTCGCAGTTGTGGTCAGTTCTTGAAATCTTTTGGTGTACGCATCCCGTGGAGCTTTTGTAGCCACATAAATACATCTGATGGAAATTAACCTGATTCTTATGGAGAAAGAGTCCGATCCTCCCCATGTAGAGATATCTCCTCCCTTTGAAGCCTGTTCTGTGGCCTCCCCTCATCCCTCTATCTCCCCTATCTTTCCTTTTGCTTTTTTGGTAAGAAGCGATCTCCAGCTGTGTGCAGCTGCTTTACAGGGCCTGACGACATGTTGCAAACTTCTTTTGCTCCGGTGAGCTAGTTCTCTGGCCTGCTGTGAGGATGACATCTTTGCAAGTTCACTTCCTGGATTCAAACTTCACTGAAAAGGGACTGTGGTGTCATGTGTTAATTATCTTTGTTCAACACCAGGCTTATCTGTCTGCAGTAGCATGTTGAGAATAAACCGAAGCTGCGTACCTCCAGTGTTTTTCAAAATGTGTAACAGCGCACACAAAGCGGGGCAGTGCTGACACAAGGAAAATCTTATATGAAAACATGTACACTGCAGGGACCGCTAAGCTGTCACCCACGTACCGGCGCACACATTCAAAGATACTGTAGATGGATGTTTGTTGGTGGCTTCGTAATGTCTGTGTTCTCTATGGAACCTAAACACATCCTAACTCTTCAATCATTTTATTACCACATACAGTGTTATCATCACAGCACACACTAACACACAGGTCCCAGGACTACAGCGCGCAGACTGCTCCTGTCATTTTAACAAATGGTCCCATCACAAAGGGAAGTGAAGCTATCATCACAGCCTCCGCGCTACGACTGGATATTTGTCTTTTTAAGTGTAAACTGCAAGTAGGTGTGCTTTTTGAACAACCCGGGCCCCGAGTGCAATCACTGTCACCGAGTCGTCCCAAAAGAAATGACCTTGATAAAACTTTTTGTTGTGTTTGTTCAAGTGCAATCTCAACAATTCAAAAATCTTGTACAAGTCGGCGAGGTGTTTTGAGTCTAAACAAAAACAGCGAGCCTTGACTTTGGACTGCGTCCCATCTAATTATTAACGTATTATAATTACAGTATTTACCCAAACTTGTTTTTGTTTTCAGCCACTGGGATTGACTAATGACTGGGAAATCCTAACATGAGCAAAGTTTGGTCTTGTTTACTATCCAAACCACTTACTAAAAGTAGAGCATTTAGAGCTGTGATCAGCCAATCACATGGCGACAACTCAATGCATTCAACAAGGTCAAAATGACCTCCTGAGGCTCAAACTGAGGATCAGAATGTGGAAGAAAGGTGATTTAAGTGACTTTGAATGTGTCACGGTTGTTGGTGCCAGGCAGGCTGGTATTTCCAAAATTGCTGATCTACTGAGATTTCCCCACACATGCATCTCTAGGGTTTAGAGAGAATTGTCTGAAAAAGAGAAAATGTTCGGTGAGAGGCAGTTCTGTGGGTGAAAATGCCCTGTTGATATCAGAGGTCAGAGAAGAATTGTCTGGCTGCTTTGAGCTCATAGGAAGACAATACTAACTCAAATAATAACTCACTGCAATCAAGGTATTTAGCAGAGCATCTGTGGACATGTCAAAAAGTAAAGATGATGGGCTAAAGACCACACCAGGTGCCACTCTTGTCAGCTAAAACAGTAAAATTACGCTACAATTTACTCACCTAAATTAGACAATAGAAGGCTGAGGATAGAATTGCTCTGATAAGTCTTCATTTCTGCTGCTGGTTTGGTCAGGCTAAAAGCATGGATCCCTCCTGCCATGTATCAGTCGCTCAGGCTGGTGGTGGTGTAATGATGTGGGCCACTTGGTACCAACCAAGCATCGTTTTAAATGCCACAGCCCACCTGAGTATTTTTGCTGACCATGTCCATCCCTTTATGACCACAGTGTACCCATCTTCTATTGGCTGCTTCCAGCAGGATGATGCACCATGTCACAAAACTTGCATCTCAAACTGGTTACTTGAACATGACAATGAGTTATCTCAGTCCAGTAGAGCACCTTTGGGATGTGCACCTTGTTGAATCTTCATAAAGAATTGAGCCAGTACTAAAAGAACTGTAGCAGCAAGATGTACCTAATAAAGTGTCAAGTGAGTTTATTTTAGTGGTGCTCTTTGCAAAATCTCAGTGTGTCTATGCTAATATTTGTGTTTAATTTAATTATCCCGGTCGATCAGCCTTGGCCTCTGTTATTTTGAGCGATGAACTAGATTTTTTTGCAGCACAGTTGCTTGTTGTTTTTTTATAGTGATTATTTAGAAAGGGCAGTCCCATTCCTGTTAAATAATAGGATATGTTACAGTAGCCAGTTGTCTCGCTTTTACTTACAAGACACCATCTCTGAAACCCTGCCATATTCTATAAAATTGTATAATCACATTATACAATTTTGGTTACTGATTTGTTGTTTTTAGGAAGCTTTGCACACAGACAAATAATACTACATGGTATCTTAATATCAGAATGGGAGTGTATGAACCTGAAGAGAAGGTGTTATTACCACTCTGTCTTTTAGTGTTAATGGCAGAGCCAAGGCCACACTGTGGCTGGTCTTGCCTCCTGCTGACACCATTGTCCATTCCAGGGAGAATTGATTTTCCATGAAAGCTGAATGATGTGAAGGGACTGCTGGCCCTCTGATGTCAGCACTCTGTCATCTCACTCTGCATTTTCTTTGTCATTCACTATTCTCCTTTCTAGCCTCACTTTCTTTTCCTCACTCTTCAACTCCCTGCTCTCTTTCCTCATTTATCCCTCTGCTTCTCTCTTTCCCGATCTCTTTCCTTCCCTCAGCTTCTTGCCTCTCTTCTTTTTCCCCTTCAGATAAATTCTGCTTTATTGCCATCGCGTAGTAAGTTACATACTATTCAATAAAGTTATATATTAACAGCTCATTAGTATTAATATTAATTAATTAGGTATAATAATGCCTTTCTCATCAATGTGTGATATTATAGAAATGCTTTTTGTTGGAGTCAGGGTCGGGTCTGACTTGTCCTTAGTTGACGCTACATTGTGTAAATTGACACGTGAAAAGCAAAAATATTCAGTTTCATCATATCACGCTGCCTTCAATGCTTTTTCTTTCTATAGCAGCAGATGGGGTGATTACATGATACATGATCATTATACTTAATAAGAGTCAGATTTTCACTGTTATATTCGTTTGCGTTTGGAACAACTTGGGTTTTATTTAATTCATATTCTCCACCAACAGTTTTTTTTTCTTTTTATTTCTGTTTAAGGTTGAGGATAAAAAATTCTCCTTTATTGTCTTAATTAAAGAAATATAAACAAGAAACAAGGTACCCATATGTTGATTTAACAGTAAACAGTTGTTTTGTTGGACTAAGATGTCAGTCACTGGCATATGTAAATCGTGGCTGAAATGTTGTAAAGCTGAGCATACTGATGTTTACTATTAGTAGCCTAATAAATATCAAACAGATATAAAATGACAAAGGAAAAGAGAGCACATTTATTCATTTATTTGGAATTGTTAAGATTTCCTCTGATGCACAGACACATTTGCCAAAAACAGTTACCGTGCTCTCTCTCACTCGCTCTCTCTCTCTCCTGTCCACTTAAATCCTCTTCATTGCGCCATACTTCCATAAACATATTAAAGGCATATATCACCAGGATCAAAATCAGTGTGTGAGAGGCAGCAAAGCGCTGATTTATTGCTGGGTTTCCTCTGTGTCTGCATGTTTTATGACGGGGGTCGAGGGCCATGGACACAGGGATACATTTCTGACAAGGTCTCTCTCTGACTACTGGTATTCTTGCCACTTTTCATGCCTTCTCACTCTGTTTGACCTCAGTGAATTGTAAGGCCACATGTTAATGCTACTATTGACTTAAACAGCTGAGTTTCAGAAGATGTTGGATCCAATGCTCGCCAGCTGCTACTGTGGTTAAGGGATGACCATATTTATTCTTTAGTGGGTTGCCATACTGTTGCAACATTATTTCTAAGTGTAGCAGAGAAAAAGAGTGTAATGCACCGCAGAGCGCAGGTTTACATCACGGCAATTTCAAGATCTATCACATTTCTTTTTTACAGCACTTTCTTTTGCAGTACTGACCGCTTTTCTCCTGTTGACATCACTAAATTGTTTTCTGTAATATACTATTTTGATTTTCACCGTTTCCTTTCACTTTATAAAATATATAATTATTTGTTTTCTTCTGCTGAAAGCTCAAAGATAGCATGATTGTGTTCATGCACAAAATCTACAGATTATTTATGAATAAGTTTGAGAGATACTGTATAAGAGGAACAGCACACTCATGGTTAAATAAGTACCTTGATGATAGATATCAGTATGTATGAATTAATAATGTTGACTCCAGTTTACTGAAGGTTACTTGTGGCGTTCCACAACATTCCATACAGAGCCCTGAACTATTTAAACGATACACATGACATATGTAACATGCCTAGTTTGTTAAAACTCACTTTATTTGTTGATGACATTAATTTATACCGGTCTCAGAAAAGTTTGGAGCAGCTTCTGAATGCAGTGGAAAGGGAATTGAAAGTTTTAAAGAAATGGTTTGAAATACATAATTTATAACTAAATTGTAGCAAAAAAAAAAAAAAAAAGAAAAAAAAAAACATTTTAAATATTTAGTAAGAGGACATAACATAATAGTAACAGTGTATTTTGGGCATGATATTTAATGATTTACTTGATCTCTGCACTGCACTGATAATGTGCAAAATTGTGAAGGAGAATCGAGACTTTGTTGCTCACGATGTAAATTTAGGGGAAAAAACATTAAAACCAGGTGCTAAACAAATATACACATGATTATCACTCTTTATGAAATATTAATTTTGTCCTTTTTTATATTTATTCTTTTTAAATGTAGTTAGAAAAGTGTTGCCATGTAGAATATACTGTATGTTAACAGGGTAGGTGTAATAAGCTCAAGCTTCAGGCTGCATCTTTTCAGTCAATAATTCGTTTTCTTCCCATTTAAATCAATTCTTTGTTTTCAACATTTATTTATTTATTTATTATTTTTGTTGTTGTTGACCCAAATTTTAAAAAATCATTATAATTCTGATTGTCTATAGTACAGTACTACCACTATGTTCCAAATGGAGTTGGTAAGTCTCTAACTCTTCCACAAACAATCATAGGCTAATTCCTAACTAGCCTAGAAGGAATAATCCTCTGAATCATGATCTAACCAGTGGGCACAACATTAGCTCTGCGCTTGTATACATGAAAGTAGCAGTGTGTAAAGAGCTTTCTATCCATGTGATTTATTGTCTTTTTTTCCTTTCTTTCCTCCATTCCCTTTTTTCTAGCGTGTTTCCATGTTGGCAAAGTACATATGAACTTCTTCCCATGGTTCATCCTTTAAACGTCAGTTATATCATCTGCAGTGTGATCACAGTGAAAACGAAAATGTGGAAACTTACATATAAGTGTAATGACATGTTGAATGTATTTTGTTGAAAAGCCATAAAAGTTACATGGTTCGCATATGTGTAATCCGTTTATACAGTCAAAATGTGTAATTGTGAATTATTTATGTGTAACGTTTGCGAGCATGGCTCATATTCCATTTGCAGTCCAAATTATACAGACGTGATGCTATGAAACTAGCTGATGACTGACTTGCAGAAAGCTGTGTCTTATGGCTCTGCTGAAATGTTTCTCCCTTGTTCCAGCTCACATATACACATAAGGAAAGTTAAGCTATTTATTTTTGTGTTAATTCTGCCTGACATTTACAATTACCACTGTGTTTGGTTGCAGCCAGGCCTGCTTGAATAGGGCTGTTGACTGTCAAACTTGGTTAGGTCTCCTTAGATCTCAGCCCTTCTTTCATGGGGACCTTATTGTTTGTGTGTGTGTGTGGAGGAGGGAAGTACGTGTGCGGAAATCCTTGCTCCTAAGTGTGCGCTTTATTCTGTTCTATTTTAGTTCTAAATGAATGTGAGCGAGTGCAATGGTAACTGTGGAAAAGTGAGACCTGCTTGCCACTGCAACTGTATAGATCACCGTATACCTAAATCCACCAGTGGGTAAAATTTAGTCGTTGTTTATTTTAGGGGTCCACACCTCATTTATTTACCATTCTACCACATAGGGTCAAATAACATGATGGTAGCTATAGTGAAAGTCCCTAGTCTCAAGGTTTCAAATAAAAAAGAAAGAAAAGTAGAAAAACAACACATGAAATCATAAAAAAACTGGGGTAAACAAGAAGTGGTGCCCTGTCCCTGGCAGACAAACATATCACTCTCCAAACATTGACTCACTGAGATAACACATAGGTCCTATTGTCCATGCCCATAATTTTCCAAGGTTTAAAAAGCTGAAGCAAAATAACTTTCATTTTATGGTCATTTAAATTTTTCCTAAAAGCTTGATCTCTTATAATGAGAAAATACACGATTTGTCGGGTGGGCGATAATAGAGGAACTGAATGATTATATTGAAAGAGTGTCAAATGTTGTGCCATATATTCGCGTATCCGGCTCATATCCTGATTAAATGTTACATGTCCCTGGACAATAGTGATATGCTTCTTGTTGCAACAAATAAGGATGTTTTGTTTTTGTTTTTGTTTTTTCCCCACAGGCCTGTCACTACCTGGTGTGTCCCTCTCCCTGCTGTACACCTGGAAACAGCATTTACATTTGAGTCTGCCCTTGGTAGCTTTTTGGCTAACATCGGCCATCCATGACTACACAACACATTAAAATCACACAATACACAAACTATACACTCCAAACATACTAAAATCTCTCAAATTTCAAAACTCGCACTCAATGTTGCTGTCGCTTGTTTTACTGAAACAAATTTAAAAGAGCTGCAAAAATTTTGAGTCACTGGCATTTTTTTGTTTAGTGGGAAATTTTTTCAGTGGACCTTTTCCATTCATGTCATCGTGTGCACCTGTATGTTTGTAGTCCCAGTGAGGACCTGCAAAAGACCGGATGCTGCTCATTGAGAAATGATAAAACCTTCCCTCTTCCTATGATTGTCATAAAAGGAAACTGGACATTTACAAGCTAGGCTGTATCAGCTGGCTTGTCATGCTCTCCGATTCTGACTTCCTCTCCAGTTACAGCCATTCGTGCAGTTCAGGGAAGTGGCTGCCATAATACACTAATGACATGACCAGTTAGCAGGGGGACAGACAGACAGACTCTTGGGGACTGTCAGAAATGTCTGTATTGATTTGGTAATATGAAACCATTTCCTAATGGAGGCATTATATTGTTAATATGTTCTTATTGCAGGCAACTGGAAGAGCAAACCTAACATTTAGGGGCAAAGAAAGACTAACCCTAACCCACTATAGAATTGGTAGTTCATATATAGCAGCTTATACTGTATATGTATATACTGTATATACTGTAATGATTTCTATTTTCATTTAAAAATAAAATGCCCAAAATCAACATTGTAAACAAAGAAGGAAAAATAGCCTCCTAGGTGAGAGTTTTTGGGCATGTTTCTGACTCTGGACATGCTGGAGAAATTATAGCTCATGGCTGGCTTGGTAATTCCTCGGAATTCCCGTAGAAGAGCTAGAGGTATTGGCTGAGGCGAAGAAGGTCTGGGCAACTCTGCTTAGACTGCGACCTAGCCCCCCATAACTGTGAGAAAATTGTTCTGCTTTATTTAAATGTAGTAAATCAAGTAGAACAACATAGGGCGGGAACAAAGCAATAATTGAAGACTGAAACATAAGTGTAAAAAAGCACAAACACAAGACAAAACTGTGAAAATGAAAAACTGAAATGCCCCAAACTGGCAGATGAGACACAGACATACATAGATGTACACACACTCGGGGCACTTTGCCTACTTTCCCTTATACCAGTGCTATGATTATCAAGGCCCTTGTAATGATGTGATGGTCTGCTGGCACCCCAGCCACTTTAGATGGAAAATATGAAGAGATCCTACTAAAGGTCCAGCCTGATCAAACACACACAAACTCTACCTCCTACTCTCCCCCTGCCTTGAAAGGTGGCAACATCAGGAGGAATATTTTCATTGTATTAAGAGGATTCTTTTGGATACCCTGGTCCTCATCAAGCCTGTAACTCAAGGAACAAAATTTCTAAAGGGATGATCACTTCATCCCACTGGAAAGTCCTTTCTTCTTCCTTATAAGATGGAAGAATATTGTCAGTGGTGAGGAATGTGAAGCAAGGTGGACAGTGTGAGCAAAGGTCATCAACATTTGGTTGTGATTAAGACTGCACCCAGCTCTCCATGACAACATAATAATCTTTTGTTGCAGTGAGGTTATATATTTGAAGTAATATAGATGCTTTGATTCCTACTACTGTATAGGTCACCATGTAAATGTGAGGTGATGCAACACATTAAATGGGACAGGAAACATATTTTATAGTGTTATTTTTATGAGATTAGATTATTTAAAAGTCACAATGTTTGGGAGGAGCAGTTGTACTTGCAACTAGTTTCAATGTCTTTAATAGGCTTATAGATATGTTTCTAGAAAAGCTCAAGTTAGACATTTTAATTTTAAGGTGTTGGAAAAAAAATTGTGATCAACAGTTTTTTTTCCTACACCAATGAAAAAATTATTTTTGGGATTTTTAAATGATTTTTTAGATCAGATTGAATTGCAAGCCTGGTTACATTCTGAACATTTATGTATGTATGTATTATAGACATGTATATATTTACATATTTAATGAGGATATGCATTCATACATTCCTGTATTCTTAACCCTGTAAAGCCCAAACCATAAAATAATTTCCAGAAAAAAACTAAACTTTTTAAATTGGAGTGTTTATTAATCCTTCTGACAAATAAAAAAAATTAAATGTCAGTTTGATTGAGTTTTATGATTGTATACATCAAGTTTAAAAAATCATAATGTAGAGGCTTTAAAAATGTATGTATCAAATATGACACTTGGTGTTACAGGGTTAAAATTCTGTTTTAGTTGCTATCCACAATGTTTTAACCAGTTATGAAGGGTAAGAAGAGATCAGGGCTATTTGCTGCACAAAACCATGGGGCTCAAATTATAGCTTGTTACTCTTCACAGTACAATTGTGATTATCTAAATACAACTTCTCTCAGGAAATCAGACCTGGGGCTTTATTCAAACTCCAAAAAATTTCAGACTGTTTCAGTCATCTCACCTCTGCAGAACTTGGAAATGTCATCTGACAGCCTGCGTCCCTATCTGGGTGAGATCAGAAAGTAGTCATCACAGCCCAGACCATCTGTTTATACCAAGACAGGCCACAGAGCTCTGACTCAGGGTTATCCAACACCGCCAGACAACGCAGCTGACTCCCAGTGAAAAAAGCAGACTTTGTGAGGTGGCTGCCACAGCTTTTTAGAGTTCTGATTTCACATAGTCTAAACAATACAAATGGAGAGCGGTGCCGTGGAGGCAATAGTTATGTATATGTTGTTAAGCTAACTAAGATCATGTACTATGTTGCCTCACTGAGTCAGCATTTTCTCTTTTTTAATGTGGATATGATACAGTTTTACATTGTTGTTGTTTTTTTTTATTATTATTCCCTTCTATGAACCTTATCATGGTGGAGGGATTTGTGTGCTTGCATGATCCCTGGAACTATGTTGTTGTTGGGGACAATTTGCCTCTGGTGGGGTCTCCCAAGGCCAGTTGGTCCTGGGTGAGGGGCCAGACCAAGAGCAATTCAGTGAAAAAAACCCTTATGATGACGAAGAAATCAAGGGACATGGCTACCCTGCCTAGGATAAGGTTACTGGGGCCCCACCCTAGAGCCTGGCCTGGGGGGAAGTGCTTGCTGGAGAGTGCCTGGTTGACAGGCCTTAAGCCATGTAGCCCTGTTGGGCACTACTCACAGAAGGGACCATAGGGGTTCGGTGATGTGTGGATCAGGCACATGCCTGGATGCCTCCTAGGTTTCGTGCACGTCCTACCAGGAAAAGGCCCCGGGTCAGACCCAGGACATGCTGGAGAGATTATGTCTCTCAGATGACCTGGGAATGCTTCTGTGTCACCCTGGATGAGCTGAGGAGGTGGCTGGTGAAAGGGAGGCCTGAGTGTCTCCCACAACCCAAACGCAGACAAGCAGCAGAAAATGGAAAAAAAATAATAATTATTATTACAGATTTGAGTAAAATTACTACTTATTAAGCACGCACAGCTGGTAATAATAGTAATGTTTGGCTATATACATGTAGTGCTTTTCTAAATAAAGTCACTTGTGGTTATGTGTCTTAAATCAGGAATATTGTGGACACAGTTGGGAAGAAAGTCACAAGTTCATACTGGAATAATTTGATTTGGTTTTTGAGCAGTAAAAAACAAAAAAACAAAAATAGAATTGAAATTTTTTTTTTGAAAATTAGACTTGTTGCAAGCTGCTTAATATTTTTTTTCCATCTTTACAAAGAAACAGTTACTATGTGTCAGATTATTCTGTTCTTACATTTGAAATATCAAGAATTTAATTTCACAACTACAAGTCAACTAGACTTGTAGTTGACTTGTAGAGTTTTAGTGTTTCAGTTTTTTTTTGTTTTTCTTTTTCAGTTTTAGTTTTTTCTTGTCTGTGCATGTGTGTATCTATGGTGATATTGCATGGGGAGTACTTGGTTTTGTTGTATACTGAAGGTATTGTTGTAAGAGGGTGTGTAGAACACCCACAAGGACAGCTATGGTATTGTTAACTGTGCTTCACTCAGCTGGAAATATTGGCCAGCTGAGTGGGACTTTTATCTTTGATAGAAAGACTCATTGCTCTTTTTATTGTAGAGTCTCACCCAGTGGTGCTTAAGGAAACCTGGGAAATCAAGTTAAGTCAGTTAAGAATGTCACTTTCGGGAAAGATGTATGTTCTTGGACAATATTTTCCAAAAAAGATATTAATACAGCAAGGGATTTTTTTTTCTATTTACAATTGTTTCTTTTTTTGTGTGTGTGTCTGTGTGTGTGCGCATGTGCCTCTCTGCTCCATAACATTAACATCCTTTTTTGCAAATTTAAAAAAAATTCAGTCAAATTATTAAGTGATAAATTGTACAGCATAGGATAGGATATGCATTGTGATGGAGTAAAATAAATAAATAATAACTAAATAAAACAAAAAATAAAAACCGTAGCTGCAAATGTTGATTTTGAGATTATGTTCTCATTTTCATTCCTAAAAGCATATTTTCACACTGTAACGGTGCATCAGTATTCAGTTCCAATAAACAGCCTACTTAAAAAAAAGAAAAGAAAAAAAATGTCTTACATCAGTTCTGATATCTCTTTTGTCTAATTCATGTCTAAATGTCCGAATGTATTTAGCTACTTTAATTAAGCTACTAAATTATTTCCTACAACTGGTTGCATCTATGAATGTTTCTTGGCTCGGTGAACAAAACAAAACAAAACATTTGTATCACCTCTCGTCTGCATTGTTCCTATCCTTAGCACTTAAAATCTGCCTCTAAATGAATGAAAATAAATAACATTTCTCATGAATAATCATCACATGACTGCAGACACAGCATGTCTGAATATAAAACCTTATAATAAACAAATTTCCACTGGGTCAGCCAACAACAGCAGACATTAGCAGGCAATTGTCTCATTCTTCAGCTACATTATTCCCATATACTGGGTAAATCCCCCTTTGGTGTAATTGCATGTAAAAGCCATTATCATCTGGGTCCATGCTAATCATATTTTGAGGCTGGGCTCTGGGGTAATTGTTGAACTTTCTGTCAATGTGTGGAGATAGAAATGCAATCCTGGCACTGGCATAGCTGCAGCTGCTTCCCTTTTCTGGTCTGAACCCCTAAACCACTACAGATTGCCTTTCATTCTGCCCTACAGCAGACAATGAAGCAGAGTTAAGTTCTTTAGATGATTTGGAGTTTTATTGTTGTTACTGTACCTTGAGAGTTGGCACCTCACTCCTTGGGATGAAAGATTGACTCCATCATGCCTCAGCAGCAGTGGAAAGAAAAGAGAAAGAAAGACCAGCAAAAAAGTAGAATGAAGGGAGAAAGAACAAAGGAGAGCGAGATGGAGAGTCTCATGTTAACACTGTATGTGGAGGCAGCTGTCTCAGAGCAACTCACTCTTTGGAAACACTTATAGGCTCATCAGTCAAAAGAGCTGCACCTGCAGCTATGCTTGTGTGTGTCTGTGTGAGAGAGAGAGAGGCACTCACGCACACATGTCACTGTTAACACGTAAGAAGCCAAATTTGTATGTAGGATAAATTACATTTTTGGAAACACTTACTAATCTGTATTTACATTTCTGCATGCATAGTTTACATCTCTTGCATGAATATTATTGTATACTACAAACTTCCTCTCTATCAGCCACAACTCGATGTTTCCACAATGTTTTTACTGATCAAGATATAGACTGATATAGTAAAGGCCCATACAAACAATGAAATGTTTGACCGATAATGGCAGCTCCTGACATTTGTTCAAATATTCTTTAGACCTGCGAGTTCACCAGGAACTGAATGTTTTGTTCTGAACGTCATTCTTAGCAGGGTAACAAAAAGCAGCAGCAACATTAGTCACATAATTCACGTAAGTAATAAACTAACATATTGTTATAAAATATTGCATTATATAAAAAAAAATAACTTTGTTTTGGTTATCTTAAGAGTGCAGATGTTACCAATGGCTGGACAGCAGCTCAACGTAAATGTTCATAAAGAATCTCGAGAGAA
The DNA here is from genome assembly GCA_034780415.1 of Cichlasoma orientale. NCBI lineage: Eukaryota > Metazoa > Chordata > Actinopteri > Cichliformes > Cichlidae > Cichlasoma > Cichlasoma orientale. Next base: position 121,113 of record JAVDPK010001665.1, read on the forward strand.
CTTTCCATAATTTTAATATGTACATACAAAATGTGAACAAATATATTCATAACCACCAAGTCTCATGAAACATTCATCACAGGGAAAGGCGGTAATGATTCTGGCATCACGTTGCTTGGGAAAATATATGGCTCCTAATTACTATGCTATCAACCATATTTGGCTTCCCAGTTTATCATACATAATATGGGCTTGAATCACAATCAGAGGCAGGATTGTGCTTCGTCACTTTCTCTGCTGAGCTCAGAAAAATGTTTAAGCCAGACATTCAAAAGAAAAAAAAAATCCTTCACTATTCTGAGGTTTATTGACATATATTGACACTATATTGACATTTTCAGAGGATATTGTTTAATGATTTAAAGGTGTATTAACTCTCGCTAAATGTTTGCTTTTATTTGTGTATCTAGTGACCAAGCAAGCAAGTAGCAACTGTGCAATTAATCAAGACTAAAACATGTTTTTTTAATGTTTTTATAACTTGAATTTACATAATATTTGTCACACATAAAATACAGAAATCAAATAAAACTGTTTCGTTTTTTTGTGACATTAATTGAGTGATTAACAATAATAGTAAAATAGTGCTGTCAATTTAACTCATTATATGGCACCAACTGTCAAATACAAAGCAAATTATAATTTGGAATTATAATTTTTTGTATATATATTTAACGTGCTATTTTGTACTAAATTATTTGCACTGATTGTGTTTGAACACAAATAACTGCTAAAGAGCTGATGCAATAGGACGTGTTCCCATCAGAGTAGCTGTCTCAAGTATGGCACTGACCTATGGGGAGGTAACATTGCAACTACTGTCAATGGTGTAGTTAAACACATGCATCAAATTAAAAGAGTAATAGGTTGGTTGGATTCAGATTTCAAAATACATGTTACAGTATTGAATATCAGAAGACTTTACAGTTTATGTCTTCCTACACACTCAGAAAAAAATTCCCCTCAGCTTCAGCGTAGTAGAGATTGAAAGAAAGAGAAAAATAAACCAAAACAAAATACACTACATGAATATTTTCAGATCGTGCACATATGGTTAATGTTTGCTATATGAGTCCATTAAAATTAGATGCAATGTGTATGTATTTAGGCAGCCTCAGACATTATTTGACAGTTATAAACTCAAACAACTGTGAGCTTTTCAATACGCAGTAAGTCACTCAAAGAACTCCAAAGAAACTTAAATTTAACACACACGAGTACGCACGCATGCATGCACACAGACACACACACACACACACACACACACACACACACACACACACACGAACAGGGGGTAGCAGTCACAAAAATCATAACATAAGTCCTGTACCTCTTTTCTTCCATTGTCATGCAAAGGTCAATTTGAAAGCATATAAAAGAAAATTTACATCACATGAACTTTGCAATCTGCTTCTGATAATGCAGATAATGCAGCTCTCAATTAATACTGTACCAGAGTTGAACTGCAAACCACTGAGCACTGTGGTCTAATTCTTTACTTTTTAGAGAATGAGGACTCGGTGTGTGTGTTCAACTATGTGCATGGAGTTTTGGTAAAAGGGTTCACTGGAAATCACTTTTTTGACATATTTGGATTCTGTCACCATGGTGTGGTTGTATGAAAGTCATAATATCTTAAATCTAGTCTGCCATGCTCAGCACGCTCATCAGGACACACAAAGATACTCATATATTCAAAAAATAGGCTGGTCATCAAGTGGCTCCAAGAAGCTTCCACAGAACTTACACAGCACTGAAAGACAAAATCTAACCACATCAGATGACTGGAAATAAGGACTGTCTGCTAAATATTACATTCCAGGACTACTAAACTTTCCTATAACTAATCTAAAGTCTTATTGCTGCTACATTTGGGACTGAAATTACACTCACAGGACTCTATTCAGTCCTGCGAGAAACGAACACCTCATGGTTTATCAGTCCCTCATTGCTGTGGAGGAAGTTTGGCCCGCTCTTCTTTACAACATTGCTTCAGTTCATTGAGGTTTGTGGGTATTTTTTACACAGCTCTCTTCAGGTCCCGACACAGAATTTCAGACAGATTGAGGTCTGAACTTTGACTGGGCCACTGCAACACCTCGATTCCGTTCTTTTTTAGCTGTTCAGTTTCAGATTTTGCTGCTGTGATAAAAATCGTTGTCTTGTTGCATCACTCAATTTCTCCCAAGCTGCTAAACAGATAGCCTCACGTTAGACACTAGAATACTTTGGTATACAGAGGAGTTCATGGTCACCTCAATGAGTGCAAGGTGCCCATATCCTGTGGTTCTGTCCTCTTGTTCTGTGGTTGCAAAACAAGCCCAAATCCTCACCCCTCCAACACCGTGCTTGACAGTTGGTAGAAGGTTTTTGTGCTGATACTGGATGTTTGGTTTGCATGGCACTGTGCATTATGGCCACACATCTCCACTTTGGTCTCATCTGCCCAAAGGACATTGCTCCACAAGTCATGTGGTTTCTTTAGATGCATTTTTGAACCCTATGCTGTAGTGTTGCCATGTTCTTTTTAGAACTTTCTCCTGCCAATCCTTCTAAACAAGCTGTACTTGTTCAGTCTTTGTCCGATTGTATTGTCATGACTTTGGCATTTAATATTGAGGCCTGTAGTATCTGACATGTAGCTCTTGGTTTGCTGTGAGGAGTGCTCGGTTTTGTTGTGAGGCAGTAGTGATAAACACTGCTGCCCCTTATGTGTGGAGTTTGTATGTTCTCCTGGTGCTTGTGTGGGTTCTCTCTGGGTACCCTGGCTTCCTCATACAGTCCAAAAACATCCAATAGGTTAGGTTAACTAGTGATTCTAAATAGGTTGTGGGTGTGAATGTGAGAGTTTTCTTTCTCTCTGCGTCAACCCTGCGACACACTAAATGAGGACTGAAGAAAGCAATTTAATTGTATGACAACTGAACTAAACACAATACGAAGCAAAACAAACAAACAAAATGAGATGATTACCCCTCAGAAATGTCTTGGATGTAAAATAGATTGCTTTATATTGTTCTACATGCAGTCATGGCCAAAAGTTTTGAGAGTATTGTTTTCAAAAAGTTTTCTGCATCAGTGTTTTTAGCTCTTTCTGTCAAATATTTCTATGGTATGCTGAAGTATAATGACAAGCATTTCATAAGTTTCAAATGCCTTTATTGACAATTACATTAAGTTTATACAAAGAGTCCACATTTGCTGTGTTGGCCCTCACTTTTCAAGATCTTTGCCATTTGCCCTGGCATGCTGTCACTCAACTTCTGGGCAGTGGCGCAAAAAGTACACACACACACACACACATACTTTTGAGAACACGCTCGATCGCGACAGTTTTCATTTGAATCGTGCTACCATCTGACAACAGGTAGCTAAAGATGGAAAGGCAAAAAAGAAAGCTCTCCGGGGCGGAGATGGAGAAGGATAAAAATGTTCACATCCACCATGACAACCGGGCAGAATGTTGATGTCAACGGTGGCAACATGGTAGAACGTTCACGATCCAAGTGGCAACGTGGCGGAATGTTCACGTGGCAACATTGTAGAATGTTCACATCTAAAGTGGAAACGTGGTGGAATGTTCATTTTAACAGTGACTAAATGGTAGAATGTTCACGTCCAACATGGCAGAATGAAAAAAAGCTTTTCAAAGTGGTTTAAAGACAGTCGGTCAGTTCTGTCAGTGTATCAAGAGGAGGCTTTTAAATACTCAGGTTAGCTTAAGTTACTAGGAGTAAAAGAACAGCTCACTGTTCTGCAAGTGTGTGCTGTAGTTCCAATATAACAGATCATAACAAGAACAATAAGGGAACTTGTAATAATTTAACTAGATGTTGAATCATAAAACAGATAAATTATAGAAGAAATTATAGAAATTATAAATATATAAAAAATACAGAAATGATAGAAAGAAGAAAGCCTGTAATAGAAGTCTTGCATTTTATAAGTCCATGTATAAGTGAGATCTGCACACATGAAAACAGTAAACCTTGAGAGGGTGCGTCCACGTGTATGTGGGTTGGGGGGGGGGGGGGGCTAAAAATGGGCCAAAAATTGACTGATAGCAACCCATTCTTTTTGTTTGTCAAGTTGCCTTTTTGAGGGTTCAAGTTCTTGTCTGGGGAGTTTCCAGGCCATAGACCCAAGACACTCAGTTATCACTTTTGCCTTATGGCAAGATGTTCCATCTTGCCGGAAAAGGCATTGTTCTTCACCAAACTGTTCTTGGATGGTTGGGAGAAGTTGCTGTCTGAGGATATTTTGGTATCATCCTTTATTCATGTGTTGTGCTCTTAGGCAAAATTGTGAGTAAGCCCACTCCCTTGGATGAGAAGCAAGCCCACACATGAATGGTCTCAGGATGCTTGACTGTTGGCATGACACAGGACTGATGGTAGCACTCACCTTTTCTTCTCCAGACATTTTTTCAGATGCCTCAAACAATTGGAACGGGGCCTCATTAGAGAAAATGACTACCCCAGTCCTCAGTAGTCCAATCTTTGTATTTTTTTGCAAAATATCAGTCTGTCTGTGATGTTTTTCCTGGAGAGAAGTGGCTTCTTTGCTGCCCTTCTTGACACCAGGCCATCCTCCAAAAGTCGTTGCCTCCCTGAGCATGCAGATGCACTCACACCAGCCTGCTGCCATTCCTGAGCAAGCTCTGCACTGAATCATCTTTAGGAGATGGTCCTGGTGCTTGCTAGATATTCTTGGGCACCCTGAAGCCTTCTTCACAACAATGGAGCCTCTCCCCTCCAAGTTCAATTTATGGTTGATTCAGGTGTAATCTTCCTATCAGCAAAACCCATGCCTGTGAAGCCCTTTTTATGGAAAGCAATGATGACTGCATGTGTTTTTCTTGCAGGTAACCATGGTTAACAGAGGAAAAACATTGATTTCAAGAACCACCGTCCTTTTAAAGCATCCAATCTATTATTCAAACTCAATCAGCATGACAGAGTGATCTCTAGCCTAGTCCCCATCAACACTCTCACCTGTGTTAATGAGAGTATCACTGAAATGATGTCAGCAGGTACTTCTGTGGCAGGGCTGAAATGAAGTGGAAATAGGTTTTGGGGGATTTAGTTAATTTTCATGGCAAAGAGGGACTTTTGTAATTCATCCGATCACTCTTCATAACATGCAAATTGCCATCATAAAAACTGAAACAGCAAACTGGTGAAAACCAATACTTTTGGCCATGACTGTATAGTTTCAACTTTGCAAAAATGAATATATCAGTTGAAAAAAGGTATAGAGAAAAATATCCACAAACCCTCTGTACTGTACCATTTTTGCAGAATAATCCACAACTCCAGAGTTCCAGTCATATTCAAATGTTCACCTAAATATAGCTATTTTTTAATTTCAAAATTTCAGCTGATTACACAGTATCCAAGCGGCAGGCACACCATTAAATTTTTACCATGTCCAATCACAAAATTAACATTATTTGTCATCATCTCTAACACACACTTTTTTTTTAAAACCAACGTGGACTTTGTCAGCAACCATGTTACCAAAGCAGTGGACAAAAATGTTCAGTGTTAACATTCTCTAGGCGATCAGTAGGAAAGCAAGACATGTGTTGGTGAACTTTCTGTTTCGGCAGAATGAATTGTCCTCCTGGCTCACTGGAGGACTGTGCTGGATTACAGGACTGTACAGGCCCAGTGTTAATGTTTAATGTGTGCCTCGGGGCTTAGTATGCTTATTACAGAATGGTCAAAGTAACTGCTGCATTTCAAAAGGTCTGGTGTGTGGATAGAGCTGTTTATACTGTACTTCAGAATCTAAACTGTATAGCCGCTGTTACAGACCGTTTGTGGCTGATGCGACTGGCGTGATGTCTGCTTCTCTAATGTGTGAAGATTTGACTTGCTGGATTTTCTTCGGGTATTTTCTGATTCATTATGGATGTTTTAAGGCTGCCGGTTGTGCGTATGAAGTTGCAGTTCTTGTGAATATGAAGAACTTGGGGGCGAATCCGTGAAGGCATTTTCACCACACGATGATGTACAATCGTTTACAGTCACTTCACACTACAGCTGATGTTACACAGATATTTGAAAATATTTACTCCACAAAAGTAAAAAATAAGATTAAAATATAAAAACAATGTCAATCAATCAATCCAAAATATACATCTACATACACACATGTCCTGAAAAAGACTGTAAGGAGAAAAGATAAACATTATAATGTATATAATCGGTGCTCTAATTTTGACAAACTCATTGACAAATCCCCACGAGTGTGCAAATAAGATTAAAAAAAATAAATAATAATAAGATTCACTTGCCAGTCAGACAAAGTAGACACTTTTCAAAATCACAAAAATCACAATCACCCCCTTAAGATAACTGAAGATTTTGAGCACCTTTTTAATGCTTTTTAGTGTTTTACGGCTACTTCTGCTAAAGGAACGGTTCTAAAAAAAATCATCCACTTCTCATCATCGTCAGCTAAATGTTAGCAAATCTTTAGATGTTAAGTAAAGAAGTAATAATATTGTGCAATTCCCTCAGCCAGGAAGGACTGTGGAAAGGTAAAGACATCCATGCAGTGTGCAGCAAGATGAAGGAGGCTGTCAGCATATATAAAAGAATAAAAGACAGGAAGCGGCTTTGTGATAAAATTTGTAATGTGTCTGTTTATCCTGTTTTTGTTGAGATGCAAACAGTATCAAACACAAAATAATACTTTACTTTTGGTAAATGGCTTCATACATGCATGTGTTGATACATGCATATGTATATGAAGTTTTAATTTTGGACACAAGTTTATTTAGTCTGGGTGTCATTTAATAAAATGGTAAAGATCCCATTTTTAAAGCAACCTCATAGTAGAGTGTTATGTGGTGTGTGAGGAATTCTCCTCACATGGAAAAAGCAAAACTTGAGTGGAACAATTTTGATGATGTTTGTTTAAATAAAATCCCAAACATGAACAAAACTGAAAACATGTCATGCACTCAGCTGCCTGTTTAGTGTGAGCTGTCATTAGGTGATATGACATTGTTTCTAAACATGTCAGGCTTGGCTTTTGTTTGTTATAGGGTAAATCCAAGCAGTTCTTACCCTGACTATATTAATGACTGCCATATGATTAATAGAGGTAATAAATGATGGACCACCATGATTGAGACACTAAAGCTGGATAGAAGTCATAATATGATACACTTTTATCAAGATTTTTAGTTATTTTTGTTGACAATGAACAATAACAATGAAGTTCAGTATTTTGCCAGAAGTGTCAGGACCCCGTTCCTTTTTTCCTTTTTTTTTTTTCATTAAATGCTGTAAAATGTGTGTTTCCAGACTTTAAGGAAGACTGAAACTTAACCTTGCTTTTTACCAATTACCAACAGCTAAATTATACCAGTACAAAAACTATAAAATGAAGATGTTTTCTAAATATGTAGACAGATAGAAGTGGCAGATATTGAAAAATCCTACCAATGGCTGGACAAAGCTGGGCTGAAGGACAGCACAGAGGCACTAATCATGGCAGCACAATTCAATTCAATTCAACTTTATTTGTATAGCGCCAATTCACAACAAACAGTCGCCTCAAGGCGCTTTGTAT
>JAVDPK010001666.1:8370-20237 GCA_034780415.1 Cichlasoma orientale
AATACACACACACACACACACACACACACACACACACACACACATATAGCAAGAACACCGTACATCGCCATCACATCGCCCCAGATCTCATTTTTTCTTTTTTCTTGCGGGCTCCTGTAGCCCTCCAGCAGCCTACCTTAGTCGCATTCTCCTCGCTGTCTTCGGGCACATCTGTCGGCATCTGCAAACTGAAATCAAGCGATCGGAAATGAGGACTCCAGAAGATACACAGGGAACACCATCATCACCATTCCTCCTCCTCACCCCTACCACCCCCACCCACCACTCTCACTTTATGAACCCCAGCCCATGCAGCCCGGTATGATCTCTCACCTGTCAGGTGGCTATAGGCAACTAAAAAGTAAGCACGGTCTCTCTCTCTCTCTCTCTTTCCCAGTCTTCCCTCCCTAGCGCTCTCTCTCTCTCTCTCTCTCTCCTACACTCTCTTTCTCTACCCTACGCCTCTCTCGCTCTCTCTCCCTCTCCCTCTCTCTCTCCACTGCCATTCTGTGCACTCAGGTTACGGCTCAGGTCCAGATCTGTAATCAGTGGTGTCATTCATCATCAGCGCTCTCCAGACTGACTAATGTGACTCACTGACTTGACGCCTAAAAGCTCCCCAGATTTGTTGATTAGTTGCAGAGAGAGGAGAGACGAAACCAGCAGAAACCACTACCACGTGCTGGAAGTGTTTACTGCAGCTGCACAATCAGCTCGGTGATTAAAAGTGCAGCGTGAGGCATGCATGCAGGCAGGTAGAGAGCAGTGCTGTACAAAGATGTTCAGAGTCAAGCATTCACTGACCTCTGGTAGATGGAGGCGTAGCAAAAAGTGCCCGCTAGGGGACAGTAGAACACAAGTAATCCTATTACAAAGAGTAATTTTTTAGTGTGTTAGTGTGAGCATGTTTACAACGTGCTATTAGGTTATCCCTGCTGAAGAACAGAGGCGTGACGACCCACCTACTTGCTTACAAAGTTTGACAGCGCGTCTGTTCTTTTTCTTTGAAGACACACACGACATTTTAATTGACAGACTCGTTTGCAATATATCAAATATTTTCCAGTGCTTGATCCAAGGAGTGTATTTGGACATGTTTTCTGTCAGAGTGTGAACATGGCCATGAGCAGCGGTGTGCCCCTCCCACACAAAGCCACAATAGACTCCGGCAGTGAGCAGCCAGGGCGCTATTATAGCCCTAATCCTGCTCCTATTATACAGGCCAGAGAGAGAGCGAGAGACACAGAGAGGGAGGTAGAGCTGAAGATGAGGTCATCCCAAACAGCACACACCCAGGGTCACTGCTTCACTATACAGGGACAGAGATAAAGAGAGAGATGGAGCCGGGCATGGTGCTGCAGAGAAAAAAGGCCTGCAGGAGATCGACAGTGGGAGATGCTCAGATAGGTGAATGCAGAGGAGATGAGGTTTAAACCTGTGGGCAAGGTGAAAAAACAACCGACACATCACAGGGTTGGTAAAGTAACTTGTTTATTTCATGTGCATATGAAACCACACTACAACGGGAGCAGGAAACCATGATAAGGGCCTTTTTTGTAAAATAATGTTAATTCTAATCACAAATGAATAAAAGAATAAACTGTAGGAAAATAAAAATACACACTAGTGGAATAAAACCAGTAAAATAATTAGAATCAGTACATAAATAAACAATAAATACTGAATAAATAAGTGAATAAATAAAACAACAATTTATGTAACCTATACCCAAACAAAATAAATAAGTCTAATGCATGAACCCTGGCAATAAATTCACGGGACAAATAAGAATGTATCTCCGTGAAGTGCTTTTTTTTTTTTTTTGCATTTTTAAAATCCCTGCACCATAAATTTTCTGTTGCGTCGGTAGCCCACAGTACCCGAGTCCACAGTGACCAGCTCTGTGGTGCTGCATGTTGTAGTAATATGATAATAGTCTGTGTTTTTTATTGCTTGTTTTTGTTTTATTACAGAGGTATTCCTTCTGCCCAAAAATAGCTTCCTAGTCTGAAGAACTGGACACAACCACACAAATCATGCCACACCTTTTTTCTTTTTTTTTCCTTTTTTTTTTGCTTGCTGCAATGGGTTGCCTCTCTCTTCAATTGCAGATGCTCTGTATGTAAAAACCCATTCTCGAGAGCGCACAGCAAGTCTGTTAATGGCTGAAATTTGACAATTCCAACTGGCAAAAAGTACATTTCTTTGCTAAAACAAAAGGTCAATTTCCCCACTATTCATTTAACACAATCACTGGAAGATATTCGTGTACATTCTGTAATCTATGATTATTAATCTTACAAAGAATAACAGGTCTTGGTGAGCTTAAACACTTTGGTAGGCAACTGTGAAATATTAGCTTAACTGCATGCCATGGATATTTTATCTAAGCCCATACCACTCCACATCCAGCACCACTGCACTACTCAGACCTCTGCAGCTTTAGCAGCTTAATGTAAAAAAAAAGAAAAAAAAAAGTAACTACACTGAGCCTTCACCACTCATTTGGAGAGAACATTGCCAATATGTAATATTGCATAGGTAACAATGTCAGACACTGTGATGGTTTTATTGCAAGATAAAGCTTGTTTTGTGTTTTTTTTAATCTATTTTCAGAGTTGTGTTTGTCACCTGTTGCACTGATATCACAAGCCCAAAGATCTCAGGAAACGCTCAGTCAGTTTTTGTGCAACATTAAAGCAAATCTGAGCCTGTGAAGCAGCCTAGGGCTGAGTCTAACCCTTTCAAATTAACAGTCAGTTCCCCTTTAGCCATTCAACGTTGGTTTTCACAGTTGTATGATCCCCAAAACAGCCTTCCAAAGTCTCTCTTCCGCTTCCGCTTTCTCTTTCACACATACACGTGCACACATACACGCACACTCACCCACACACACATGCACGCACACGCACATACATGTCCTTGTTTCTTCCCCAAAGTCTGATTACTCATTATTGATTGCTCCATGCTGGCTTGTCTTTTTTTCTTCATCCACCTCTGTGGATTAAACTCAGAGGAAGTAGTCAGGGGGCGGGGAAGGTGGGTTGCTGGTGTGGGTCGGTGGGGCGTCGCCACCGGTGCCATGGTTTGTGCTGAGCAACTTCTCGTAGCGAGCCTTGTAGGCGTCCCTCTCCCGCAGCACTCGAGTCAGCTCACACTGCAGCTGTTCCAGCTGATGAGAGGGGAGAAGGAAAATTATCATTTCTTTGTGCTTTGCTGAGCTAAAGTGCAAGCAAAGGTGCTTGCGCTTACTTATTGTGTCTGCAGAGTGTGTCAGCAGGAATGTCAGATGCAGCGTGTTTTTGCTGTCCTCACCTACTTTAAAACCAGAATTTTCCATAAAAAGCTGGCTGATACTAGATTAAAAATTAATATTAGAGGTGAAATCTCAGGTTTTTCACTGAGGCTAAGAATGTGTACCTGTTGTGTAAGCAAATGTTTCTCAGACTCCAGAGCGTGCCGGTGCTGCAAGCGCTTGTAGCGGCAGGACTGGGCATAGCCTCGGTTCTTTAGCGTGCGGCGTTTCTGCTTCAGGCGCACCACCTCGTCCTTGCTCACTCCACGCAGGTGTCGGTTCAGCTCGCGCACTGACAGGCTCACCAGCTGCTCATCAGAGAAGCGCTCGTTCACCCCGCACTGATGAACAGATGGAGAAGACACACAAGAAGAATATGCTGTTTCTCACTGTTAATTGGCAACGAGACACACACGCAGGAAACGATGGGCGAGTGTGCAGTCAGAGGAGCGTGAAGCTGGTTTTGGCAAAGATTCAGATTTATAGATGACACGAATGGTGTACACATGACGTGTCGAACTGAGCGTGCATGTGGTGTGTGAGCGTGCCCGGCTGTCAGGGGGCACATTCTGGCACCACATGTCCATAATCTGTCATGTAATCTGACTAAGTATGGGAGACAGTTATCAGGATTATGCACGGCAATAATAGCAGATATTATCATAAGCTCACACTGTGTTCCATATAGAGATCCACCCGGACATGTTGATCAACCAGAACAACTTTATTTACCTATTACACACAGAAGAGAGTATTCAGAACTGAGTTATTAGTAACGCACTGAGATGTAGTTTCAAGCACAAATAATTATCAACTAATATTTTTTATTGTTACCATGAGGAGACCGCGGTATATATGCACATAATGAATAACAGGATCCACCAACTGCGAACTTCTGGACTGATGCCAAAGTTTAAAATATCAATTTAGCTGGCAACTAATCCTCTGTCTGTTATACCTTTGCTTTTATTTATTCCCCACTCTTTGTAATAAAAACTGAGAAATCTTTACTAAAAGTAACTTAACTGTTTTGAAGTCTCACACACACACACACCACTTCGTGCGTCCCTAATTCTAATAATGCACATTGTGGCTTTTTAATTGTCGACATTTAGAGATTTCCAGATATTTGAGCACAGCTACAGTAAATTATATAATTTCCGCGTTAATGTTAAATTGGTTTCATAAATGTTCCTAAATCTTTGCATACTCTAAGATAAAGATTTAACTTCCCTTATTGTTGCCATGTGGAAAACAACCCTTAAAGTGATACTTCAAATAGACAAAGACATTAATAACCGTGTTGTAATGGCCTAATCCTAATCCTTCACTGCACAATCCCTCCCTCCTTCCGCCCAGCCTTTTAATGCGACTGTTTTCTCACTTCACTTCTTCCCCCTCCTGAAATTTCCCGTGATTTATTGATTACCGCATCCTGCTGAGTGTTATCATCATAACGAGCCTCTCTCTTCAAATCTGGATAGATTTGTACCTGATTCGTTTGTGGGTGATGATGATGGTGATGGCTGCCATGCATGGGGTGATGCGGGTGATGCTGATGATGGTGATGCTGGTGGTGATGAAGGCGGCCCTGGGGGCTGAGGGGTTGGGGGTATGGAGCGGAAGCAGGGTTAGCGTTGGGGAGCGAGGGAGGGCCCGATGAGAGGAAAACGAGTGGGCGATGGCACATGTCTGCTGCTTTGGCGCAGGAGATGTCACCTCCACTGTCGCTGCTCGAGTCTCCCAGGTTGCTGCTTGAACTCTGAGAAAGACCCGGGAACTGAAGAGCGCAAGTGCACAGGATGGGAGAAGGAAAAATACAAAGTCAGCTCTTTATTGACTGCATTTGAATAATAAAATAATGATATTTTTGTGATAATATAAGGAATTCTTACCTGTGAGCTGACAGCTGCTGCAGCTGAGTTCAGTAGAGCCTCCACGGCATCCTCACATCCCAGGAAGCCATTCACCTGCCCCCTCTCCCGGTCCCCTCTCTCTGGCACCCCTCCCAAGGCTCCCAGCAAAGTGGCAGGCCCCGTCACCTCACCTCCAAACTGTTGCTGCAGTGCTGCCAGCCAGATCAGGTCCTCCAGCGAGGCTGGGGTCGGACCCTGAGGGCCACTGTGGGCTGGGCTGCCTTCCACGTTCCCCTGAGAGCTGGAGCTGATGCTGGAGGTGAGACTGTTGGATATGGAGAGGGGAAAGGAGATGGAGGAGGATGATGAAGAAAGAGAAGAAGAGCCTGAAGGCGGTGGGTGGGCATCGCTGAATGTGGGCGAAGGTGGCAGTGAGTTGTAAGGGCTGGAGCTCAAACTGGAGTCCTGCGGAGGGTGGCTGGTGTACGGAGAGCTGGAGGGGTCGTGGGGGAGGCCAGATTTTGGGTACGCACATGGAGGAGGGAGCGGAGGAGTGTCAGATTTGACCTCAAACTTAAGGAGGTCAAAGTCATTCAGGTACTCCATGGCCAGAGGGCTGGGGGGGAGAGAAGGCATGGGGAGGGAAGGAGAGGACATGATATCTGCTGCTGCTGCTGCTGCTGCTGCTGGGGGGTTTCAACAGGGTTTTTCCGTGTGTCAGGATTGTTGGAAAGTCCAGTCCTCTGCCTCGGTGCAGCTCATAGACAGCAGCAGGAGTGATGACAGGAAGTCCACTGTTTGCTGCGTTTCTTCTCTGACAAACTGTACGTTCCCTTTTCCTTGTCTCTGTTCCTTTTGTCCTGAAGAAACAAAGGGGAAAAACGGATTAGCACGGCAGGAATAAGAGACATGAATGATCAAACAGTAAATTAAAAACATTTATAATAAAGCTTCTTTTTATTAGGTCCCCACCATAAAGGGCTGATAACCTGTAACTAACGTTATTAATATTTTACTCTTTTTAGCTCACAAACCAGCCCCAGAAATATATGTTTTTATTTTATTTCACACATTCTTGTTTCCTTGTTAAAACCGGATGCCTATATAACCTGTAGCAAAAGTAGACAACTGAGATTTTTGGTGTGTTATGCTAAGTTGTTAGCCTTAGGCAGAGATGATAAGTGGGCTGCAGAGGTGCGGTGAGCTCACGTGTACCTACATCCAGATTATTTCAGCCCTGACTGATGCTGTCTTAGCCAATATCATCTGAGGACGTTTTGTTTCTAATCACACTTTGCACTGCTCCTTCTAGTACTCCTCCGATCCATCTAAAAGGCCCTTTAATCAAGCATTTTTAATAACACATCAACATCAATATTACATTATGATATTCATTTACTATTAAATGAACATTATGTTGTTCTCCGTGGCTTCTCTTGGATCTATAAAGCACTATTAAATGATTTATTAACTGCACAGGCACTTATTACATATTATAAACTAAATATAAACCTTGAGCTGGAATTTAGCAAACATAAAGACGGGCTGTGTTTGTGTGTTATATTAAGACACTGAGCATTCACAGCGTGCTCAGATAAACCATAAAAATTTAGGGTACAGATTGTGCGCCCCTTCAACAAATGCATTTCCTTTCATGTAATTATATCAGCAATAACTGTCACTTTGCTTCTTTACAAGAGCTCCTGAATGAAAATGAAATCAGATGTTTTTTTTTGAGAATGTCTTTTTCTGCATGTCACGTTTTGCATTTTGAGCACCGCCATGTAGAAATATTTGCCAGCAGATGTAATATATCTAGAAGCATCTGCTCGCTGAACTCATGATCGACTGAAGCCCAAGAATTCACAGGCTTAATCATTTTTGACAGAAAGAGCTACAAGTCTCAGAGACCAAATCCAATTATGGAGCAGTTCAGGCTTTAATCCCGAGCCCAAGACTTTCTGAAACAGTTCCATACAGCTGAAAATTTAAGGTTTTCTTTGCAGAAACTGATAATGTGCTAAAGGTTACACATCAAGACAGTGGAATTTGACCTTTTTAAAATATATATTTAAGATCAAAAACTTGTTTTACATAGAAAAGAGTTACATAAAAATATTTTAGAATAACTCACAGGTAATTTGAGGTTATAAATTAATTAATTAATTATTAATATAACAAGTAAAAAAATAAATATTTCAAACACAATATAAATGAAAAGTTCCAACATTTCTATCATTCTATGCTACATTGGTAAGTACATTAAAGAAAGCCGTAGAGGAGCAAAAGGGTTTCCGCCAACAGTAATTACAGACCTTCAGATTTAATAGTTGTTATTATTAAAATGAACACCTAATTAAAAATCCACCTTTGACTAGTGCCTCTGCTTCACAGCTCATTAGCTTCACCCCTGTGGCTCAAAATGGATTGTAAAAGAAAGCAAACAGTGACAGGGCTCCATGGAGGCCTCAGTCTGGCTCCGGACCAGAGTTACAGCAAAAACACACACGAGAGAAAAAAGTAGAACCGAAGCAGGCAGAAATGAAGGCCCGGCGTGAGTCAAACGGTCAACGTGAATCAAAGGATCTTACCGTCAGTCATAGAGAAGAAGGATGGTCAGGAGCTCTTTTCAACATCCCCACTGAACACACACACACACAAAAATAATCGACTGACTGGTTGACTGACACGTTTGGAGAGAGACACAGAGGAAACACAGAGTGTGTGTGTGCATGTGCGTGCGCATGTGAGTGTGTATAGCACTCTGCCACTGAGTGCCACTGCCCCCTTTCTTTCTGTCCTCTCTGCTGCAAATCCCTGTTTGCAACAATCCCCTCCTCTCTCTCCCTCCTCTCTCTCCCTCTCTCCCCCCTCCACATCCCTCTCTCATGGTTCACAGGCATGTTCACACTCTCTGGCAATGCTCCCCCCCCCCTCGCCTCTCTGTCACCCCCGACTCATATTGTGTATTTCTGTTTCTCTATTCTCGTTTTACTAATTTCTGGGATTTTGGATCTTTCTCACACACACACCTGTAAATTCCCATCTCTCTCTTTTGGTGCTATAATTTTTTTTTCTTGTATAAAAAACAAAAATATTTCATACGTGGACTGCCCCATACATCATCTACTTTAAGGGTTACATTTAAGGGTTACCCTTGCCTAAAATGATCTCTGAGTATTTATCTCGACGCGTAACAAAGTTGTGTTGCTACAAGTTGGACCGCAGGCTCTGTGCTGCCTCACAGTGGATAGTCACAGCCACTGGACTGACAGTGAGCTAAGAGCAGCTCTGGTTTAACACAAAACTGCTATTAAATATTAAACTTGTGAGCGGTTACAGTCAACCAGGTTAAAGCTAAAGTTTCAGACACACTGCAGACCTTTAGATCACTTTAGCTCAGATACTCGAATGAGCCTAAAGCTTTATACCGGTTGTGCTGTTTTCCCATTTGATTGACGCCTCTGTGGCCAAATGTTTCACTGCAGTGATGAAGACGTGCTCTGGACCTAAAGATGTTTAACCACAGATAAGACAAAAAACCACAAGAACAAAGAAATATGAGTGACCATACTGAAGAAATCTGTTGAAACTGCACGATTTATCTAAAAAAAATGTGTCACACCTGGTGAATTAAACCCATATCCATGGGACTTGTTAGCAATGGTGCAATTTACTCATGCACTGCACTTCGTATTTTACCGTAACTGAGTTTATTTGCTTTTAAACATTTCTTCTACTGCACTAAATTCACCAGAAAAATATACAGCTCTAGTTGAATTTCAAATTAAAACTTTACATGTGTTTTGCTCTAACAGAGCAAAAGTATCCATAAAGGATCAGAATAGTTGAGCCCATTGTCTCAAATGTCTTTTTTAGAGATTTTTTTAAAATTTTTTTATCTCTGTGTAATTTCATTGGGGTAAGACTGGAGTCTGTGAAGACCACACGTGCATACTAACTGCCATTAAAGACCCCGATGCCCCCGCTTTCAGAAATGCAGCTACACACAAACATTATGCAGACATGCAAGTCTTATTGTGAAAGGATATTATTTTTGTGAATGGCTTTTATTTTCAGTCATGCAAGACCAGTCTGCTGATGTTGTAATATTATAATAGCTCAAACAGCAGGAAATAACTTCAAATATATAATAACCTAATAAAATCGCAGGCTTTTACTATATAAACTGGCCATTAGTCGGTTTATATATTAAACTGGTTTTATGCTGACAATGTACAACATAATGATATCCACTGATACGATATAATATCTACTATTATTACTATATTATGTCATAATGTTGCATTTTTTTTGCATTTGATGCTCTAATAACATTTCTGAATGCGAGACTTGCAGGTGTAATCTCTTTTACCACTGTCTGATATTAAATATTGAGCAGTGCGGTTTAGTGAATTTAAGCAATGATGTTGACCCATTAGCATCGTCCCATTTATTGATTAATTCAAACAAAGTAATGAGTCTTAATTATGGATTTGCCCAGAAGGCAAACAGCACTGCGGCACTTCATTATGTCTGGTTTAATTTGCGGCAATATAACCTAACATCGTTTTTAACATAAATGGCTGAAGACTTAGATGAATGACTGAAAACGCATCAGTGGTCTTAATCCCTCTGGATTTGTTTTCAGCTACTAGATTTCCAGCACTGTGGCTGCAGACCAAAAACATTTCAGCAGAGGGTTTCGTGATTTGTTCTCAGAAATTAGCACCCCCTGTGTCGCCACGCCGCCCTGCCTCTCACAGTTAGGCTCAAAATCTGTGAACTAATTCTGTTTTTTTTTTCTTTCTTCCAACCAATTTAAGTCTGCTGAGCAGAGAAATGCACAACAAGCATTTAACAAGTGCTCCTTAAAAGCTAAACTTGTTAATCCTGAGCCTGAGTCTCTCAGTGTCTTAATAGCGTCTCGTTCAGGAATCAGTAAGTTAATAGTGCCTTCACAAATCTGATTTGGACTGTAAACAAAACCTTTAATACGAGCAGACTTGCTGACTTGTGGAAAAAAAAAAAGCATAAGACTGACAAACAGAAATTTAAAATTTTACTCTGCATGTGTTTTACAAAACTTATCTTTAATAAGCAGAGACGTTATTGAGAAATAAGTAAAATTCTATAGAGACAATTAAATAAAAAATATAACATATTAAATGGAAAAGCTTCTGTCCTCTCCTTTCAGTTTCTGTTTCCTCTGCTCTCTACTTTTAACCTCTCTATCGGTCCATCGTTTGTGTTTCCGGGGAAAGCTTAGCAGCTAAATCAACAGGGCCTCCTGTTGAGGGTGAGGGACAAAGAGAGGGAGCGACACAGAGGAACTTACCTCATACTTCATGACAAACATACCATCACCCCTCACTCATCTGCACACATTTATCTTGCAGCATCTCAGCAAAGCGCACATGCAGGTGAGGCCTAAACTTCGCGCAAATGTTTTGCTGTTTTATTCCAGAGGCATATGTTTTATAAAGGTTTTTTTTAAAGACTGCAAAACACAGCAAACACTTAAACACGGGTAGATGTCGACCATTACATCAGTTAGTATTGCTGTTGGCTGATGTTGACTTACAGCTATCATATTGGTGTGTATGTTTCAAGTTATGAAACATATGACAGCTTTTTAAAAATCTTATAGAATGCAAAGCAGCAAAAACTTATTGTAATAATTTAAAAAAAAATTATGTAATCACATAGTTTGACTCCATTATTTTCAGCACTCTCAGCGCTGTCTGCAGCACATGTAGCAGAGCAGCATCACAGCTGAGCAGACTGTGGTGCAAAGCCCAGGAGTAACTTGCTAATAAGTTGCTGACAGAAAGTAAAAACCACAACACCGCACAAAAAAACAAGTTTCATAATAAGACAAATAACTGTAAGGACCAACAAACGAGGACAGAGACAAAGGAGCGTGGAAGGCATGAAGAAAACATGATGAAATTCACGTATTACAAATCTTTATTTCTGGATTATTATCTCAACGTTTCAAGTTTGGCATCTAAAAATTTTGACTTACTAACTGAAATTTCTGAGAAAATAATTTGAATTTGAGACACTAACATGAAAGGGAAAAGTGTTTCCACACCATTGTACCTTTTTGTTGAAGTACAAACATTTTTCAGTCAGAATGCAGAAGCAACACAGTGTGCTGTATGTTTTTAAACATGTTCCTGTTTCCTACTAATTTATTTGCCTAATTCGGAGGATGCTTATAAATAACGAATATAGTTTACTCTGTGTGGAAGGCAACTAATAACCCAAAAACTTGACTTATGGATGGCAGCAAGGATAAGCAGTTTGGGGTTTTTTTAGCTGCAGAAAGAAGTTTTCATAAAATAATGGAATAAGTTTGAGGTTTTACGGGAATTTTATAAACTTCTGCCCCGTTGCTGCTGAGCTGAATTTGTAGCCAGCGTTAGATCAGCTGAGGAAATGTTCAGCTTAGCTTTGTCTTCGCTTGTTTTCAGACTTTATGTTATGCTAACTGTCTGCTTGCTATAACTTCATATCTACCATACACATAAAACATATACCAGTCTTGGAACGTATGTAAAAGAAAATAAACGCTGCACTATTCTTTCAGAAAGGTAGTCACTCACAGAAGTCCTCGAGTGTTAAGTCCAGGGCTCTAAATTAACTTTTTTGATCACCAGCCAATGTGGCTGGTAACTCTCTAAAGTTACCGGCCAATCAGAATTTCCACT
>JAVDPK010001667.1:2917-16066 GCA_034780415.1 Cichlasoma orientale
GTGTGTGTGTGTGTGTGTGTGTGTGTGTGTGTGTGTGTGTGTGTGTGTGTGTGTGTGTGTGTGTGTGTGTTACTTATGCTGTGAGGACATGATTGCATAGTTTATAGTAAAACTGAGGACTTACCTTTCTCAATCAAGAAGTACACTGCAACACTGTATATTATTTGTTATTTATGTTTGACAGTATATGAGAGACTGTGGCCATTCAGATGCCTGAAAAAAATAGACCTTTGGAAAAGCCCAAGTTTCTCAAGTCAGGAAATTGATCAAGCTCTGGAATTGTCATCAGCTGACAATTAATGCCGTGCCTTAAAAACCCAAACAAGCCAATTATGTCCTAGCAAGTTAATACAGCTTACCATGTAAAATGTGTACAATTTCCTGCATGCTGCCACCATCACTGTTTCACTTCTGTTTTTATTCATGAAATAAAAGGCCGCAGTGCATTACTGTTAAAAAGGGCTCATGTTAAAGTTTTCTTTGGGGCCTTTGCTTCGCTGTACACAGAAAAAAACAAATGTACAAACACAGTAACTTTTGGGGTTTCATTTATGACTCCAAACAAATGGCCGGGGACATTTTTCAGATGCAGTTTAGTGGATTGTTACAAAGGATGGAGATCGGGGTGAAGTGAATTTGCAAAGTCTTTATGGGGCGAGCTGTGAAATGTCATGACTTAAACATGAACTAAGAGTGTAATAACAGTGCGTCTGCATTTTGGTGTGTGAGAGAGTCTGTTTCAGCAGTTTTCGTTTTGAGCTGAGAAAGAAAACCATTACCCATTACAACAAATTGTGCCCCTAAGAGAGCTATCTCCATCTCTTACTTCTTAACTGGGTCAGTTGTAGTGGTAGAGTAGTTTGAACCTCTTTTGTTGGTGTGTGTGTGTTTCTCAAGCTCAGGTCCTTGAAGTCTGAGGGTTCTGCGCAGTATCTTAGTTGTTCCTAGGACGGCATTCTTCTGAATAGAGACCTTTGATGTTGTGCCTGGAATCTGCTGGAGCCATTCTTCCAGTTTTGGGGTTACAGCTCCTACTGCTCCTTTACTGAAATCACTTTGGACTTTACCTTCCACATCTGCTCCAGTTGTTCCTTCAGCCCCTGGTACTTCTCTATTTTCTCATGCTCCTTCTTCCTGCTGTTGCTGTCTGTTGGGATTGCCACATCTATCACAACCGCGGTCTTCTGCTCGTTGTCAGTCAGCACTATATCTGATTGGTTGGCCAGCAGCTGCTTGTCTGTCTGGGACTGGAAGTCCGACAGGACCTTAGACCTCCTGTTCTCAGCCACCTTTTTATGGTGTCTCCCATTGGGACTTGGGGACTTCTAGTCCATATGTGGCACATATGTTCCTGTACACTATCCCAGTACACTGTTCCAGCTTACCTCTTACATCGTGCTACTGTGTGTTGGATAGTCTCCGGGGCACCTTTGCACAGTCTGCAACTTGGGTCCTGTCATATGGTGGACTCCAGCCTCTATGGATCTGGTGCTGCCATGACCAGAGCCTCTGTGCTATTCTTTAAGCTGGCCTTTTGTGCCCACTGGACCTCTATTACTACTGAGTGCTTTCCTGTCCCCTCACAAGGAGGAGCTCGACAAGGTGAGTGGTACAGTATGCCACTCACAGTATGCCCTGAATGTAAGTACCAAAAGATAACATATGTTGACTGGGGCAGCTCGAGCTTAGTGCGTGATTATATTACATAAAATAAATCAATAATAGCAAGCACACTTAGGGTGTGATTCTTGATTTAAACCTCTTAAGCCTCAGTTACTCTGTCTTGATACACTAAAGTCAGTTTGAAAATGGCAGCTGTCCTATATTTTTAAAACTCATCCACCTGGACAATTGGATTAGGGATGTGTTCAGTTTGATCAACAGGTGTCCTGATATGGGCAGCTGCAGTGTCTGGTAGGCCTCATCCACCTCTTTGAGTCATTGAACTGGACTTCTTCGCTCTGTGTGTGCCGTTGGGCCCTTTTGGAGTATTGTTAATGGGTAATCTCACAAATATTAAGGCTGCGTGGTGCAGACCATCCAGGAAGCTTGTGCTTCAGTTCTAGTGAGTGAAATTCTCGTATTTTATTAGTCTGTTACTTAGCAATAATTGGCCAGTATCTGTTCATTCCACCCATACAGTTCATGAGTGCAGTTTACTAACAAAGCTAGTTGGTGTTAGGTGGTAACATAGTGCTCCACCCTCTCATCCACATGATTGCATACAGCACAGTGCAAAAGTCTTGAGCCACTCCTCATTTCTTTATATTTTGCTTCCAGGGAGTCAGACTTTCTTGCAATTTTTAAAGTGGTCTTGAGCAAAAATTCTCCAGGCTTTCTGAAGGTCATTCAGAAGTTTTTCTTTGGACACTGGCTGCTTTTTCACTCATTTTCAATCCAGTCCTCATTCCTGACCATTTTCAGAGAGATTTTTTTTGTTTGTTTGTTAAGTCACTTAAGACTGACCTCTAATTCATTCAAGCACAAAAACAGCACTTAACTCAAAGGACACATAAGAGAATATTTAGAAAAAAAAATTAAATAGTACGTTTAGGCACTTAGGCACAAAAACACATAATTTGTTCTAATTTCTTTAGTTGAATCTGTGAAAAATGCCAAAGATAACACAGTTTGACAGGCATAAAATTGTGGTTTTGCACCGACAAGGTGATTCCCAAAAAGCTATTAGCCGAGAACTTGAGGTGTGCAGTGTGTCCTTAAAAAAATTCAAGAAAACTGAACAAAGAGAGGGAAATAAATGTCAGGCCTTAAAAAAGGGAAAAAAAAAAAAACTATCCTCAGCAGATGAATAGTTTTTGAAAGTCGTGTCCTTAAGACGGCTCCTGAGAGATGAATGTGGTCCTTCATTTTAACCATCTGCTGTTCACTGAAGCCTCATCAGAAATGATCTCAGTGGAAGGGTGGGAAACGGAGAAAAGGCTGAGGTACGCCAAATCACACCAGAACTGGACTGAAAATCTGTGGCAACAGGTCTGATGGAGTCAATCCAAATTTGAAATTTTTGGTTCATCATCGATATATAAAGAAGAGACTTTCAGACATGTTAGAGCTGTACAAACTCTGTTTTTGCCTTATGTACTGTATTTCCATGTATGTTTGCAAATATATCAATAAATCAATGCACCTATTTCCCATTTTCCTCGCATAATATATGCAAGGTGGCTCCTCAGTACTGCATGTATGAAGATTTTTTTTTTTTTTTTACTTTGCCATTTGTGTTGTCACATCTCCTCTGTATATTGTGATGACCTCAATTAACAAAATATTTACACCAGCCTGCACACACACACTCACACACACAGACATTGAGAGTCATCTGCCACCTGAAGTCAGTGACCATGAGAGGAATCTGAGCACCATGGGAATCCTTGTCACTGCTGGCTCAAAGGACAACATGCATCTATCTGTCTGTAAAACACATGCTACACTGTACACATTGCTACCTCTCTTTTTATGCCGCATACAGCGGTTGAATCTTTCCAACCAAGTGAACACATGAAGCGAGGGTTTAATTTTCTAT
Source organism: Cichlasoma orientale (assembly GCA_034780415.1). Lineage (NCBI taxonomy): Eukaryota > Metazoa > Chordata > Actinopteri > Cichliformes > Cichlidae > Cichlasoma > Cichlasoma orientale. The sequence continues at coordinate 6,459 of JAVDPK010001667.1, forward strand.
GTGGGGAGCCATTTGCAAAACCCTTCATCCTGCATGTGCATTTCTAATGCAGTCACATTGGAAGCTGAATAGCTTAGCAGGGCTACTGTCTCCACTGCCTTCATCTTGGCACAATTATCATCTAATGTGACAGGTGACATTTTTCTACCACGCTGGGCCAGGCTCTTGTTGAGGATTCAAATGCATGATAATAGATTGTAAGTGAAAAAGACCATTTATTTCTGTCTGCACTCAAAAGCACATTACATATGGACATCTTTTCAATGCCTCTATGAATGGCATGTATATTTGTATGGGAAAATGAGGAAGCAATGGAAGGCATGGTTATGAAGCAGGAATTATTTCACATGGGTTTGAATGAGGTAAGAAGAGAAAAATAGATTTCTGTAAGAGGACAGGCTTGTGTTAATTTGAGAGAAGTATTTGTATTCGGCCCCCTTCCTGATTTCTTCTTTTTGTTTTATTTGTCACACTTACATGTTTCAGAACATCAAACAGATTTTAATATTAGACAAAGATACCATGAGTAAATACAAATTGCATTTTTTTAAGTGATGATTTCATTTATTAAGGGGAAAACTTGTTATCCATGCCTACCTGGCCCTGTGTGCAAAAGTAATTGCTCCATAAACCTGATAACTGGTTCTTCCACCCTTGGCTGCATGAACTGCAATAAAGCATTTGTGATAACTGGCAATGAGTCTTTCGCATCACTGCAGAGGAATTTTTCCCCGCTCTTCTTTGCAGAATTGCTTTAATTCAGACACTCTGGAGGATTTTCAAGCATGAACGGCCTGTTTAAGGTCATGCCAAAGCATTTCAGTCAGATTTAAGTCCAGGTTTAAATCTACTCCAAAACATTCATTTTAATTTTTTTTGCTTTTCTCTTTTTGTATTTTTAGCCATTCAGCGGTGGACTTGTTGGTGTGCTTTGGATCATTGTCCTGCTACAGTACATAACCTGAGTGTGCTCGACCTGCAGGGCACAGACAATTTCTGGTAGAGAGCAGAATTCATGGTTCCATCAGTTACGGCACTATCACCACCATGTTTCACTGCTGGTATGATGTTCTTTGCATGAAATGCTCTGTTAGTTTTATGCCAGATGTAACAGCACTGAAACCTTTGCCTCGTCAGTCCACAGAATATTTTCTGTCTTGGGGATCATCGGGATGTTTCTTTGGAAATGTGAGATGAGCCTTGTGTGTTCTTTTGGGTCAGCAGTGGTTTTGGCCTTTTGTGTATGCCATTGTTGCCAAGTCTCTTTCTTATTGTTGAATCATGAACTTTGACCTTAACTGACACAAGCGAGGCAGTTCTGTAGATGTTATTCTGGGTTCTTTTGCGAACCTCTTGAATGAGTTGATGGTAAATAGTGAATGGACTGGTTCTTATACAGCGCTTTTCTACTCTATGTTGAGCACTCAAAGCACTTTACACAGCATGCCTCATTCAGTCATTCACACAGCCAGGGATCAAACCTACTTCTGATTAGCAGGTGACCTCCTCTACCTCCTGAGCTACAGCCACCCCGATGAGTCCTTGGAGTCATTTAGATGGCAACTCCTGTGAAGGTTCACCACTGTTTGACACTACAGTATGTTTTACACCAACCTACACACACTTGCACACATGTGCGCTGAAAGTAATTTCCAATAAAACCTGTAATAGTGTAATTTTCTGCTGTCCCTTACACACTGTGTCATGTAAAATTCCACAATGACTTAAAAATAAATTTGACAAGCCAGAGCACACACCAGTTGAAACACACGTCTTGAGGTCTTTCTATTCACATTAACACGCAGGTCACCTCTGGCCCACACACACACACATCCACATCCACTTGTAATTAATGAAACAGGAGGAAGGCAGATGGAGAGGACAGCATGAGAGAGTGACAACATGAGAGAGAGAGAGAGAGAGAGAGAGAGAGAGAGAGAGAGAGAAAGCAAAAGGGGAGAGCAGAAGAAGCAGGGTTAGGAAGGTCTCGCTCTACAAACAAGACACCCTCATTACCACATAATCTCTGACACAAAGTGAAACGAGAGAGACAGCTAAGAAATGAGAGTTTGGGGAGATTCGGTTTGCACTGACAAGGTGTAAGCGGAGCTCAAGGCTAGTTTTTGAACCTGCATGTGTGGTTGGGCAGTGGACAAGGGGAGAAAGGAGGAAGTAACAGGGGGATGAAGCACAAGATTAGAGGTGAACGGGGCAGATAAGGAAGCGACAAACAAGAGTGGAGAGAAACAGGCCAAAAGGTCTCGAAAACAGTGGTCATTAGCAGGCAGAACACTAGCCCCAAGAAAAACACACACACACACACACACACACACACACACACACACGGGCACACACACACACACACACAGGGGCTTTTCAGTAGGCCAGGCACATAGTCTTGATAGTGCATCATAATTAATATTTCATAGGCTGTCTTCTGCAGGTGAAAGAAAAAGAAGACTCGATGGAGAGATGAAAAGAAGAAAAGACAAAGGCAGAGAAAGAAAATTTCAAAATGTGTAAACATGTAAATTTACATATGCCGCATGTGCTTTTGTGTACATATCTGACTGTATGTATGCATATGTGAATAATCCACAGGTTCAACTTAAAATCTCACTTTTTCATAAACATGGCTTGTCCCAAACCCGCTGAAAGGAGTCATATAAAATACGCTCAGCCACCAGTGTCTTTAAGTGGCACAAACGCCCTGGAAGTACAAGTTTGAGAACACATAATTACAGGTCTCAGTAGATCTTAATGGGCTGCATATGAACCTCAGTGACTTTATTCACCATATCAATTCAAAAGCAAATGGCTAAGTAAGAACCAGGAATAAGAAATGCTAATATTATAATAAATATAAACCACTGAGAATAATTCAATTCAACTGAATTCAATTGTATTTATATAGCACCAAAACACAACAAATAGTCACCTCAAGGCGCTTTATATTGTAAGGTAAACACCCTACAATAATACAGAGAAAACCCAACTATCAAAACGACCCCCTGTGAGCAAGCACTTGGTGACATTGGAAAGGAAAAACTCCCTTTGAACATGAAGAAACCTCCAGCAGAACCAGGCTCAGGGAGGGCAGTCATCTGCTGCGACCGGTTGGGGTGAGGGGAGAGAGACAGGACAAAAGACATGCTGTGGAAGAGAGCCAGAGATTAATAATAAATAATGATTAAATGCAGGGTGCGGCATAAACACAGAGAGTGAAGAGGTGAGTGAAAAAAAAATACACCACCAGCCTAGGTCTATTGCAGCATGATGAAGGGAGAGTTCAGGGTCACCTGATCCAGCCCCAACTTGATAAGCATGATCAAAAAGTAAAGTTTTAATCTTAATCTTAAAAATAGAGAAGGTGTCTGTCTCCCTAATCCAAACTGGGAGCAGGTTCCACAGAAGACGGGCCTGAAAGCTGAAGGCTCTGCCTCCCATTCTATTTTTAAATAAGATAAGGTGGGGCCTGATTATTCAAGGTCTCGTATGAGAAGGATTTTAAATTCAATTTTGGGAGTCAACGAAGAGAAGCCAGTATGGGAGAAATATGCTCTCTCTTTCGAGTCCCTGTCGGTACTCTCGCTGCAGGACTCTCACTTTCTGTAATTGGCAGCTATGGCATCAATTTGAAAATCCTAGGTGACATCATTCTCGAGTTATCATGTTCACAAGATTTCCAGAAAGCCTGACCTCTGACATTTACCTTCATGTCAAGGTCACCTAGATTCAAACTCGTTGGAGATTTTAAGTAGATGCATCTATGGTGTGAATTTGAACATCCCAGGTCACATGGTTGAAAATTACCCTAACCCTAACCCTGCCCTCCCGGCGGGGTGTCAACAGTGCTCCATCAGCCTTTTTAGGCTGAGGGGTAAAATGGTTAAATACATCATTGTTTGTTGGGTGGAATCTTCCTGAAGCATGAAATCAAATGCTGACTGACATTTGCAGCTAATTACTTCATGAGGACAGCAACACAATCACTATTTTTGTCACGAATGTTATTATGCAACATGTTTAGTGCAGCCATTTTGTTAGCAGTCAGTCAGTCGAGTGGAAAATAGCAGTGTAAATAAGCATATAATGAAAACGAAGTTGGCCATGCAAGCCCCTTAAGGGTTGGGCCTTTCCACTGGTGTTCCCGCAATGTTTTTGAGCCTTTGTTTTAAGCGTATTGTCTGTTGCGGTTCCCCAGTAGCCACTTTCCTCCACCTCCATGAAAGACTGACACGGTAGTAACTGGCTGAGTGGCACAAAATCTCTGGGGTTACTTAGATCAATGGGTTCCTTTGAGCTTTCCTCCATTGCGAGAAGCACGACAACCAGACAGGGTGGGGATCCCAGATTACCATAGCATTAATAAAACAAACCGTAATCTGAAACAAGAGCAAAAACAAAAGGCTGTATCCTTGTTTTCCCCCAGGAAGACTCTCTGCGACTGTGTGTGCACAGTCGCCGTTTGTCACGTACATGCAAGCTTACCAACCGACACATACTTGCAGACACACACATGCGCGCGCACACACACACACACGCATGCATAGTGGGATGCACCCATGCTTGTAATGGCATTGTTCCTCAGAAAGGTTAATTCATCTCAGTTCAGCATGCTGTGATGGAGAGAGGGAGGAAAAGAGGTGAAAGAAAGGGCAGAGAAAACGCCCAAAGGAAGTACAAGAATAGTTGGGAAGGGAATATAGACAGTACACTATGTGGAAATAAGGAGAAAACAGGGGATAAAGAAGAAGGAATCAATAAAGGGTCAACAGTATATAGAACACAGCACACAGAATAAGATGAGACACCTTGTTCATAAATCAACAGACCACACAACATGCAATCAGAAATCAGAATTAATGCCTTCCCTGAAGAGACCCCCCACCCGTCCACCCACCCAACAGTGTACCAGGTACAATCATAAAAATCTTCAAGTACGCCCATAAAGAAAATTTAAAAATCTGTCTATTTTCCCCTTCAAGATAGCCTCTTTGGGCAGTGCTGCAAAGTGCTTCCGGCATAGCTGCTATTTTTAGATGGCTCGCTGGAAGTGTTGTTTCCTGACCACTTGCACTTTTGCGACTGTGATGCCCCCTGGATTTCATACAGTGTCAAAACAGTGACCCTTCAAAGGTTGCTGGGAGAGAAAGCTGGTGAGAAGGACACCCACAGGGTTAGGTGGTTTGTGCCGCCTCATCAGCAGTGATGATCCTCGATGCAAAAGTAAGGTCGCCATGACACAGAAGCTGATTTCTGCCCAAGTTTGAGGCCCACAGTCAAATCACAGATGTGCAGATGTCCGTACACTGAGCAGGACGTCCAGGGAGCGATCTAAAAATAGCGGGGATGCTGGAAGAGATCAAGAGGGAACTTATCCTTATTTAAATTAGGAAAGGTTTTTGGTTTTCTATAGGTTATGTTGCAGAACTTTATTCTCCCACTTTGTGCCGGCTTTCTTTTAAATAATTTCCAAACATAGTAGAGAAGTTGGTTTTCTTGCAATCAGTGCATAATGATTCAAAATAGAGTGACTTTACTTTTCATGTCAGACTTTTTTTTTGTTTTTTGCTTTATTCTTGTTTGTTTTTAAGAAGCTTTATTATCTCTCTTGAAATCTGACAACAACAGTTATAATTAATTTGGTTATAAGGTCCCACACTTTGGCAATGTCTTCCAAAGATAAATCAGCATATTAATCAGCACAACCCTTGATCCACCTTGACAATGACACCGCAGTGAGCCTCTGGCGCTCTCCGTAAAACAACTTCTTCCAATTTGCAGTGCAGCAGTGAGTCACTAAAATATGGAAAAAGCACAAAATAAAGACATGTATTGCTTCGCCTCAGGAAAATACTTACTTTTCTGTCATAAAGCTGCATCTTACGCTGCACGCCAGAACACAAAGTGCCTACAGAGACAGAGTGCAACAAATCTTGTGTGGTCCTGCGCATCCACTGGGAGCAGGAGGCAAATGAGTGCATCTTCATTGTGATTCAGGGCTGTTGTTGTTTTGTGTAGTTTTCTGGGTTCTTCGCTGTGACTGAAGCATATGTCCCAGCTTAATGAAGCTAACAATTTCCCTCTGCCCTTCTCATTAAACATCACCAAATAGAGTCCTCCCTCATGTAAAGATAATAGACAATACCACCGTATTAATAATTGTCCGTCCATTCTGAACACAGAAGCGGCGGGTCTGTGGCATTTGCTTAACTAACTTGGCTGATATTCACTTCGATCGCATAGGGGGCCGGTGGAAGGCGAGGCAGATGGTGTGTCTAATTGTCTGAGCTCGATTCCTTTTCTTAGTTGACTGTGACTTAATTTTATTTAAGAATTGCGTGTGTAACAGTCATAAGTGGGTTTTCCAGTGGAACAGGCATGTGACAGAAATGAAAAAACATTCCAAAGAGACCCTGAAAACATGTAAATTACAGAAGCTCAAACCACTGCGTAGCCACCATCTAAGTCTTTGTCTTCTGCTTTAAAATGGAAATGATGTGCAAATGGGTTTCTGCAAAGTGAATACAACCAATTGGTTTCCAAACAATTGCTGCCTCCCTTCCAATTTTTCTCTCAATTTCTGCTTTTTCTCTTTTTTTTTTCTTGCTCTGCTCATCTCCGTGGGTGAGGAGTATGTCCAGCAGACGTTAGATTTTCGATGTAGACACATCTCAGTAAGGCACAGCAACCTCTTAGGAGGTATAAATGAATAAAATGGAGTGGAAAACCAGCTTTTCCTTGCATTGTCAGACACAGAGGAAAAGGGAGAACAAAAAAAAATGAAAGTGGATGAGTACAAATGCCAGAAAAATGCGTTGGTCAGGGTGGTGATGGCAGATGGGAGAGATTTGAGCAGGGGGGATGAGCACTTGGAAAGGGGGGAAATTAATTTAGTCAGGAGTGGGCTGTCAGAAGTGGTAATAATAGCAGGAGGTGAGATGATGATAGCCTGGATGTGGGAATGCTCACTGTGGGCTGCTATGGCATGCTCCTGTGCACACGTGCATGCACACACACCCTGGGACACGCACACACTCACATAGAGAGGGTGTCTTTAGCTTGGAATATCACAGAACTTACCCAGACAGACTCACACAAACACACGAACGCACACCTTCTAATGCATTTGCTGTATCAGCCCTCACAGATAAGTGAGCCTTGCTGTGATGCCTTTTAGAAAATAGGATTTTCCACCATTTTACCTATTTCCCAGATGTTACATCTAGTGGCAGATCTAGCAGACAGCCGGCTCACTTCCAGATGCGAACCCGCGGCGGAAGGCTACCTGTGTGTGAGATGTACTACGATTAAGAAAGAAGCAGGAACAGACTGTTAAATATGGGCTTTTGCCATCCATCCATAAATTATGTGTTGGTTTTCTTCCTTTCAGTCTCATCTCACATGTAGTTTACACACTCTTGAACACACAAACAAAGACACAAACCCATGACATGTAGGAAACACATCTCTCTCTTCTGTCTACAGTTTTCCTGCAAGGTTTACACTTTTTTTTTCCCTCCAAAGGATTCGGTGAGTGAAGGATGGCAAGTGAAGAGATGGTATCTAGTTTTCCACATCATTAGCACCAGGCATGGTGTAGTGTAATGTTGCGTCTCTAATGCCCACAGCCAGTCATGTTCACTAATGATGTTGAATCACCACCTCAGGGTGCCTGCTACTCACTCCGGTGATGACAGTGTCAGTGGTCTGTCATGATGTTTGTCATGGGCACATTTAAGGAGAAACACGTAGGTGGTAATTACTGCACTGTCATTGAAGACTTATACCATCCATGGACAACACGACTGTCACCCAGCGCTCTGTGAACATTTCTCTCTCATTCAGCTATTTAGCTTCACTTCTTTCTATATTTTTTTCTTTTTTACTTTTAGAAATATTGGATGTTTTCTTCTGCTGTGTATGTTTTTATGTGAGCCTTTACAACTCTTGGCCTTCTTTTTTCCTGTCTGTCCTGTTCACTGAAGCTTAACGAGTTTGCTATTATCTTATCTGCTCCTCTCTATGTCTCATTTGACCTCACTCCATTTTCTTTGCTTCTCGATTTATTTATTTTTTCCTGTTCTCTGTGTTGTGTGTTATAGTGGTCTTCAGGAGTTCAGGTGCCTTAAAGCGCTCTGACTAATTCCATTAATTCCTCTATCTAGTCTGTCCTCCTCTTCAGGTTTCAGGCCATCACTATCCCTGGTTACAGTCTCATATTGCTCCATTTTTATTCCTTTTTTACAAGTAACCATTTCTGAGGCTTGTGAGCACAAGAGGCTTTGAAATGACAATGGTCTGGGTACTGAGAGTAATCTATATTCCAAAATGCTGCTGTTCAAAGTTGGACTTTCATGCTAGCTGAATAGAGGGCACCTTTTAACTCAGAGCCAGTAAAAGTGTCATAAGTTTTTTACTTAAATCTCCCATTCCCTTTTTAGCACTCTGAAAAATTGGATATTAGGCTTTGAAGAAACAGTCTTTTAACAATCAAAAGTATTTCAAGGGTTAACTTTTACAAAATGCAGCAACCTCTGCTATTAATAAGAACATTGCACATTACAACATACAGGAGGATGACTTTATATGAATGAAATATTTAAGAGCTAAAGGTGAGGGGACAGAGACAGAAGTAAAAAAAAAAAAAGCTGCAGTTTTCACGTTGATTCCCTTTAAGAGCCATTTCCCAATAACTTGTCCCATGCTTTTATGGAGAAACATACATTTATTGTTTGGGGTTATTGTTTCCTGTAAAATGGGTTTGCTTCCTTTCAGCCTCACAGAATCTGTATTAGTTTTTAAAAGTGGCAATTACCCTTTAAAGGTCAAACAACCAATCAGGCCACTTCCTTTCACTGGCACTTTTTAATGACCTTGCTGTGGCACACACTAATGCCTCAGGAATGTGTGGAACCCCAGTAAGAGATACTTAATGCTGCATTTACATTCAACCTTTGTACTTCCACGTGAACTACACCCTGTACATTTCTTTGTCTATTTCTTTAGTAATAAATCACATATGCACAGGTATGGCATAGCTCTACAAGTTACCATCTAAGGTAGTGCTACTCAACAGTACGCTGAATGCCTTTTTCTAACTTAGTGTCAATGAAAAACATCAAATCAATCAAACACCGAAGCAGCAAATTTTATAATTTAATACTGAATACTGAAAGGCTTGAAATAAAAAGTAGACAGCACAATGCAAGTTGTCTGTTCCAGTGCGGTTAGAACAAAAGACCGACTTCCTCCTCTTTCCCCTTCTCTTGCCGAGCACCACCTCGCACTCACACTGCAATCATAATCAGAGTAAGGGATAGTTGCACACATACACCCATCGCAGGTGCCCACACAGATGGGTAAAGGCACATGCGTAGACTGAGGAAAGCGCGCACGCACAAAGGGCATTACACATGGGCAGGAGCAAGCCATATGAGTGAGCACACACGCCCACACTCATTCCAATCAGCAAGCTTGTCAGGAATGACAGCTCTGTAATCAGCAGGTAATGATGGGACCCCCACGGTGAGGAGAGGAGAGGAGAGGAGAGGAGAGGAGAGGAGAGGAGAGGAGAGGAGAGGAGAGGAGAGGAGAGGAGAGGA
>JAVDPK010001669.1:0-38988 GCA_034780415.1 Cichlasoma orientale
GTGTGTGTGTGTGTGTGTGTGTGTGTGTGTGTGTGTGTGTGTGTGTGTGTGTGTGTGTGTGTGTGTGTGTGAGAAAGAGAGGGAGGCATGCATCCATTCTAGCAAGTGTCTGTTTTCTTTCTAGGCCCTCATGTGCACTGAAACATCCATGCCAGAGCCATTCTTCACAGAGCCATTCCGGGTCATTTTAATCCCACCAGTGCAGAGCCTAAGTCATTGTTTGTAGCTATAATTTACAGATGTCCATTAAATGCATCAAATGGAAGCAGTCATATAGTTATTGTTTTGTAAAGATGACAGTTGCAAGAATCCACTCGCTGATCCAAATGCCTCGTTCAAACAATAAGTGATTGAAGTCAAGTTAAGGAAACCAAAGACAAACATTAGATAAACATAGGAAACAAATATACATATGGTGGGCAAACAGTACCGTACCTTTCCAGCTATCTTTGTGAAAACCAGTTTGAGTTGTAGACCATCAGACTGACAAAGACTGAGTTGTCAATGAATGTCCTCATTATGATAGCTAAACATGTCTGTGTGTGTGAGCATGTCTTTCCTATGACTGTGGAAGTCTGTGGAGTTCTTAAGTATTTGGGAATTATTTGTCTACACTTCAATTCGGATTAAAAATGTGACTTTCATCTCACAGAACCAACTCTAGCTGACGGAAACGAACTGTTTTCCCAATTATCTGAATGCATTTTACCAAAAGGGAGATGGCGCCTCCCACCGCCCCTTTGTCTCTACATCCGACCCGCTATCACAGCAAAGTGAGTAATGGAGCCGCCCGGCCACCGTGTCCATTTCACGCTTTGCCTCTCACAGGAAATGTACATTCATGCTGAATTTGCAGTACGTTTCAGTACCAGCATGGTGCGATATTTAATTTCCAGCCAACGACTCCCTGCCACCTTTCTGTTGACTACCAGCCATTTAATTTATACTAAATTACAAATATTGTTTACAAAAAACAAAAGATGACACGATGGGTGTATGGAGGCCAAATTTTCTTACTTATCAACCATCTAGCTTGGCGGCTTTATTACACCTAGAGTAGATGCTATTCAGATGTGTGCCAAAGTTGAACCATGGCCTGAATTTTTTGGCATATCAATTCTATCCTTTTCTGTATATTTCCCACAAGTTGAATCCCAATAATAAATCTTGAACCATAAGGTGGTAACAAACGAGTCATGGCTTTCTTCCTTGCAGGCCATGTAGGTCTGTGGGTTTGGCAGGAGTATAATCTTATCAAAGATGTCTATTCGAGACTAGAGAAATAAATTTGATAGGAGTTTCATTCCAGAATTAGAAACACGCCCTTAAAAGACTGTTATAGCCACCCTCCCATATTGGACTGAATAAAGATTTGATTGCTATTGATCGCTCGCTAAGCTATAAGTCTACAATTTAGTATATGTGCTTGCAGACTAGTTACTGTACAGTTCAAAGACAGATTTGTTTCTCTTGAGGTTGAAAGGCAGCAGAAAGTGCCTTAACAAAGGCAGATTTTTGCAAATTGGAAGTATCCTTCTGATTGGCTGTGTTTTTTCCTCCCTTTAGAGACCTACTCAGGCCCTATTTCTTTACATTAGCTTCATCAAGGTTAATTTCTCCTGAAGGTTCAGAGAACAGTGTTGTTAATAAGGGATATACAGACCAGGCTATGTGTGAGCAGCAGGGTTGCAGTGGGATGCCGGTTTCAGGTGTACCGTGGTATTTTAACTGGCAGTTGTTAAAAAATGGGCTTATCTAATATAGAATCTCAACTGCGCATGTGCATCTCCTTTCCTCCTCAACTGCTTGTCAGACCCATCAACACATGCAGAGAAAATGTCAGAGAGGAACGAGGCTCATATCACCGATCTCTACCTCCCGCCCGAAAAACAAATTAAAATCAGCAACACTGGGTGTTTTTGAATATCCCAAAAATGAACACCAGGTTTCCTTCCAGAACAGATTTCCAGTTTGCAAATGTTCAAAAGGAGGTATATTTTAGATTTATTTTAGATTATTTTTAAGGTCCTGCTCCTTTTTCCTACTTCGTTTATTTTAAAAAGGGAGACTTTCTGCACATACTAACATTTAAACACGGCGGTTTAAGTTTAAATTATAATAAATTAAGGTCCCAAAACAAACACATTCCATTCTCTTAATGGTAACCTTTTAGAGTTTCTGCATTTCCTGAGTTTATTCTGAAATCACTCACCCTCTTTCTTGCTGTTAGTGATGTCTTTCTTCAATTTCCAGCCTACTTGCCCTATCGAGATAAATATTACCTGTGTACAATTATCCCATCAGTCATATCAGTATATATATATATATATATATATATACCCCTGTTTCCCTTTGTTTCCCACCATATTGTCTTGTTATTTCTTTCTTGAATTATTCTAGCCATTGTCCAAGTTTGCACTTCTTGTGTTTTCTTTTTGACAGTTTCATCCTGGGGGACCAATTCAAACTGCAGAACCTCTTGAATGTTAGAAAAAAAAAAAGAGCATGCTCTTGTTCTCCATCCTAACCTGATGCGTTGCTTTCGGGCTTGGACTCTTGAACCATTCAGTCAAAGCCAGAGACCCAGCTCTCATCGTGAGCAATGATCCTTCACACGAAATTAAGGTCACGTTGTAACAGAAGTTGACTCTTGCTCTCTGCATAAGTTTGAAGTCTGCGGTGAAATCACAAAGCGCACAGTGCAAGCGGCCTGAACAAGACTTCCAGAGAGTGATTTAAAAATAGAAGCTGTGCTGGAGTCCGCGTGGACATGCCCAAGAAGATATCTTGAAGAAAAGATTAGCGAAACTTAAAAATTGGAAGGTTTTTGATCAACAGGGCTATGGTCCAGCACCAAAACTCTTCGAGCAACTGCGGCATGGACACAATCAGCCTGATGGAACCATGCCATCAGTGAAAAATCCTGGAGTCCCTGATTTGTTCCTCAAGCATCTCTTCTTGGACCAGTTGTGTTCTGAGTGTATAAGCTACCATTAAGTTACATTAGTTGTCACCCTGACATCTCATTTCGTTGTTCCACCAGTGACACATCGTTATATCTCTGTCAAAACCTCTTCAGACTTGGACACTCTGCAGAGTTACTTAGTGGATGTGAGATACTGAATGTCACAGAAACTTTTTTGCAGTTGAAATCTGACAAAACCAGTTTTATCATTGGTCCTCTGTCAGCAAGTCAAACCAGTGCTTGCAGGATAAGCAGTGGTTTGACCAAAACAGCAGTTTTTGACACCCTGTGAATAAGAATGAGGTGGTGTTCCTAAGAACCTGGGTGTTATTTTTCACACTGACCTAAACTTTGGAAGGCATAAAAAAAAAAAAAAAAGCTTAGGAACACTAAGAAATATAATAAATTATTCATATTGTACAACAATGCACTCATCTTACATCACTTTCTGTGGCTCAGTTTCACACTGTACAGAACACAAAGAATTTTTTGTTACCAGTTTCACTCACAAGCCACCTTAGAGTAATGAGTATTCCCACATCTAAGTGAGGAAATATATCCAGTTTCATCTCGGTCTATTAATAACTTCAAAACACCAATCGTACAATCTTAGGAAACATAAAAAAACATAAAGACTCGCCACTATTTAAGATTGCTTGTGATTATGGGATTCAAAAACAGTGCAGTACCTAATGCAGCCATTCTGATGGCACCTATTTTAAAAGGCAAACCCCTCGAGTAACTAGAAACCCAATATTTTCTACCATAGACGATTATTCTGCATATGCTGTTTTACTGTTACTAAGACTTGGGAGAAAATTGCACACCTCACCGGAGAGAAAAGATTGGGTTAGAAGGTAATTACACTGAAAGACATGCAGGGAAGCCAAGTGATTAACAACTGTGAAAATGCCACATTTGGTTGAGGTGTGCATGTGGTTTTTAAAAGCACGGGGGCAGGAATAGACAAAACCCCGAGGGGATTCATGGGTGCTCTCAGTACCCCACAGTGCTGGTAAAAGTCTGTTACATAGGCAGTGATGGCAGAAGAGCCTCTTCTTGTTGCTGTTTGCCTCTGTGGCCGTCACCGTCACTCTGTTTCAGTGGGAATAGAAAAGTAAATGAGAGGGAGACGGCTGCTCTCATTTCTCTGGAGGAGTGGCAGGAGTTCTTCAAATCCCCGAGGATGAAATGAAATACAGATGCCAGTCTCCTCCTTTCTCCAGATTCCACAGATTTGACAGTCGGGTTCTTGGACTTAATGCTTAAGGTTGTGTTTGTCTGCACATCTGTAGCACAACACACTAAGTGAGTCACCTGCTGAAAGGAGAAACTTCAAATCCACTGGCCAAATGTGAGAAACAAGGTGGATGAAGTAAAAAGCACACAGTTTGGTGTTAGTTTTGTTAGTCAAATGTGCCTTTTTTTTCTCTCAGATGTTCTCCGGAGCTTTGCTCTCAGACACACTGTAGATTGCATGTAAAATATGGACATACTTAACCACTGGTGTGTGAACCCCCGTTTTGAAGCATCATAGCCAAAAATGACCACACTTGAATGATATTTTAAAAAAAATATGTGAATGTGCTTTAATATGCAAATAAGTATATTTAATTTAAAGATTGATTTTCATTTTTTAGCAGTTTTTGGTTTGTCGCCTCAGGGCAACATAATGCAGTTTTCTTAGGGCAGTGATGGTAAAACAGTGCATCTAAACTCTGTTCCCTGTGATCACCTGTTTTAGGTTCTTAGGTACGTCCCTGCTCCAAAACACTTGATTCAAATGGTTATCTTGTTATCAGGCAGCTGCAGCATTCAATACTCTGTGTTTTGAGCGCACTGAGCGGTGGGATATATAAGTATTCAAACCATGCACTAAGATGGACTTGTACTATGTAGTTATGGGAGGAAGGAATGTGATTGGACCATTAAGGTCAGTCATTCAGTGAGGACAGTGAGGATGATGAGACTGAGTGAGAGGAGACCCCAGAATCGGGCTTGAGGAACAGGAACAGAGATCAGGGGTCAGTTAAGGGTCAGATATGTGATGTGTGTGTAAATGATGATCATCGTCATTGTTTGTGTGTGTGTGTGTGTGTGTGTGTGTGAGAGAGAGAGAGAGAGAGAGGACCCCTGCACTCTCAAAAAGTAGAGTGAAAAATTTTTTACTCAAAAAAAAAAAAAATCATAAAATTTGTGCCGTAGAGGATTAGCAGAATTTCACCGGTAAAAATGAAGCACAGGCTTCTTGGACAGGCTTTGAATAAAATGAACCACACAGAAAATCACAGTATTTCAGATACGTGCATTAAAGATGCTCCAGAAGGCTCTGACAACACCCTGGGATGAGAATGCTGTTTTTTTTTCAAAGACCTTCTGCTTGTCATTTTTACACACAACACGTCCTTTGGAGGCAGTTCTTGATGCCCCAGTATTGGCAGCAGTGAGATAAAAGTCTTGCAGACTTAAAACATTAATAAGGGCAATTAGTGGCATTAACTGCTGGTTTATTAATCAGGAGACTTTGGTTCGCATCCTGTTCAGACCCTTCTGCTTTCTTTCCCGATTCCAATCGTGTCCTCTTGTGTTTTACGTTCACTTTCACTCAGCGGTTAGGTTCACTAAAGTACTTCAGGTTTACGCAATAAAAATTACTTGGATGGCATTTAATAAATAACCTGCACAATCATGCTGAAAAATGGCAAGCCGGGACTGATCTGGGATTGAGTTCAAGTTCAGTGATTCAAATGATCTGAGGTGAAGGTGAACAGACCCTGTCAGAATCCACATCTCACCCAAAACAACCTCACCCCTAATAATGCGCACTTTTAAGCTTAAATAAACCATACAGGAGTCTGTCAGTGCTGACTAGTTTTTGGAGGCAGCCTCAAACGGCCACTAGAGAAACTGCAGTTTCAGCACTTTGTTTTTGCCTCCTTTGCCTCCACACTGAACATGCAGATGAAAATTAATTTCCTAAAGCTTAGACGGCTCCTTTAGGAGTTGTGGAACACCGATGGGGTCGCTGGGGCGCCTTTGCCTTCGCTCTGATTGATGATGATCAATTCCTGGAGATGAAGAGGCACATACCTTTCTGGTAAAAATAGGTGCCTTAGAAAGTAAATGACTCTATTGTTCCTGTTAAGGGAGATGGGCCAAATACTCTTTGTCTTTGCACTGGTGAGAATATATTTGGCATAAGAATTTTCCATTTTTACCAGGTCTTTCCATCATTTTCTCCTCACCTTTGTTCTCTCTCTCTCCTGCTCCTGTACCACGTCACACAATTTCATGCTCTCCTGGGGGAAGCGTCCATATTTGTTTATCTTTAAATAACCTGTTTATTCCCCCAGAATGTACTTGTTCTACTCAGAAGATGCTGGGAGGGTGTCAGCATGCAGGGGGCGACCTACAGTCCCTTTCATCTCTGCTTTTCATTTATTATTCAGTCCCACCAGCAAGTCTGCAGCGAAAGGCTTCACCTCTTCCTTATCAGGCCTGCTTCCAATAATTATATTCCCTGTTATTAGTGCTCTGCTCTGCATTCTTTACTCCACACGCACACGCACACGCACACACACACACACACACGCACACACACACTTGTTTTTTTGTTTTGTTTTGTTTTTGAATTAGTACTCCAAACAACAATGATTTCAAAAAGGAAAAGAAATCAATGGGTGGTGTATTGACTGCTGGTTTGTTCATTTATTAAAAATAAGATGTGGTTGAGTTATGATGGATGTGATGTAGCCTCATTGATTCCATACTTTCTGCGATGCTCCATGCTCCGGACTCTAATGAGACATTGTGCTTTTATAGCATAGATTTTACTGTTATAGTAGCGGCAGTACTTGTTTTTCTTTCTTTAACTGATGTATGAGTGTGAACGAATATGCTCTATACATGGATATCTTGCACATTTTTAACAATGACTTATTTTTGCCCTGAAGACTGCAAACAAACTTTTCCTCTGAGATCAGCTGAGATTAGATTCAGCCTCCTGATCACTTTTTTATTTTCAGAAAGAAACCCAGAAATGACGAATACGAGTAGTATACTGTTGTCAGTTTTCTGTGTGTTGGTTCTGGGAAAAGCTGAAGATAAAGAATTTCCATCCATCCATATTCTTTCACTTATCCGTTTCAGGCTTGCAGGGGGGGTTGAAACGTGTCCCTGTGGTCACTGGGTGGGGTACATTCTCACCTACAGCAAATTTAGAAGCCTGACCCATGACTGTTTTGGATTGTTTGAGGACCTGCAAGTACAAACCAGAAAGGCCCCAGCCTGGATTTGAACCCATGACCTTCTCGCTGTAAGGAAACACAGATATTGTGCTAACCATGGCACTGACATGCTGCCGGATCGGGACACTTATTTAGGATCATGTCATGTGTAATAACAACCTAATACAGGCTTTCATGTGGATGTTACTAAGACTCATGGCACCTATACATTGTACGTTAAAGATGGATCACTCCACGTTAACTCCACATTTTGAAGCCTCAATGATGGCTCCCTTTTTTGCTGCTGTCTTTATGGCGCTTCTGGAGCCACAAGTGATCGTGTTTAGATGAAAGGATGGTGTGCTTAATTATTAGCTAAGGCTAGATAGTTAGATTAGCACGGTATCTCTTAATTAGTGCCAAGTAAAGACTGAGAAAATAGTAGAATTTCACTCATCACAACAGGAGCGCACGTCTCTTGGACAGGCAGAAGGCACACCTGCACACCTAATTTTAAGCTTAACGAGTATAAGGTATCTCACCCCTGCAAGTTCTTAAGAAGAGGCAATTAGTCATGGAGACCAAAACCATTTTTGTACAAAGATAGACGTGTTTATTTCTGCTGTGGTATTGGGCATTTTTACATGATTGACTCACTTTTAGATCCGGGCTCAAGTGGTCGTTAGAGGAACTGCAGTTTTTGGCACTTCTGTTTTTGCTTTACGTCTTCTGCTTTCTTCCATAGCATCATTTTTGGAGCGCTCTGAACATACAGATAATCATGCCATCCATTTACAGTATCTGCTTTACCTTTAAGAATGATCAAACACTGGGGAGCTTTTCCATTGATTTCATTTTTCAGCACTGAAGGTGGCTGCTTGATACCACCCACCTAAACACTGCTGCAGACTAAGTACTCCCCACTATTGCTACAGCACTCCCAATAGCAGCAGCCTCCACCAGCCAAACAGTTCCCAAACTCAAGGAATACAAGGAGGAGCTCAGGACTGTAAACTGCTATGAAATGATCCTTCATCCATCTGCAAGATGCACTAGGACCCTGTGACCGATAGGACCCAATGGATTTGATGATTACAGCCCAGTGCCCAACACCACAGGACTCCTCTAGAGGTCCAGCATCCAAGACATGACATGCCAGAGCTATTTTTGTGGCGTGAGAGGGACCTACATAACACGAGACAAGTGGGTTTAAATGTAATTCCTCATCAGTGTATATCAAAAATATGATGAATAATAATGAACAATAATTTTCAGAATAATAATTATGAAAAAATGACGTTATACTGTAGTACTGCAAATCCCCCTACAACTGTGAAAGTAACAAAATTCCCCCAAAACACACAAAACTCTACAGAAAAGAAACTGACCCACTCTTGTGCTGCAGGCATTTCACTCCAGCCTTTCACAGACTACTGAACTGCAGCACCTGTACAACACTTTCACCTCAGCCCGGTCTGCCTGTAAGAAAACAAAACCCTGACAGCATTTTGTTTCCAGTTTGGTGTGAACCTGAGCAGAGTGCCGGCCGGGGCCAATGAAACATGAGAAAGCTTTTGATTTCTCAAGCAAAGAGCACACACGGTGTATTTGTTTTGCAAGTTTTCTGAGTGTGTGCAGGTGTAGTTTTGAGGTGTATAGTTCTTACAGTTAAATATATTATTGGAATTAAATCAGTTGCTTAGTAATGGTAAATTTAACTCAAGAAAAGTATTCAAATTTTAGTCATCAGTCAGAAGGGTTGAAGATTGTTTAGTTTTGTTTGTTTTTGTAGCTTTGCAGGTCAAACTGAAATTATGAGCATGTCAAATGTTGGAAAAAAATCACGAATTACAGATAAAAACAAACATCAACTGGAAATACACGGAGCGGGAATTGGGGAAAGAGATGTGTGTGAATTGTGATTTTCAGCTTTGCTTATATTAAAATATTTATTTCTTGTCTTGCACGTTCTCTGAGATGTTATGCAAATTAGATATTATCTCATTAAATATGCTGTATGCATTTGTACTTTGGAGATTATCTTCACACTGGCCTGAAAAAAAGATCATCTTTTGGGAGAAATATTTCCCAAAATCTCAATTTTGAGATTTTGAGAAATATTTTTTCCATCTCACCTAACTTAGTTATATAATTTCCTGGAGTCTTTGTTGGTTGCCTGGAAACCGGTCCTCCAGTAAAGGAGCTTTGGAGGTTCTGGAGGTTTTTGTTACACTTGGACTGAACTAAGTGGGTTGTTTCCTCTTGTTTTCAGTATTATTCAACTGCTGCAGATTCACATTTATCACAGACATGAACATGATCTGAACCCTCTCAGCAAAAATTATTTCTCAAATGGAGAGCTAATTTATCAGAAATTGCCATGGCTACCTAGTCAAACCAATATCATATTGACATAAAAAATAGATGATGTCCTTTTTATAAAGACACTCTTACAGCAGCTAAATAAAAGAGGGAAAAAATGGCTGCTTTGACACAGGTTTCATGTGTGTGTGTGGGGGGGGGGGGGTAAACCAGTGTTTTGAATGATTTTAAGGAACTAGTTAGATCTCAGCTATTGGCTGAGACTGAAAACAAGAAAGTCAGAGTTTAGGTAGTTAGCTCTATAAATATTACTGCCCCCACAACCTAAAGCTTTCAGAGTATTTGAGAAAAAATGTCCCTGTCTCCTGTGTACTTCAAAATTGTTATGAGTATAATGTTAAATAGTCAAAATTAGGTAACATACGACCAAAAATGATGCATTCCAGAAGTCCCTAGGGAATTTAAGCTTCTGTGTAAAAGAAAAAGGCTGAAAATAACAAAGCTGCTGTGAATTCAGAATTGCTGTAATGAACATAACAAAACTGGTCGAGGGGAGCTGTGGAATAAAGGATTGGAGTGTGGAATAGGGTTAACCAGAGAGCAGAATAATCCACGCGACGTAGCTGAAATCAGGAAATCAGAAGCTGAACCGAGACCCGGCTCATTTATCAGTTAATAACCTCGGCGTTGCTGAGGACAGAGCTCGTATTTAAAGAACCAAACTGGAGAAAATGCGCCCTCGTCCTTCTCAGTACTGCGTTTAAATTAGATTAATTAACCATTGCAGATCAAAGGAACTGCCTGAAGTAAAGAAATGTGTCTTATCTGTCAGTTTGTAAGCATGTGTGTGTGTATGCGAGACAGAGATGCAGAGAGAGACAGTGCACCTGAGTATTACCAACAGTGCAGAAACCCCACAGAAATAGCAGCACAGACAATTTACTCTCAGTGGGAGCTGCTGACGCAGCCTGCAGCGTGTGATTTTCAGCTGATTGGGAGTCACTGAGCTCTCTTTTCCTACACTGGCCTTTTGTTGTGGGGAAGCTCTGGCATACATATGTACCTGCTCCTCATCTCTGTAGAGCTCATCGATTTTCCTCTTTTCTCAACCACCAGGCCTTTCCCTCAGATCAATGCTCCCAAAAAGCCTTTTTTTTTTTCTTTTTTTTTTACCACAGAAATGTCAGGCGTTAACTAGTGGAGCGTGAAGGGCAGAGACTGTTTCCAGGTTCAGCTCCTCCAGCAGAGGCTTGGGGTTTTTTTTGAGGAGAACTTGGGAGATGTCGGAGGCTGACAGAAGAAAAAGCAGCAGAGGCAGGATCCAAATAGCCAGCTGTCACATCCACTGCCACTGAGACTGACTGCAAAATGTGGGTATTTATACAGGTGTTCTCATTTTCTCTCCATTAACACAAATAAACTGTCACGTACGGACACCATTACTACACACCGAGTATCGGGAGAAAGCATGGCCCTGCTAAATTTTTCTCACACATTCAGCAATTGGATGTAAGTGTCCTGCAAATTACCTTAATGCCACCTAAAGACAGCTGACTAAATTAAATTTAGGTTACTAAGTCACACTATCTGCAAATTGTTTGCAAGAAACACTTTGCAGGTACTGTGCACGGGAAAAGTTCTGTGTGACACTACAAAGAAAACGTAAGGCAGCAGAATAAGAAGCGCGAGTGCTTCAGCTGACGTGTTCCTCAGCATGCAGCTCAACGTCTGTCAGATAAAGCAGATTACAAGAACATCTGGCACTGCGTGGGCTCTGTTGTATCAGGGGAAAGGAAAACAGAACAATGGGAACAATTTAAATGTATAAAAAGAATCAAAATAGAATAAGATAAGGCAAAAAAAATCCGCAAAATTGCATTACACAAAAACAAATGAAATAAAACAGATAGTGTTGGCTGCTCCGGCAGAAACAAGATAATATTCTGCCTCTAGTCTAATTATGTGCACTGCTGGCTGCTTGTATTTGTCAAAGTGATGATGTGTGGGGTTTTTTATGATGGGCTAACAGGATATACAACTTTAGGAAATGTGTGTTACATTCTCAAACTAAAAAGTTCCTTAAATGATGGAGTCAAAGTCAGGGCAGTGATTTGATATATTTGGATTTTCAGGGTTTTCAGTTTCTGTGTAGTCACGTTTTACACAAAATAAGGAGCTCAAATATATGTTCAATATAAAGCCTGATGATGATGAAGATGGGTTAATGGGGCTGTCACCTGGAATAGTTCTCATTTAACATGTTAACAAGTAACTGGTGATGTTGGTAGAAAACAAGTAGACCTGCTTTAACTAATCTGGCAAACTCCAGAATTGACACTGGAGGTTTCTGGCCAGGACCTTTTTTTTTTTTCTGGAAGCCATGTCAAGCTGCTCAGAGTACATGACGGGGGCAGGAAGTCAGGCACAGCAAGCACGGAGAGAATCTGGTCAAATTTCAAAATAAAAGACCCCACGCAGGCTAAAGGCTCCATTTCTGACACAATCCCCGTGTAATTTGAAGTTATGCAAAAGGTTCTCACACTCACACACACACACACACACACACACACACACACACACACACACACACACACACACTGCAGCAAATCATCCCGAATTATTTCCATAATGCTAATCTGAATTAATGTTCTAATAGAGGTTAGATTTGTGTCTCAGCTCACTGACTTTCATACTTTTCACACAAGTTCAGCATTGAGCAGGTGCGTTCAAATACAGCTATATGAAGCGCACTACGAGTACCCCGACTGATAGTAGTTATAAAGTTGCATGTAGAAAGCTGCAGATTTGTCACCCACTGTAGTCATCATGTAGTAGCTGTAGTTTATTTATTAAGTTCAGCTACATCACGCCTGCCTCTGATTAGGAAAATTAAATCAACTGTAACTCAGATTTAAATACAAAATCACAACAAAAGAAGAAAAGTAAATAAACCAGCTGCAGATGAACTCTCAGCATGGCATTTCATATTGGTCCAAGTTGGCTATGTAGGGCAGAGAAAGACTGCACTGTATATGAAATATGGACGAGTCTCATTTTTAAAACCTTGAGATGAACAATGTTGCCAGAGCCAATCTTAGATTTTTGAGACAGGCTTCACAGCTGTCAATCACAAGTTATGTATGTATGTATGTACATGTATGTGTATGTATATGTATATACCCTGCTTTATCACTGATTTGTGAAATGATCAAGGCCTTAATTTACAAAATACACATCATTATGTTGCAGTCAGAAACTCGAGGGTGAGGCCATAAACTCATCAGAAAGTGTTCACCGCCCTTTTATTACTTTTCAGACCCTTTCGGAGCATTATTATTGGAATTATTGGAGAAATAACGCGGCTTGCTTTAAGGTACAGTGTGTCCACGAAGTATGTTCTTCAGGTTTGCTGAGTAAAAATGTAGTATTTTATTAGTTTTTCACTTATTCTCTTTTTTTGGATCTAAAAAACTAACATGGCAGCTGCTGACTTACTGATGTTGAAGCTTCAAGGTGCTGAGCCAAAAACCAGTGGCTGACATCACGATGGCTCTGTTCATCTTTTATATATACAGTTTATCCCCTTCGGTCAAGATACAGGAATTTTGGTGAAAAGAAATTCATCTTCTGCCTCTCTAAGCTTTTTTAGGTATGTCAGAAAATGAATATTGCAGTACAACATATAACTATAGCAAGTGAGCAAAGGGGTTAAGGTTCTTTCTATTCAGAAATTCTCTTCTAACCCTGGTCTTCATCAGTAGAGTTAGCAGAGAAACAGCATTAAGAAAAAGCACACACAGCGCACACAGAGTCAAAGGGTCAAATATCACTATGTATGGAAGACGATAAAAACCACACCCGGAGCGGAACACATACTCAAGGTTGGAGAAGTTGCACACTCCTTCCACGGTCGATGTAATGGAGGTCACCAACCACATTGATCTGTTTGTATCCTACATTTCAGAGCTTGTATGCATGCTTCGGTCAATTCAGGTGTGGCGTCCTTGTGTTCAGTGTGTTTATTGGTGAAACTGAAAAGAGGAATGTATATGTTGATGAGAAAACAGCGGAAAAGACAGCAAAAACACGCTGATCAATAGTTCAATCGATAGTGAGAATAAAGGTCTAAAGCTACACCAGACACCTTTAGAGGGGGCGACATTCAGCACAGCCACAGCACACACAGGTCTGATGGTTGTATGTTGTTGGTGTGATTGGGAAAAAATGCATGAAACACATACTTTCCATGCACAGCAATATTTGACCTTATAAAAAAATATATCAAGTGTGATACTATGATACCGCCACAATAAAGGCTGTGATTGTTGTCCCGTTTATGTAGACTGTAAAAAAGACTTTTGTATATACGTGTCAAAGGCTGAAGTAGTGATGAGGAAAAGCGGACTCTAAGGCAAGACCCAAAGGAGACAGTTTCACAGTTTACCGGGTTTATTGACTCAAGGAAAACTTGCACTGGAGACGATGGCGGCGAGGAGAGTTCTGGGAGACTGATCAGGTTACCGGGAGAGGTCTCACAGAGAGAGGTGGTGTAGGTTAGTCCAGGTGAGTCCGATAACAGAGATTCCACAGAGAAGTTCCAAAGAAGGTTTTACTGTAGAAAGCAAGTGAGGTAGATTATTTTGAGACTCTGGGGAGGATGCTCAGAGGGGGGGCACTGGTTTGCTCTGCAGCAGGAGCTGAGGGTGGGCAGGTAGGTGAGCTGAGTATTTAAGTGAAGGATTGCAGGTCGAAGAGGCCAGCTCAACAGCAGCAGGTAAGAAGTGAACCACTCTTCAGCCACTTGGGGAGCACTGGAAAGCAGGGAAACAAGGACATTAGAGGCTGTATCTGCAGTGATGCGGACGCTACACCGGTCTGTCGTGGTAAAGAGGGAGCTGAAAGTGAAAGCGAAGCTCTCGATTTACCAGTCTATCTGCGTCTCTACCCTCACCTATGGTCATGAGCTTTGGGTAGTGACTGAAAGAACAAGATCGCGAATACAAGTGGCAGAAATGAGCTTTCTCCGAAAGGGGACTGGCCTCTCCCTTAGAGACAGGGTGAGGAGTGCAGCCATTCGGGAGGGGCTCAAGGTAGAGCCGCTGTTCCTCCACATCCCTTCTTACCTTCTACAGTCTCTGTGAGAGTGATTGCAGTCGGTCCAAGTCAGACACAGACTGTTTGCAGAAAAGTTGCCTCCTGTCAGGCGACTTGTGCAATCTCCTTGAAATCAAAAGTGGTCATGAGTGTGCAACACCCACAAGCTCCGGGCAACTATTTAAGCACAAGTTTGCTCGGCTAACGTTGCAGGATGGTGTTGCATGAGATGAGCCCCCTTGTTCATAGTATTCCCAGAATATTTTGATTTATTTAATAAAAAATCAGGGCAGCACGGTGGCGTGGTGGTTTGCGCTGTTGTCTCACAGCAAGAGGAGTTTGCATGTTCTCTCCATGTTTGCTATCAGTCTGATATTAGTCTATAATTGAATGGGTTCAAGCTGGCAATTACATGCAATCTAATTGCATGTAATTGCCTGGTTCTCTCCGGGTACTCCGGCTTCCTCCCACTGTCCAAAGACATGCACTTCGTGGGGTTAGGTTAATTGGTGATTCTACATTGCCCATCATTGTGAATATGAGAGTGAATGTTTGTCTCTCTCCGTTAGCCCTGCGACAGACTGGCAACCTGTCCAGGGCGTACCCCGGCTCTCACCCCATGGTATTAATGTTATCTAAGTACAAAGCTTTTATATTCTGTAATATTATCTCCTCAACTCCTACCTGGATGCTATGGATACTGAATGAGCATACTGTGTCTTCTTTGTCTTCTGAGAGCAACATTAATGGTCTCTAGTTTTATATGGAGAGCTCTCTGATATCATCCCAATCAGCCAGTCTACTAAAGTGTCTGTAAATGAATTATATATGTCCTAATAGAATGAGCAGTATTTGTCCTTAAGAAGAATCCAAAGGAGAGGTCTCCCCCACCCTCTCGCTGCTAACTTTTAATGATATAATTAAAACACCGGAAATCTCAGCCATGTTTCCCTCCTGGGAGATATGCTGTGGGGGGGTTAAAAGACCTGGAATCAAAAGCTGACAGTAAATCACACACATCCTGCTCAGAAAACCCCCACACTGGATCAATTACATTATACTGAAACACTAATTACCAGTGGTGTGGGAATAATCAGCCAATTAACTCAGCACAGCATCAAAACCCCCTGACATCTTCATGCTGGGACGGAAACAATTTATCAGGTGTCTCAGAACCAAACCACGTACATACCTGCTAACAGCGGGTCACATGATAAAGGCTGAGCAGCTGGTACCAAAACCTAGCACAACCTAATTTGATAAATTACATTACTTGAGGTGCAGAACTGCATTGCATAATAACAATCATGCTATAAATGTCTTTAACAGCCAAGTTTTATAGGTTCTAACAAAATAAATAAAAATTAATTCAATGGAAAGTGCAGACCATTAGAGGTTGGCTCTAAAAGTGAGTCAGTCTTATACACTGTATATAATAGATGGATATAGCCATGACGCTATCACCTATTGGTTTTGGATACCACGATTTAAAGTCATAACATTAGCAGTTTGGTCACTGTGATTTTAAAAATTATTTTTTATTTTGAAGCCAAATAAAAATAAAAAATTCAGATGAGAGGGTGGAGTCCTAATTTATCAGCTAGCATGCAGCTTGCTAACCATGCATGCTAGCAAGCACTTAAATATTTACTGTCATTAGAGTTGTCTCCATTTAGGAATTTGACCAAATCACAACAACAGTCCCCTTAAGGGGCTTTATATTGTAAGATAAAGACCCTACAATAATAAAACACCAACAATCAGACCAGATAAAAGAGAAGTATCTGAATGGTGTGGATCCCGGTCATAGTACACCTCCAAAAACTCTCAGTGAACTAAAATAAGTTGTAATATTCACACATACTACATGCTCAATGCCTAGCTAAATACAGCAAAGTAAATCAATGATTGGAATTTAATGGGGGTTTTTTTAGCCAGTGCATTAAAATATGTTCATTCCGGCCCGGGTACCAATCCGCAGCATCAGCAGCATCTCTGTCCCTCTCTGTGTGGCTATTGCGCGGAGATAATTGGGCTACAATAATTGCATTTCATTCTGTTACATTTCACAGTTAAAACTGAAATGTTAAAAGCCTCATTGCTGGTCACTGGATTTTAAGCACTTTATCACACAATTACGCTGCTTTGTATTTAACTTGGAAATAGTTTTTGAGTAGATTGTTACAATTTGGCCTCCTTTTTTCTTTCCTTCTCAACCATTTGAGTGAACACTGCATTCCAGTAAATTAGCCCTTCTTCTCGACTCGCAGTATGACTAATGAAGGACTCTGAATTGCCATTAGCACTTTCCTCAACAACCGACAAATATGATTTCAGTTTATTGCAGCCAGGGTATAACTTTGATGATAAAAAGACATGTAAAGCAATATATATCAGTTCAAATAAGTGAAATAAATACTTAATATTTATATATTATAAATATATTGCATCGCTTGTCACAGTAATATTTATTATTTTTTATTAGACATTTCGTTTGTTTCTGATCCCTTATTTCCTCCTTCCTTCTGTGATTGCCTGAGTTATTTGTCTATAGTTAGTCAGTTATTTCCTGTTTTATTTTGACAGATTTGTTTTTCATATTGCGTATACTTCCTGCCTTTGTTCTTTTGCATCCTTTCTGTTTGTCTACTTCATTGGTTCCCAGTTATCCAAAGTGCTTTGGAAAACAACTGTGTGTTGTGATTTGACGCTATATAAATAAAATTGAAATGAATTATTTCACTACGTATTTACAGCCGTGTAGTTCTGTCTCGCCTTCTGTCTTTGGTCAGTGTGACTGTTTGTGCACCTTGTCTTTTTTTTGTTTTGTTTTTTGTTTTTTTTTGTTCAGTACATTCACACCTGCTGCTCTCAAGTCTGGCCTCTGATTGTGATCAATTTTGTAAAGTGTTTGCAGTGTCACCAGCAACTGTGTTGTCTATAAACAGGCCTATAGACTCTACAGATGTGGCTACCCATACAGTCCTTTTTCCGCAATCAGTGACATCAACAGCTACATTAAGCTGCTTAAAACACTGTCATCCTCCCAGGTTACCTTCAGTACATTAATCTTGCATGAGTCTCTATTTAGAGGTTAGGTGATATCTGATATCAGACCAGACAAAGTAAAAGAAGACATCTGACGGAAATACACTATGCCTGTTGCTCCCTGGATACTTTTGTAACTAAAAGGTTACAATGTTACCAGTTTCACTGTGCAATGGAACCAAAGTACAATACAGATGCTAAGAGACCTTATAGCAAAGTTTTATTTGTCATGTGTGCTGAGTGACTTTAGGGAAGAGCACTGACTATTTTGGGATAGCACAAGCACATTTGAAATGTGCTGCAACTTGTTTTATGTGCCTGAAGTGAGGATTCACTGACTGTGGCTCTCCACAGTATGCCAGTATTATCAAAAGGAACTATGCATCCCGTTGTGAAGCAGGCTGTTGTAGATTACAAATTCTGTTTTGTGCAGAAACCGTTATGTAAAATTAGCTCTTGTGAATGTGTTTGTCAACAGTGTTTCCCGTTTCTCTCGGCTTTCCATACATACCAATCAGCCACTGAGAGCGAGTAATGTTGATCATTTTGTTAAAATCTTGGGAAACCTCTGAGTCCTGCCATTCATGTGGATGGTACTTTGTCGCGTTCCAGCCAATGCAGCATTGATTCAGACCAAGCGCACCTTTTTTTGCCAAAGTATTTACCAACAGCTGCACGACAATGTGCGCCAACACAATACAAAAACCAGAAGGGCACTCAGTAGATACATACCTTGCCCAATTCAAATTTTCTATGTGCCGATACTACGCTGTAACAGATACCACCCAATGCTGTCATACTCCATCATAAATTACTAAATCACAAAGACTGGAAATTAATTTTATTGGCTTTTAAAAACTGTAAAATATTATTTTATTTTATTTTTTATTTTAAAATTTAGAGCCATATGAACAGATAATGGTATATATGGTCTGGATATATTTTATTCAGTTTATGTAACCAAATGAACCAAAGGAAAAAAAGAAAACTGTACTGGTGTGATGCATAACAAGAAATGCATGAAATGCATAAGAAACATACAAATAAATGCTTTTATATCATTGACTAAAAATGAAGCAAAAACCAGAAGCAAAGTTGGGAGGTCCAGTTCAATGACTTTAATTAGCGAAGCCTAGCAGACAACCAGACTTCCAACTTTATGCCTTGTCCAAAAATCCACCCGCCACACAGTTGTTAAGGAGGCCGAATCCATCCCAGGACCCAAACAACATTTTTGTACCAGGCTGTAAATATGTTTTGTTTTTTTTATGCTGTTAAGTTAACCAACATGGAAAACTCTTCATTTCTGACAATAAATCAACCAGCATGAAAATTGCACCCAGTGTCTGCTCCCTCAACAATGGCAGAATGTCAGTTATCTATAAAACTGAGTATATTCCCAGCCGATAAGATCAAAGGCCATTTCCATGACTTTTTACTAAATGCTGCTTCCCCAGGCAATAGTATTGATCAGCAGAGCCAAGTCTGTGGGAGGACCGATAATCTTACCTTAATATGGGCAGATAATGGGCTTCTGTGGCTGGCACTTCACACTTATCTTTTTTTTTTTTTTTTTATATTTGACTGTCGAGGACTGTAGAAGAAAATCATTTTACTGACAGAGACTCAGCAGGACCTTCATTTCCTGAATGAATACTTGACAGAGTTCGCCATGCTGCTTCTCTCTCTCTCTCTCTTTAGATTTAAGAATAAAGAAGTGTGATGGTTCAGCAGAGATTGCAACCATCACATTTTGTTTGCCCTCTTCACCCTGCATACATTAAATTGTATTGTCATAGTAATGCGACCATAGCAAAAATTACAGGGGCCAGAGAGTCAGGATCACGTACAGTAATGTAATGCTGCTTTGTCAGACATCCCCTGCATTCAGTGTCCTGTAGCATTGGTGCCTTAACTCACCGGCCATGAACCATGCAGTCTGCACCAGGGCGTTGCAGGGGTGGTGGTAGCATAAGTTGCATGGTTTTCCTTTAGGAAAGGGCAGTGGTTTGGGTTAACGCATGCAGCCCTGCTCATTGACAAACGATGAGTTGGGAGGACCAGATCCTTCTCACTGATGTCACAACCCGGTGCATCAGGGCACAGACACCATATGGGTCTGTTTACCTTATGGGTAAATGAGCTACGCTATGGGAAACATGATCTTTTTTTTCTATGTAATTCTTATTTTTATGATTACTGTTATTTGCCTTTATTTACTAGATCTTAGAAAAAGAGTCAAATTGCAGAAAAGGAAGAGCACAACATAGAACGAGGGCAGGGAGCTGTAGAGTGCAAGCCAGTAATGAAGGCACTGCATTAGCATGTTGCTAATGAACAGATGGAGGATAGAGAAATCAACCAAAGATTAAATCTCTCCGTTTATCAATCTTTATCTTTGATCCTTACAAATAATGGCAGGCTTTACAGACCACCAGGCTTCTTGCTACACAGTCGTCAGGTCTGTGGATTGGAAAAAGACTGATTATGCCTTATATATGTTTCTCCCTCTCTTTGTCTGTTTGTAACCCCCACGCCTTATCTCTCACCTCTCCCTTAATATGTCAGTCATCATAAAAAGTTAATTGCTTTGGGATTTCCTTCCAAGGCAATCACAAAACCAGCCCTGTGTTCTGGGAATTGGTGGCTTTAGTCCTGAGGTAGTTCACAACATCATTTTCAGACACACAACTGAGCGGAGCCTTTTCCCCAAAGGACTCCAGCAGTCATTACCTCCCCGCTCTTCTAAACCGGGGATCTCAGTAATAACAGAGCCAATGCTTTGATTTTAAATTGACCGTGTTTCCTTGTACTTAAAATAGAGCTAATTGGTTTTGCTAACAAACCTTCAGGTAAGTGTAATGGCTCCTTTTACACTTTGGTGCAAATGGGAGCCACAGAACTGGTATATATCAGTACACTAAGTTTGTTTGGACAGCTGTATATGTTTGGCGGGCTGGTGAATTCACCCCTGTGGGAGGAGAGCTGCAGAAGAACAGTGACGCTGATCCAACTGTGCTACTCATCAGGCACGAGGCTGTGACGTATATTTGGCAAAGTTGCATACATAACATGTAACCTTCCATGTTTTTTTCATATATCCCCCATTTATTAAACAACGGACACACAGGCAGCATCATTTTATTTTGGTACCTGTGCTCTGTAACTGATGACATTTGACAGGTTGTATGACTTCTTTACTTGTGACTAAAGCACACATTTGCATTAAAATGCTCACAGTTTTCAGTGTTGTGTCTGCACCACTGACTCGCTCAGGACTGTAGGTTCCTCAGATCTCCCAGTGCAATCCTAAAGGCACACACTCCACTGTGTTTTGGCTGAAGTGTCATTTGGAGCTCAAATATGTGGCTGCTATTGCAAACAAAGCAGGCTGGGAACTAACTGAGTTCAATCTAAAGACGGACAAGAACACCAGGAGCCTCTGTAAATCAGCCCGGTGGCACGAAAGTACAGAAAATAACCACGACCTTTGAACTCTCCATTCTGTAGCGAGACAGTGTAATGTGTCTACATTACATGCCAGCGTCACCAAAATCCACCTTGTCGGCTGTGTGGTTACCCAGCAGGGCAGTCCGATATCTGCCTGTTTCTTCCTGTCCGGGTTCTCGGGGGTTTGGCTCGCAGGGATGTAGGGAACGCTGAGGCTCTGTGAGCACTTTGTATGCTACCGGCTGTTTGATGGTATTCATCTGTTCGCTCCTTTTTTGCATATCACAGGATCATATCACTGACTTTAGCTGCTGTTGAAGAGCGCAGTGACATTTTTTACAAGAACAAACAGTCAACAGAGACGGTGAAGGAAGGCGAGAGGAGTAAATGCATGGCAGCGTATAGGTACATGACAGAAAGATCACATGCATTTTCTGTGAGCACAGACATCATTCACAGAGTGTTTTTATGGTGGCACAGAGCCTTGGGACTACAATTCTCGCAATCCTTTTTTCATAGGTCTTTTTTTTACCTCTTTATGACTCGAAGGCTGAGTTTGGAGAGTTGAAATCCCGCTGCAGTTTGGAAGATGAATGGCATTAAATGTGTGTATGAAGTGCTGGAAAGTCTCCTCCAGCCCGAGGCCAGGGCCTGCAGGGCTAACTGATTTTATAAACAGCTCTTTGATGAGCTGGTGAATATTAAAGATTTGAGGTATGTTGGCAAAGTATTGTCAGGGGAACAGTGAAGCTCAGAGGGCTGAGAATGAACAATACCAACGCTTATCCATCTGCCACAGATACACACGTAGATAGTTATAGTTCCCATTTCCAAAAGCACAATTACAGGATAAGTATGTATTATGTTAAAATTATTTATAGAGAAGGTGGTCAAAATGTAACAAACCAAAATAATAGCTCAGATGTAGCAACAAAGTAATTTCTATGAGCACATTTACATCTGAATATGCAGAATCTGTAAACATCTGACAGTCATCTTTATGTTAGCTTTTTGAGCTGATTTTGAAAAAAAGGGTCCCCATTCAAGTCAAAAAGAAGGACAACGCAGTGTATTCTTTAAGGTGGTCTGTCTTCTGATTGACAAGTCGCTACCCAGTGTGTGGGTGTGTGGGTGTTTTGTTTCTCAGTCAGATCCACCACTCACTTGTCACATCACCAAGATGCTGACAATGAAAAATTTACAGTCTATGGTTGCCCCGAGAGATTAAGTCATCAGATTATTAACCAATGGGTTCCCAGATTGGAAATATGGCTAAGAAAAAACAAGATCAGATGATCAGACAGGACAGAATCAATCCACCTTGGTTAGCTAAAGTCTTGTGGAAGAGGGGGAAAAAATGTGAATGGTACTGATTCATATTAAGAGAGTGATTTCCTTCTTACTTTACTGACAAAATCTTTTTCTTCTTATTTGTCTTGATTCGTGTTTTTCCCCCTGTGCAAATTTTTCACTGTGCAAATGTGTTTTCAGATCTCAGTGATTACTCTGAGATTTTAGCACACCGAACAGAACTTGTAATTAACGGTTACCTTTAATGTTATTAGCAGCATGTGAACTGTAGAGAGGTACAGTATGTGCAGGACAAACACGCAGGCGTGAGAGCGCGGCAGCATGACTGGGAAATCAACGCTCACCACAGCCAAGTTACATTTATTTTTCATTCACAGCTATGCTGTAAAAAATGATTCCCGGGATGACTTTAGCTGATGGAAGCCATTAAAAAATCAAAATTATGCACATCTCATTTTGACACCAGGTTTACTAAAAAGTTTTTCCAGAAAGAAAAATAACATGTTTGGCCTTCAGGTGCACAGACTCTGTCCCAGAGCCACAAATAATTATGTTTTGTATTCAGTTTACTCCTTTGTGAGTTATTTAAACCAGTCTGTCGGTCCTTTGAACTTGTTGAATCTACAATGAAGTTCCTAATTAACCGAATGAACAGATACACATAAATGTCAGTTTTGAAAACGTTTAACAAACCGACAAAGCGGAGATGGTGGCATGAATCATAAGTTTGTCAACCAGGAAACAGCAGGTTGCGTCCCATATGGGAGTTTTTGTATTTTGTGTTTCAGTTTTTATTCATTGTTACTTTCGCTCATTTGCTTCCAAACTTGTTTATGTTTGAGCATCAAAGCCTCTTGATTAGATTTAGGAAAAGGGTTTAAAGTTTCGCAATATTAACCCTGCATGATGAAAAGTGACAGTTACAGGCATGCACTGGATTTAAATGTGACTCCAAGCGTCAGACTGCATATGAAAGACTTCACCTTAGTTTATTCATTTATTTATGGAGTCTGCATTTCGAAGCTTTAATGTTAACATTTTGGGTAGCTATAAATGACCATGTTTGGATGAGAGGCTGGATGAGAGTGCTGAGTTATCAGCTAACACAAGCTGCATCCATACACTGCGCAGGATCAATGCACACAGATACCCTCTAATTGCTGCTAAGTAAGAGACTAATGAAATGGTGGGATTTCACTCACTGAAACTGAAGCACAAACTTCTTGGATGTAGTGCGGCACAGCGGGACACTGAACTCCTCCAAACAGGGTTGAGAGGTTCACTTCAGTGATTCATGTTAGAGGATGTGAGGTCCAGCAAGCAGCTGCCAGCTGCAGCTGCCTCTGTCGACACATCTGTCAATCAAAGCAGACTTGCCCGTAACATTAAATGTGTCCAGTATCCAAATGAAGTAATAAAAAAATGTGAAATGATCCACAGTGAACAAAATTGTTTTAAGTATAAGGCTGCAAGCACAATTTTTAATATGTTGGATGTTTTAACATTAAGAGTTTAGAGTTTTTGAAACAGCCTCAAGTGCCACCAGAGGAAGTGCAGTTTTTGTTGTTGTTGTCTGGTTTTTTTTGTACTTCCATTTCTGCTTCTTTTCTGAGCCCTGAGGGTTGCCTCTTGTCCTAAAGAAGCATCCAGGTGTGCAAGTTGGTCATGACACCCATCTAACATGGCTGTAACTGTTGTGTCATGGCAATACAGAGAAGACGTCATATGCATGTCTTTGCTGAGCGAGCAGCTTTGACAAAAAGAAAGTACCTACGCCCTGGAAATGAGGTAGCTGGGTTGCTGTGGTTTGGTGATTTGGGTCACCACTGTGGGTTAGGGTTGTTCTGGTGATTCTTGATCAGCTGGGGATCTAGAGCGGTTGGAGGCTGCAGTGTTGTGTTTTTGAGCCATTCCTAAGTATTTTTTGGGGATGTCACGGTGTGCGCTGTAATGCTCGAGGAAGCCACTTGGCAGCAGCTCATGAATGTGTGCACTGAAAAGCTGTTTCTTTGTGTTTGGGGGTAATTTAAGTGATTAAAGAGAACACAAAGTCAAGCCTTTAATATTTGTTTTCATTGTTTCTTTTGAGTCTTTTCAGACTCGTGCCAAGGCAATGTGTATGATTCGTTCATTATTTATCAACTGTTTGTCCTCGTTAGACGTGGTTCTGACTGCATATTATTGCCTCTGGTCATAGTCACGTGACATATCACAGGTGACTTAAGATGGCGCCGCCTTTGTTTCACTGTGACGAAGTGCAGGTGTGCTCGAAACATCCCTACACAATAAATAAGATAAATCAGAAAATTTGAGTTCTGCAGTGCGTCAGCTGTTATTTTTTTCAGCGTGATAAAAGAACGCAGCATTGGAAAACGTCTCTTTCAAAGTTTGCATGTAGCTGAACCCAAGCCACTCAATACTGCAGTCCAATAATGATCTCTGATAAAATATTAATGTGTTTTTCCATTTTCCGTTTTGAGAGCAATTTTTATTGCTGTCAGTTCCTTTAACTATTTTGGAAAGTTTCTCTCAAGCTGCTGCACTTTTTGATTTGTTCCTGCGCTCTAAGGGTGATCGGCGGCACAGAATATGAAAAATATACACGGCACAGAGCAGACTCTCCTTTTATCATTTATGCAGCAAAACAAGCTGAAGGTTGAGTGTATGTTTTATGGGCCGATGCCAGTCAAACAGACACCTGACATTCCATTTGTTTGCTCCAGACACCTGACATTTTCATAAAGCTGACTGGAGATCCACAACAAATCCTCCACCACCGACATTCAAACGGCCTATGTGCAAATGAATAAGGGGTTGAACCTTTTCTCATATGTCATTTACTGCGAGTTTCTAAATTGTAGCTATGTTTGTTTTTTTTATCTCTCTTTGTTCCTGTTTATGTTTCCTTTGTTTGAGAGTTGGCCCCAATAAATGTTAATAGGATACACAATTTCCAGTGAACTCTAGAAGAACCGATTAACTGTGGTGAGTCAGATGTGCGTGGGTTATTTTAGAAGTGGAATATGAAGCACTTTTTTTTTTCTTTTTTAATGCAACCACTTTAACAGAATATAGATTTCAATGTGAGCAACATGGGATGGATTTTCATCTGAAAATGTTGTTAGGTCCAAATAAACTTTATCAGTACGCACTGGTATAGAGTGCATGTACTCTTCTCTCCTTCAGAGTACACTGTACTATACATGTGGTACATGCAAGAGAGTCTAGTATTCTAGACCTGCTGACTGAGGCCTTACCAGGTTCTGCCACAAGACACAAAACACCTGAAGTTTGTGCATGACTAAAAAAAAATACAATTTGTTACATTTTGGATTAAAGTGTCAGCTGAATGAAATTTCGGTTTGGTTTTTACCACTAGGTGTTATCCACTGTTTATTATATTTTATACGTAAGAAATTTAGATTGTCAGCAGCTTGTTTTCGTTCATCTGTCATCACATGCCAACGGGTTCGAGCTCCATGGTGCACAAACAGCCTGTGGTCCTCACATACAGCTGTGAAAGCAGCAGGTGAAAGCTTAAGATTAATATTATTATTGCCATTGGTGTAAAGTTAATATTTCTCCTGTCATACTCAATTAATTCCTCCAATTATTGAGGGGACTTGCTAGTAAATTTAGCTAAAAAGCACTGTATACAGAATAAGCAGTGTATGAATCAGTGTGTTTAGACTAGGATAAAAAAAACAGTGTTATAGAAATGCCAATCTGTACACTGTAAGCTTTTAGCAACCAGGCAAAATGTGACTAGCATTTAAACAAGGCTTATAATATTTCCCCATATCAGCATGATGTCCGTCTTTCTTTTTCCATTTTACTGATTCATAACTTGATGCAGACTGAAAACGTCTGCATATTTATTTCAGTGAGTTAGTGCAACCTTTCCAGTGATGCTGTGTTCTTCTGCTCCCCGCAGCAGCTCCTTGGGTTTGATCAGTGTAGTCCTGTCCAGGTCCTCTGGGAGTGTCTCAGCTGATCCTGCACAGAGTTGTTGCTTAGTCTCTGTGATAGATTAGCTACATCAGTGTTCAAAGCGAGAACGGACCGCTGAACAGTTCGGCAAATCATGCAGTGAAACACAGAGTGAAACATGCGGTGCAGCAACAACTCCCAAAGTTTTACTCATCATTTGTTTGATAGAAGGTATAGATCGTTTTGGTGCAAAGTCTGATGATGCATGATGATGATGAACAGAAAGTAGTTTTAAAACAGCAAATGTGTATCAGACTGCAAGACTTCCACCTATTGATTGCTAACTCAGGGGAAACTCACAGATCCTCCAGACTCCCTCTGTAATCATTTTCATTTTGTCAGCACAAGACAGATGAGTGGTACACTAACAAGCTCACCCTTACAAATTAGGGAAACCTGTCCGAGCCATACTAATATGCACTTCTGTAAAGGTGCTTGCTGCCATGGAGGAACATTATATAGAAGGTATTTAATACCTGAATTGGAGATCTGTTTTATTGCAAGGCATATTGAATGATTCCTGTGTACCAAATATTAGCCTATTAAGGAGATTTGTGTGCAGCCAAACTAAACACCACAGTGCTGTTTACAGAGTTCAGGAATATCTGCTGATAAATATATAAAATTAACAGCTGCTCCCTTTCGGGGTCACCACAGAGGATCATCTGCCTTCATCTCACCCCATTTTAGCATCCTCTTCTGTCACACCAATCTCCGCTACATCCAAGAATCTTCTGTGGCCTTCCTCATTTCCACCTTCCTGATCTTGTTGCTGCTGAAAATCTTCAACTCTGCCGCCTCCAGCTTTGCCTCCTGTCTTTTTGTCAGTGCAACTGTCTCCAAACCATCAAAGCATGTCTCACCACCATCTTTCACTCTTGCTCTATCCTTCTGTCAAAAATCACCCCTGACGCTCATGTCCACCCACTCCACCCTGCCTGCACTCTCTTCTTCACTTTTTCTTGTGCATAGTCCATTGCTCTGGATGGTTGACCCCTGGTCACATGTGTGTGAATACATTCACACATGTATTATTTCGTTTCTCGTCTCTCCAGTGCATACCTCCACCTTTCCAGGCTCTCTTCCACCTGCTCCCTACTATCAGTATAGATCACAATGTCATCTGCAAACATTATAGTACATGAAGACTCCTGCCTGGCCTGATGTAATCCAACCCCCACCTTGAACCAATCTGCCACTCCTACCACACACCTCACCACCACCTTGTCTTGCTGTGCTCATACATGTCCTGCACCCCCTTTTCTTTTCCTCAGGCATCCCCTCACTCTCCATGATTGTGCAAAACAATCTACTTAAAAAGTCCACTGCCCTCTCTCCTGGACATCTCCGTACCTTCACAGGTATGTCTTCTGCATCAACAGCAGCTAGATGAAAGTAAACAGCAAGTAGATAAAATGAAAATATAAATCTATTTAGAATTTACATGCATTTTAGTGAAGCCATACCGATGCTGTGCTCTGTTGTGTTTAAAAGTTATGTAAAGTTAAGTAAACATAGGGTGTGTCCCTGATCTCAGACTAAAGCTGACAAAATAATCTCTTGAATTGAAATGACGATTGCTGCAGTGCATGAATTCTGAAATCAAGCGTGGTCATTTGTGTACTCATGAAACTGCCTAAGAAATCAGAGCGCCACTCTGAATCTTTAATCCGTGGTCCTTCATCATGCAAGCACTTCATGCAGCTGTTTTTAATCATGTGAATTCACTTATGCATCAGTTTGGAAGTTTACAGCATTCAGTCTAAATGTAACTAAATCTCTTTTGATTTAAGCTTCTGGAATTTTCCAACTTTTGGGATGAATCCAGTATTTCTGTCCAGTGTATCCAGAGTTATCTGCATCTCATTTTACTCACTTTTAGACCCCACACAGGCCCGTGTGTAGTGTGTCGTTCATGGTTAGCGGGTCAGTTAGCATGAAAACCATGTACCTGTTGGAGACATGGACATTTGACCTCTCAGGTTGTCCTGCAGTTTCAAAAGGCACATCCACCCAGCCATTCGGTCACCAGTGGTATTAATTGCTCCCACTGGTACTCGCTTCAGTTGTGTTATTTCAGTTCAGTATTCAAGTTATTTCAACATGTGACTGAATTGATTTGAAATTTCATGGAGTCTGATTGCCACGTGGCTGCTAGTCTCTCCCTGTGTGGATGCCCCTTAACTCCAAAGAGTCTGCAACGAATGCTTTGGTTACTGTGGGTTGTAGGGTTGGGGTTCTGCGAATCAGACTTGTTACAGCTCATTTCCAGCAATTGGACTGGGATCTTGGGAATTTGGCGGCCAGGCCACAAAACAAACAAAGAGATCCCTTGAGGCAAAGGTAGAGGCAGTTGTCATCCATGCTTTAAAGTGGTTAACTCTGATTTTAATGACCCTGTAATCTCTGTAAGTCCCTGTAAGTCCCGCTACCGGTAAGACTAAAAAAAGAAAATATCGTTATACCTTTTGTGTCTAATATTTGACATCCACCAAGTCCCTAAACATGTGCAGCTTTATTTCAGTGCATTTCTTAGGAACCAGAGACCATCATCATACATGACAGAATTAACAGGTATAATTTCAGTTGTGCAATAATGATATTTATTCTGTTTATATATATTTAAAAAAGTACTTTAAATTAAAGCATCCAATTGCAAGACCCACGTAAGCATATCTGAGCACATGTGCGCACATATGCATTCACATATGTACACACAGACAAACACAAGCACACACAGAGGAAAAACCCATATTCCCAAGGAGACATTTGCACACATTCATATTCAGGAGAGGAGGAAATGATCAGGCCGTGGAAATGTCAGAATCAATCAGCCAATCACAGACAAGAACAGAAACCCCCGTGGTCCGTGAAGCTGACAAGAATCTGTGTGTGTGTGTGTGTGTGTGTGTGTGTGTGTGTGTGTGTGTGTGTGTGTGTGTGTGTGTGTGTGTGAGAGAGAGAGGGGGGGGGGGAGAGAGACAGAGAAATAATTGCCTCAGTATAGCGGAAAAGATTTTTTTTCTCCAGAAAATCACTGATAAAGAAGGAGATTGTAATTACCATTGCTGAGTTTGAAAGTAAGTGAGACACAATGTAAGAGTGAGAGAGAGAACATAATACCAAGGCCTCTTTATTGCATTTATGTCCTTTTTTAGTGTTCTACTGCCCTCTACTGAAACAAATGAGTCCTGAAAGCGCTTCATAAAATTATGTTTAAGCTGAAACAGATGGCTCGTAAACAACAAAAAGTAAGATGTGACTTCTGGTCTTACTGACGATTCTTCAGGTCGAGGGAGGGCATGTGAGATTGGTAAAGCCTTTATTATGTACATCATTTATATCAAATGCTTCTTACTTGTTTCCTGCGGATGGGAGTGATGGGTCCCATCTTTAAAACTCTATGTTGCAGATGGACACAGACACTCTGATGAAACTCAGCATCTTAAAGGTTGTTTAGAAGCTTTAAATTTGGCTTCGGTTTTTGTCATTGCCATCGTGGTGCTTTGAAAAAGTACATGAGGGGTGAGGGGCGGCTCTGACTGAAATCGAAGTATGCTGCCAGTGACTGAGCAAAATAGCAAGGGTAAATTTTCCATATTTTATATTATATATATATATATATATATATATATATATATATTTAAACACACATACACACTGTACAACCAGAGGAGTCGCCCCCTGCTGGTCATTAAAAATGATGCATTGGCTTCACTTTTCAGACCTCAAAGCTACAGTGTACGTGCACGTCCAACCCAAAGGTTTCAAAATAAAAGTACAGAATAAAAGGACAAGATGAGCAGAGTCGTATTACAAAATAAGGTAGAAGTAGTTTTATTGTCATATGCACGTGTAAATAAACACAGGGCTTTAAACTGTTCTCAGACTCCTTTCACACAGCAGTTATATTAAAAAAAATGTGATAAATAATGTAAAATAAAAATTTAATAAGATAAAAATAAAATAATTACCCAAGAGTTTTACAGAGAAACTAAAAGATCTGAATGTTCAAACAATGAAATGAGCTAAAGAGACCTGAGTTAAAGAAAAAAGTTTGAGTTGTATTCATGCTTGTGCAAGTTTGCAAAACAGTTCTGTACAGATCAGTGTGATAATACATAATAAGATAATAATGTTGCAGCAACAGCCCCCCCAATGGTTGCTATGAGCTGGGGAGGGGCTGTGTTGAGTGTTTTATTCAGGAGTCTGATGGCCTGTGGGCAGAGGCTGTTTGAGAGGCTTTCAGCCCTCGATTTCAGACTCTTGCAGTGTCTGCCTGACAGCAGCAGTGTGAACAGGTCCTGTTGTGGGTGTGCACCGTCCTTGATGATGTTGTGGGCCCTGCTGATAACCCTGTTGGTATAAATGTTCTTTAGTGATGTTCCTGAGATGTACTGTGCAGCGTTTATCGCACGCTGGAGAGCTTTCCTGTCCTGAACGGTACAGCTTCCATACCACACTGTGATTGCGGTAGTAATGGCACTATCAACCGCAAATCTG
The DNA here is from genome assembly GCA_034780415.1 of Cichlasoma orientale. NCBI lineage: Eukaryota > Metazoa > Chordata > Actinopteri > Cichliformes > Cichlidae > Cichlasoma > Cichlasoma orientale. Next base: position 30,910 of record JAVDPK010001669.1, read on the forward strand.
TAAACATTACTGTTTTGGGTTGACATGTCAAATAAGATTCTCACTGATGTATGTCTCAATGAGTTAAATAGTTTTCACCCTCTCCACCTCCATGGGAGTGTGCTACTGCATCCTCCTCCTTGGCTCTATAATCATCTCCTTGGTCTTATTTGTATTTATGGATAGATTATTTTCTTGACACCAAGCCACCAGAATATAAACATGAGGGGATACCACTGCATCGTACTTCCTATATGGACTTTTTTCTTTTTATACTTCTTTATGTTTCTCATTTGATCTGATCCCAAAAGACCCATGACCCATAGCGTCCTGTCACAAACTTAATTTTCTATATCTGGAAAACAACCAGAGCAGCACAGCGGTGTGATGGTTAGCACTGCTGCTTCTCAGCAAGAAGGCACTGGGTTCAAATCTAGTTTGGGGCCTTTCTGTGTGGAGTTTGCATGCCCTGTGAGTTTGGGTTCACTGGTAATTCCAAGTTGCCCATAGGTGTGAGTGGTTGTCTGTGTTAGCCCTGCGACAGATGGGTGACCTGTCCACGGTGTACCCTGCCTCTCTTATAAAACTACTTTTGAGTTTAAGGACAGACCGTTTGAATAGTGCTGCTTGTTTGTTATCAGCTTGGTGGATTACTCAAGACTGGAAGCTCTTCCGTGGTATTCCCATAAAAAAATAAAAACTAACATATTGTCTTCTATTTTCCAACATGTGCATTGCAGATGTTCAGACACAGTAGCATGCAAACTTTAGCAAAGAAGCCTGGCTTTTTGAATGCCTGATTTAACCAGCATGTGTGCAGCCTGTGTTAAACCAGAGTCTTCTTCTTATCAGCGCTTTGACCCTCACCTGCCCTGTAAAGTCTTCTTGTAAACACACAAAATTAGTGTTTACTTTCAGCATTGCCTACCTGACGTTTGGCAAACAGGTTCCTTAATTTAAATTCCTGGTTTGTACATTCCTTTTAGCAAATTTGTTTGAATTTGAATATTGCAGCATATGTTTCTGCACTGATCCCACCTGTAGAAGAATGCATCCTGGTGCAAAACAAATGCGCTCATAAAAAAATTTGTTTCATATCTAAAGGTCAAAGAAACCGCAGCGAAGCTTCAAGACCGTTCCCGTAAGATAAGGACCGTGCATTTCACATATCTGCCAAAATACTGAGACAAGAAAAGTGACACACATCAGCCAGATGCTGGCGGGAGAAAATGCAGTTTTACATTTTTGCCAGACAGAAGGAAATCCCGGTGGCTGTCAAGAAGTAAAGAGAGGAATTCAAATAGGAATGAAAATAAGAAACAGACTAAGAAAAACAGGTGAGGTTTGGAAAGGTCACAAGTCAATCATAGGTTTCCGTACAGAGACACACAACTAGTTTTTGTCATGCCAAACCTAATTTAGAGTGACCAGGGAGCCTGTTTTGCATGCAATAAGACACGGCTCCCTCTAAAATTGTGCATAGCTAGTGTTTCAGTAAATGTGTTTACTTACACTAGTTAATGCAACTAGATTATGGTCAGAGTCAGCGTCTTTGTTGACCGGTTATGTACCGTAAAGCATTTGCAAGGAGGGTGTCCAGGTACTGTAGAATGGGTTCACGTGCTAAATATTATGTGAGCCCTTTTTTTTGTATCAAATTATATCACAACTATCAGGAAAACATTTCGTTTTGGTAGAAAACGAATGAAATAAACGGTAGTTTCCAGGATCAATGTAGTCACACACATAAATCTAGTGGTACTATTTTAAATGCCTTCCTTTTTTTTTTTTTTTTGTGGGAATACAGCAGCTGAAAAAAATTTGCCCTGCGACCCAAAAGCCCTGAGGCAGCTGAGGTCGCTAACAACCAATCAGCTAATTTCAGATACATTTACTGTTGTGGCCTTCAGAGCCTTTGTTGTCTGATGCGCGTCCTACTATTAAACGATTGGACTGATGATGTCATCCAGGTCCATGTTTATCTGTTTGCCAACATCAGCTTCCAATATAAAAGAAAATGCTGCTGCAAACTAAACATGCATGAGCTGCAGAATGAGCAGGTTACAGTAACAATAAGCCAAACAGACAAATTTATGTATCATTGTGCCTGTGTTCAGGCCGGATGTTGGCACTGTTATCACAGAGGCTTTGTAACTCTGAGATAATACTGCCACCATCCGGCTGCAGTAAAAAGGACAGAATGGCCCGTCAGCACGCTCTAATTGGAAACAGCAAAGTGAATTTCACAGTTTTGTCAAAACTTTCCACTTTTATTAAATTTTATCACACCAAACCATCGTAAGAAAAAGATGCTGCTACTGTTTCCTGCCACTAAACCCTCGTTTTAGTTTTGGACTGTGGCCCTGTTGTCAGCAAGTTGTTGCTTTTTTCTCTTCAGCTTACACATTCTGTCTGTATTGTATATGTGTAGACAGATCTTGTGTAATACTTATATAAGAGATAGCGTGGCTGTTTGTTTGTGTGTGATGAGAAGGAGGAGGGTTGCTCTGTCAGCTTGCTTGAAGAAGCATAAACAGTAGCAGCTTTGTGTTTCAGCAGTGTGTCAGTATTTATCCAGTAGCAATGATGGAGGGAGCGGGGGGGGGGGGTCTCACAGATAATAATACTGACAACATGCAGAGCAGACTTGCTGCCATACAATCTGTTGTGTTTAGTAGAAATCTATTGGTAACTGTGCAAAATATCAGCTTAGAGAAGCCGAGAGTCTGAAAACTGAATTTTATTTTGTTCTGTTTTATTTAGAATTGTAAATTGCATGAAGTAAGCAATATCAAAATTCGGGTGCTGAGAGAGTGCTGAGTAATAAGGGATGACTCAAAAGCATTAATAAAATATGTCTGATCTTACCCATATTTCCAAAATGAAAAGAAAAAAAACATGAGTTATGAATTTCTGTTTACCATCTCCGAGCGCTACCTCCAGTCTGCCTGCACTGTTCGCTGCTAGAATAAAATGCTTAAATCTCAGTGGACCGTTCTCATCTTTGTGTTTTTGGTTGGGCGTTTAGGACATTCTGCCTTTTAAAACACAAAACTGTCAGCGTGCGCTGGAGTTGCTCCTTCTCATCTCACGCGCTGCTGCTCATTATGCAGCATAAACATCAGTCACATCAGTTTATTTACAGTAAATAGGACACAAGCATGAATTGGACCAATAGGGAAATGTTACGAAGTACATTTACTGTATTATGGTGTTAATATACTTGTACTTTATTTATATAATTTATGATATTCTACTTCCTACCTCTACTGCACTATATTAAGGATGAAAACATTGCACTTTGTGCTCTATATCATCTCTTTAAAGGCTTTAGTTTCTTATTATTTTGCAGATTTCAAAATATAAATATTATTTTGTATTATTATAGATGAATATGTAATAAAGTTCATCTCCAGCTGCCAAGTGATATAAGCATTAATGATCAATAATTATGATCCAGTAATAAAATGTATATGATTCTGCATACTGTAAGCACTTTCATTTTAGGTATGTTAAGTATGTTTTGATGCTAAAACTTGCTTACTGTTGTATTTAAGTCGGATTATGATTTGTAGCTAAGACTCTTGGACAGTGTACTTCTCATGTAAAAAAAATCTGCACAGAGAGCACCCCACCCCCGCCCCGGCCCGGCCCACCCCACTGAAAAAAATGAGGAAACGCCCCTGCTAACGCCAGTCATTTAATTTTTCTACCATTGTTGAGGTCAGACTAGGCTGAACTAGCCCCTAATCACTAACACACAAGCTGTGCTTTCACGCACGGAGCCCCGCTATAAAAGCCTGAAACGTCCATCCGGGCTGGTGGAGTCATGACGGAGAGCGGCGGGGCTCTGGAACGTCTGAGGTGAGTGCGCGCGTAAAGACGCACAGGAGCTAAAACAAAACGGCAGGAAATGTTTAGATTTTAGCTTTCAGGATATATTATGTAGCGGAAACTGCAAAATGAACATTTGACACTTGCTTTCAACAGAGGTCGTTTTAAAGTATATTCTTAATTTTATGGCAATCGACTTTAATATTATTGTTATAATCACGTTAGTTTGCCTGCTTATTTTAATCACGTTATATAAATTCCTTATACTGGATATTAAATTGCTTCCGTTAAAAAAACTGAATTATTACAGCTGCTGCTGTTGAGAAGAGAGAGAATAGTGGATCAATATCATTTATGGATGGTTGTGTGGTTATTTTAAAGGAGCAGGCTGTCACTTTTTGCAGTCGAAGGAGTAACGATGAGAAACTGCTATGTGTAAAGGAAGATTTTAATGGAAATAGGATTGATTATGATTTATAAGGTGATTAAGTCTCTGTTCTAGCTCAAAATAAAAAATGCTGAATAATCCTGCAGGGATTTGGGTAAATAAACTGGTCTTTTCTAGCTTACATAATTTTTCGTTATTATTTCTTATTAAATTCACCAAAATGTATTTTTTTTTATTTTCACACCACATTAATACTAAAAAGCAAATCTTTCTGACTTAAGAAATTAAGAATTTATTTGTAGTTTGAAGAAAAAAGAAAATTAGGGAAACTTTCTGTGTCTTTAAATATGTACCAGTTAAAGCCCTGGCTGTTTGTTTTCATAATAATGAAAGTAACAACCATGACTGATATTGGTGTTATGATTTCCGCATCCTGGGGCTGGGTGACATACATTTGCGACCATGTGTGTGCCATCCGGTAGTGCAGGATCTGATCACAAAGCACCAACTTGGAAAACGCATAATAAGAACGATTTCTCTTCCATAGTGTCTGCACCTGTATTCAGTAAGTTAGCTCACCATCACTGGGAGAAGAGCTTGTCTTCTGCGACTCCAATGTCTGTGAAGATCTTCTTTGCGTACAGTTGTTTCACCTCATTAAGTGCTGGCCATTCCAAGTAATAATTCCTGCACCTTGAGGTTAAAATAGCAAACAGCATCCAAATGCTGGCCCTCACCCCGAAATGCTGGCTGTGACACCCGAGTTTCAGACTGGTCTCTTAGACTTAACATTGGTTACTTCATGAATTTTATACAGATTTATTGCACTGGCCAGTTTTGTCACCAAAAGAACTTGTTTACATTCAGGACATTTAAAATAAACCCTTTTACAATCTAATGGACACATTAGAAAGTATAAGCGCTAGCCTATTATTTACTACCTGAGCTCTGTGATGCAGGTAGTAAATAATACAACCACTGGAGGTCTCCCACATGATCTGTGTCGCCCCCTGTGGGTGTTTAGAGTGAGTGATCACAGCCTTCTGCCTACAGAGCTGGCTACAAGCTAGCTAGAGTATAATTATAGGACTCCATCGGCTGATAACATCTCCGATTTACATTTTCTAACACAGTACGATCAACAATCTTTATAAGTTAAAACTTTTTTCTTTTTTTTTTGCAATGTCCATGACGACCTGTTCTACTCCGCTTTTACTACTTCTACTGCTTCTACTGTTATTATGGGATGCACAGTCCCTTTTACCTTCACTCAAAACAAGATCATCAAGGCTTTAGATGCAGGATTGTATCTAAGATATTTTATTTTATTATTTTTTTCTTAATTTATTTATTTTTACTTTTACTTTTTACTTTTTCACATCTTGTAATTAAAATAAAAGCCCTGGTTTTATATGAACTCTGATGTTACATTTTATGTTGTGGCTTAACTATATTAATGTAGTTACACAGAAAAGTACATAACATATATAATGTATGCTGCACTTTTACTCCAAATAAACCTTAAAAAGTATGACAGTGCAATTGTTTTTGTGTGCACACTACAAAAGCAAAAAGGGGCCCATGCAATTATTGTACTGTATGAAATTCTTGGACAGGATGGTGTCACATTGTTCTCAGATACATCAGAGGGACAAAGAAACCACTGTGATCCACAGTCAGACGAGTCCGAGGCTCTTGGTGAAAGAGACAGATCTTAGAGGCAGATCTGTGTGCCACAGATCAGTCTTTCAGTTGTTATGAAATTTATATACATAAACCATATGTTAAATTCCAGTGTTAGACATTTATCACCTAGACTTCATTCATTTATCTTCTGTATCAAATATTGTTTTGGGTGTCAAAGTATGTGATTCATTAAAATAAATTCATGAACATCTAGGTTGAAACCAATTAGAGTAGCTAATGAGACATTTCTTTGGATTGTTCCCCGTGCGTTTTATCTTTTTTAATTATCTTCAGGGTTGAATTAACCCTCCATAGAGAGTCACTGACCCATCATTTGTTCCACCCAGTACATTTTGTATGCATTAGTTTGTAATTTGTGATCATTTATCATAATGTAATTAAGCAAAAATATAATAAATATAGAAGGGTCCTGTCATTTTTTATATCACGTCCTTGTGTGGTGCACAATACAAATACAAATGCAATCAATCGGAAAACTTTAGCAATTTAAAAGGCGTTTGAAAACCACGCTAAAAATAGAATTGAGGCTAGACTACCAACTGTGCAGAGCGGCCAATTCTCCACACTGGTCCAGACCCTAAAGGCATCTGAAGGCTCAAAGCACCACTATGTAATTTTCTCCCTGTAACTAATTAAAAAAACATTATTTTGTTAATCTGGTATGCACCATTAAAGCACAGTTAGACTGGGCCTTGATAAGGCTTATTCAGTGGGATATGCATAATTGGCTACCTGGAAGCATCCTTTCACAAAGTTAAAACCCAGTTTAGATGAAGTAGCAAATGTTGTTATTGCCGTTTTTATAATTAAGATGCACCTGGTCACCCAGAACCCGTCTCCCAGGGTGTTTGATTTTGTTTTAGACACATGCTAAAAACATTAAATTTTCAGAAACTAGAATAGCCACATCCACATGCAACTCTTGATGATTAAAAGCTCAGCTAAGAAACAGCGTAGGTGGGATGACAGTCCACAATGGAATCTTTCCAACCATATAAGAAAAGAAGTGTGGAAGGATATGATGTAATACAGCTTTTTATATCCTTGCACAGTACCAGTCAAAAGTTTGGACACAACTTCTAATTCAGTGGTTTTTTATCATTTAAAAAGTATCTGCATTGTAGATTAACACTAAAGTCATCCAAACTATGAAGAAATGTTTTAGATTTTAGATTCTTGAAAGTAGGCACCTCTTCCTTAGATGACAGTTTTGCACATCTCGGCATTTTCTCAGTCAGCTTTATGAGGTCATCACCTGGAATGGCTTTCAGGTAACAGCTGTGCCTGTCAAGAGTTAATTTCTTGCCCTCTTAATGTGTTTGAGACCTTCAGTTGTGAAGAGGTAGAGTCGGTATACAGGGAATAGCCCTATTTGAGTAATGTTCTAATCCATATTATGGCAAGAACTACCCAACTAAGTAAAGAAAAACAACAGGCCATCATTACTTTAAGAAATGAAGGTCAGTCAATCCGAAAAATTTCAAGAACTTTGAAAGTATCCTCAAGTGCAGTCGCAAAGACCATCAAAGTTTATGATGAAACTGGCTCTCATCAGGACCGCCCCAGGAAAGGAAGCCCAAGAGTTCCCTCTGTTGTTCAGGATAAGTTCATCAGAGATACCAGCCTCAGAAACAACACGTTAACAGCACCCCAGATGAGAGCCCACCTAAATGCTTCACAGAGTTCAAGTAGCGCACACATCTCAGCATCAACTGTTCAGAGAAGACTGCGTGAATCTGGACTTTATGGTCAAATTGCTGCAAAGAAGCCACTTTTAAGGAAGAACAAGGAAGAGAATGGCTTGGGCCAAGGAACACAAGGAATGGACATCAGACCAGTGGAAATCTGCCCTTTGGTCTGATGAGTCCAAATTTGAGATTTTTGGGTCCAAACGTCTTTGTAAGACGCAGAAAAGGTGAGCGGATGGTTCCTACATTTGTAGTTCCCACCGTGAAGTATGGAGGAGGAAGTGTGATGGTATGGGGGTGCTCTGCTGGTGACACTGTTGGTGATTTATTCTAAATCCAAGGCACACTTAACCAGCATTCTGCAGCGACATGCCATCCCATTTGGTTTGTGCTTAATGGGACCATCATTTGATTTTCAACAGGACAATGACCCCAAACACACCTCCAGGCTACGTAAGGGCTATTTGACCAAGAAAGAGGGTG
>JAVDPK010001669.1:44799-86726 GCA_034780415.1 Cichlasoma orientale
GGTTCTGCTGGAGGTTTCTTCCTGTTAAAAGGGAGTTTTTCCTTCTCACTGTCGCCAAGTGCTTGCTCATAGGGGGTCGTTTTGATTGTTGGGTTTTCTCTATTGTAGGGTCATCACTTATAATATAAAGCACATTGAGGTGACTGTTTGTTGTGATTTGGCGGTATACAAGTAAAACTGAATTGAAGTGAGTGTATCTCAACTGTTAGATGTATTTCTATGAATCCTAATGAATTTGGTAATTCTGACTTTTCTTCTGGAACGATCTTGAGGTCCATGGATTTCACAAGTTAAAATACGTGAATTCCTTTCAAACCTAACCTTGAAAATTGATAAATGTTTGTCGTTATTTGTGCAGGCTCATGATCACCGACGTTCCGTGTGTTTACTGTGTGTTTGTGTGCTAGGTGTACTGGGTGGGTCCATCGATGGGTGGGACTCTGGCTGCAGCCCTGTACGAATACTTGTTCTGCCCAGACCCAGAGCTGAAGAAACGTTTCTCTGAGCCTTTCGTCAAGACACCCTTCACTGCTACTAAACAACGGCAGGATTCAGGCACAGCCCAGGAGCCTCTCTTCACTGTCATGGATGTTGAAAGAGCTGAGAGGAGGGAAAGGGAGGTATCTGAGGAGGTATTGTCCTCTGTTTGACTAGAAAGGAAAGTAAGCACCGGTGCCCAGGCTGCTGCACAGCGGTCCGCTCTGAAGGAGACTATCCTCCTGTAGACAGGCACATTAAAATGGTAACAGTTATAGAAGGAAGACTGAACATTTCAAGATGGGGGCCTTCTTCTTTGGCAACCAAAAAGACCACATTTGCAAAGTTTAAGCAAAGGGCTGCAAGGTTTTCATAAAAAATGAAATAGATAAATAAAAAAGTGCTGAAAAGTGTGTGCTTGTGCTCATGTAATATGTATTTAGAGTGTTGCTTTTCAGGGGAAGTGTCACATCTGAGGAAAAACAAGGGTGAAATCTGTGGCACTGTTCCAACGGAGGAAAACAGACCTGAGGAAGAGAAAGTGAAAGACAAACGGCAACAATGAAGCAAACTTGTCCCACCCTCAGTCATACTCCAGAAAATAGGGATGCATTATAAAATTAATGTTGAGCTCCCTGAAAACAGAACAGCTTAACGAGTGATTTCATCTCTGATTCTCTCTCGTCTTCCATCTGAATGTCATTTATGCTGACTTTCTGCCAGAAAACACTGACATGCTTAAAAGTCAGTGCTCACAGCACGCCCACTCTGGTGTTTTATGATGTAAGCAGCTAACAATACTTGTTAGGGTACAACATTAAGTTTTCATAACCTCAAGAGGCCATCTTAATTTATTCACTGATCTTTTTGTTGTGCTCACACCATCGGGGGGTTGCAGTCTGCTTTTAAAGTATCAAGTTCAACAGAGGGAAAAAAAAAACACCCTGTGGAGTCTTATCAATTTCTAACCACAGAAGACGACTGCGTGGAAAAAAAAAACCCTGCATGCCACATGAAAACATATTTGATCCCCTTTGAAACAGGGAAATGGTGTGCTCAGGTAGAGGTGAAGAACAGCAAAAGGAAATGTGCTTATTTAATAGTTTATTCAACCAAAAATATGTAAAGCTCCACTTCATGTTAATCCCATTGTACAGGATTTGTCTGCAGTTCAGTTTTGGGGGGGCAACAGCGACTACTCAGGAGGCTGCTGCTAGCTTAATGCCTGATATCAAAATAGAAGATGCCCCAAAGTGGTTCATGGCACTGGGATATCTCTAATACGTACAGAAAAATGCACTGCTCAAAAAAAATTAAAGGATCAATCAGAGTGAGTCAATTAAACTTCTGGGATATTGATGTGGTCAGGTAAGTAGCAGAGGGGGTTGCTAATCAGTTTCAGCTGCTTCGGTGTTAATGAGATTAACAACAGGTGAAATTGATTTTCTAATTTTCTAATTATACTGTCATGAACTTTAGAGATGTAACGCTTGGATTTTTTAAATTTCTCTGAGCAATTTATAGTCTGACCTTGGGATGAATATTTTGGGAAGTCCACTGGCAACTGTCTTTATGTTTTCCACTTGTGAATAAGCTTTCTCATTGTTACATGATGGACTTCAAATTGTTTGGAAATGGCCATATAACCCTTCCCAGGTTGATGGGCAGCAGTAATTGCTTCTCTGAGATCGCTGCTGTTCTCCTTCCTCCTTGGCATTGTGTTCACACAGACCTGAATGCTCCAGACCAGTAATTACTGCCAGAACTTCTGCTTTAATAGAGGTGGTCCCCCTGAATTCTGTGAGCAGGTTAGGTTCCAGATTAGAGATCAACAGGTATGAAATCACCTCCCCCTGACCAATCAGTTCTCTGGGAAATAGTGTCACCATTCCTGGAAGATCCCTGGGACCTCTGCAGGGATCAGTAAGAATCTCATATCCTTAGATGCAGCTGTATTCTTTATTTTATTTTATTTTACAACAGTTGTATTGTTCTGAAAGCATTCATATATGATCGTAAAACAGGAACCTACACCGCGCTTCCTGATCTCGTATCAAATTTGTACGTGGACCAAACCGATGCTTGAATTCTGTTTTTATATTTAATCTTTAACCTGAAACCCTTTAATAGCCAGCTGACGTGTGCGACATGCCCTTAAACAGCCTGTAACTCCCAGCGTATTGCTACCAGCGTGATTGAGTAAGCGCACTTTGCATTACCGTAATTACACGACAATTTGTTCCCTTGGAAAAATCCAAATGGTTTCTGAAAGATGAGAAGTTGCACTTCACAGCCAACATAGGGTTATTACGGTAATTTGCAGGAAGCCCGCGAATGCCGGCACTTTTGAAGCTTACGGGGCTCCGTCAGGAGCAGGTTATGTTCAGATTGTCAGTTTAAAATCAGCTGGAAGTACCGCGTTTTCACGGATTCTTTTATTTACAGCATGTTTTACATTCTCTGCTGGGAGAATGCGTTTCATATGTGCAGCTTGTTAATGAAGCGCAGTTGGTGATTCAGGAAAAGTGTAAAATGTTCTACTTCATTCTAATCTGCTGCTTAGTCAAACTAATTTCATTTTTATGTGCCGAGAAATTAAAGAGACTTCCACGTCTCCTTTGTTAGGCTGTGGGACTGTAAGCTTAAATGTTTGTGGCTCCAATTTAAAGTTTCAGAGCTTTAATGTGCACCTTAGAAATAAACAGCTGCACTGAGAGCGCACTCAGCAATAAAATTATTAACTGGAATTAAAATGTTTGTTTTTACCGCTCTGCGCGCTAAATCACCAGATTAATGATTTTCTGCAGCATTCATCTGTTATCCTTGCATTTACTGTTATGTGTTAATGTTCTTTGTAGATTTTTAATTACCATTGGCATAGAGATCATTTTCTGTGGAAGAAAAGTCATGTGACCCGTGAAACGCCTCTTTTAGATTGGTCAGATGCAGCCAACGCCGCCCCTTTAATGTGAACGCGCGTTCATCCCGTTCGCCAGTGTAACTGAATCCACACAGTGGAAAGATACCCCGGGTATGCTCAACTCGCTTGCAATTTCTATCTAATCCTAGGTGCATACACTTTGGCATCAACAGTTGCGTGAGTCACCTAAAGATGTTTTGTAGGTCTGGGCTGAATTTGCAGGGGCCTCTCATCCTTTTCTGAAACATCCACACCACCTATAGTGAAATGATCTATTAAAACTATCTTAGAGATCCAGTGACATCACAAGCTAGAGGATTTAAAAGTATCATAATTGCAGTGGTTTAGCTACTATTCCCCATGTGACTGGTCTGTTTTTATATTTCTTTATATCAGGTAAATGAGTTGGATTTTCTAAGCAGCACTGAAACAGCACGGTGGCCTCGTGCAGCCTTGCATGAAAAAAAATGAGCTGTTACTATCAGAGTTAATATACCACTAAAGCCTCTTATGGCCCCGTGAGACTGTAGCACTCATTACCGAGCAGAACGCCAAACTGCAAGATCAATGAAAAACTGAGACGTGTAAAGTTTGGCCTTGAGGCTTCAAACAGATTAAGTCTGCCTTTAAAATCTTTATCTCTGAGTTGTTGGTGTTCTCAGCTGTGCTGATGTGAGTGAAGCCAGTTTAAAAAGATTGTACTTCTCAAAGATCTCAGTAAATCTCAGAAAAATAATCAGTGTCCAGCACAGACGATTTCTTTAAGTATAATACTGGCATGCAAAAAATGATTCTCTCTTTTCCACGTTGTCGCCGGCTCACATCGCAAACAGGTGTAACGTTGCCCTCTGTTGGTGACAGCAGCAGCAAGCGCTGCTGTGTAGATATACACATTTTATCCTGTAGGCTATTAAATGTAAATATTTGTTTTTATTCATGTATCACGGATTAATATTGTAGAATGAAGAACAGCCTAAAATGAAATATCACCATGCGGTCAGGTTTGGGCCAAAATGTAAGAGCTATCAAGCCAACAATGCAGACTTTTGGTTAACTAAAAAATAATTTATAATACAAGCTAATAATATTACAATTCATATATTTAAAAAGGAAAAAGAGTTTGCCATATATATCTGTGAATACTTTTGCAAATTTACTAAATAGGCCGCTACATTATATTCCACATTTGCTTTCCTGTGGAGAAGTAATAAGCAGTGTATGATCCCACTTTCACCCGCATCTCTGAAGATGTTAAGACAGGCAAGGAAGTAACCCCAGCAACTGACAATAGTTGACAAATCAGATTTTTACATTTACATATTTACAGTTTGTGAATCGTATGAAAGCTGGAATATATGTGCAGTCAGTATATACACTATATTGCGAATAGTCTGCCTTCACACACATATGAACTTTGGTGATCCTGAAAATATACATGCAGTATATTGGTATATAAGAGCTATCTTGTGGTTGACAACTTACTGCAATATGAGTTTGCAGTGTCCTTCAGTTTCACAGTCACTTCTCACATCCAAAAAGTGAAATGGCATTGCAGCGTCTGCGTCTGCCTTTTATAAACAGACTTTGATCCCAACATAAACGGCTCAAAGGTACATTCATACAAAAAAGGAAAGCAGGAATGCAAAACATAAGTTTCTCTCGCTAATCTAATAAAAGAATTGCTCAAATGAGTCCTTACTAAAGTTTTGTAATAATTAAAAACAAGACTGCAAACTGGGCTGTGATTCTGCCTGACTTCCAACTCCGTCAACCCAGACCAGAGGAAATGACCTACAGGATGTGGGTGTAATCAATTTCATAATAATAAAATGATTATTAATTAAAATGAAGGATGTGTGATGGAGGAAATCCACGTGGCTGTAGGTGCTTCTGTCGACCAGTAGATGTCCCTACAGCCTGACTAAAAAAGCTCTATGATCTGAGAAAACCTCTGTCTGAATGTGTGTCTATCTGCGTGTGTCTATCTGCGTGTGTCTATCTGCGTGTGTCTATCTGCGTGTGTGTGTGTGCGTGCATGCATGTGAGAGTGAGCGATAGAGAGAGAGACTGAATCAGAGCTCCAGCAGAGCTTCTATTCTCTCTTGGCTATTTGTGTAAAAAATTAAATCCTTGTCACTTAATTTAAATTAATTGGGGAGAATGAATAAAACCGTCTCATTAAAACTGCAATAACCAGAAGAGAGATACAGAGTTCTGAGTCACCTCACAAATAAAGCACCAAACTGATCCTGCCTCAGAATCCTGTTGTGCATTTATTTTATCTTTATTTTAACTGTTATTATAGAGACTGACTGCATCAACAAAACACATCACATATTACTGAAACGGCTGTTGCTGATATGTCTTCCTACTTACTAATGCAAATTATGTCGAAAAAGCTCATAAGTCTTTGATTCATTTGTCTTTGTGACACCTCCCGCTGCTTTCAGACTTTCAGACATCTTGATTTTCTTTTTGTTTCTTTGATTTTTCTTGTGGGGTAAAAAAGTAACCATGTGATTTTTAATTTTATTTGTACAGCAACAACAAAGGTAAAGACCCTGCAATGGTAGCGGGAGAACCTCAATGACCAGATGAACCCCTATGAGCAGCACTTGGCAACCATGGGGAGAAAGAACTCCTTTTAAGCAGAATGAACCACTGGCAGAACAAGGGAGAGTGTGGGCAACCATCCACTTGACTGGGGGCAGCCATTCTCTGTGTCTGGCTGGGAGGCAAGAGGAAAGTGAAAATGGACCAAGATGAGCATAGAGAGCACGAAGAATGGGGCAAAACAAACAGGAGAGAGTGGACAAACGTTAATGGCATGCAATAGTGACATAAACGTGGAAAGTGGAGGAGAAATACTCAGTGCATCATGGGAAGTCCCCAAGAAGTCTGAACCTAAAGCAACATAACTAAGGGATGATCATCCTAAAAGTTCCTGTGTCTATCTCCCGAGCCCAAACTGGAAACTGATCCCAAAGGACTGATCTGCCTCACGTTCTACTTTTGGAAGCTCGAGGAACCACAAGTAAACCTGAAGTCTAAAAGTGAAGTGCTCTATGGTGCTATGAGGGTTTTATGATGTGATGAGGTCTGATCATTCAAGACTTTGCATGTAAGGAGAAGGATTATCAATTCCATTCTGAATTCAACAGGGAGCTGAACAAGAGCAGCTTCATTAGTACTTAATTAGCACTCTTCCATATTTGGGCGAAGGGATGAAGGAAGTAATCAGCTAATATTTCTAAGCTTGGTTAGCAAGGCGCATCCCATACACAAATGAAACATTAGAATTTTGCTCACCAAACTGCAGCACATACTTCTTGGCTGTTGGTACGATTAACTGCACAACAAGATATATGATTTTTCAGATTTAATTAAAATGCTATAAAAGGCAGCCAGCAGCACAAATACAGTCGGGAGGTCCTGTTCAATGACAGCTGTTGGCAGGACCGTTGCTCTTTTGAATGTTGATGGGAAGATTTTCTTCTCCATAAACAAGGAGACCTGCAAACTTTCTAATGAAGAATGGCTATGTCGACACAGGCTGCCAGAAGGCTAGAATCCCAGCATTCCTTCATGATCTGTGATCAGAAACGGTGCGCGAAGAGAGAAAAGAGTGACATTTGGTTGGATCTTGTCAATGCATGTGTCCCAGATTGTGTCAGTAATATTATCTCCAGATAGTTCAACAACCTGCAGATGTGCTTCACACTGGAAGACTGCTAAACAGAGTGTACAAGCAGGAGAAGGCACGCCTTGCTGTGGAACCGAAGGACTCTGCTGATGCACTCATGAACAGCGCAAAAGTTACCGTCCACACAGGCCAGAAATGGAAGGTGCAAGTCAAGGTTGATGCCAGTGCAAACCTCCAACATCAGGAACTGATGGGGGCGGTTTAGACTGGATATACAATTCTGGTCCAAAGCCAGAAAGAAACAGCAGAAGACCGTGGCAGTGGATGAAGTCTCCAAGCTGGAGGAGGAGTGGTTTTTCATAAAGGCAGTTTCCCAGTGGATCCAGGGTACATGGACAAGATAGGATGCCACCTTGAACAGGTGTCTCAGCTGTGCAGATATGTGGAGGATGCTACAGCATAGGCAGCCCTCAACTTTCTGTTGAGGGCTGCCTATGACACCCTTCCATGCCCCCAGAATCTTATCAAATGGTTGAGTAGAGAAGAAGGCTGCCTATTTTGTGGGAACTGCGTGGCAAGTCTCCAGACCATGAACCATGTCAGGAAGCAAGCAAGTGCAAGGTGGCACTGTCCCAGGGATGCTTTGGGTGGCCATGATCTAGTCCTGGCTAAGCTGTCTGAACTTCTCAAAAGGTGCAGGGTGATGAAAAACTGTTCTTCAAATACAGCAAAACCTGTAGTTTGCAGTGGAGTGCAAAGAGTCTGGCTGGAAAGTCAGAGTTTATTTACCCTATGGAGGTTGGTCGTCAGGGCTTTTGGGCCAAAACAGTTGTCCAGCTACTTTGTGCTGCTGGAGCAACAGGCTCAAACCTGCCGTGAAGGAGCTAGGAGAAGAGGCAGAGAAAGCAAGGTTTTAGCTGTGGCTCTGGAGGAAGGATGGTAGCTGGAGTATCAGGGGGTGGCAGGGAGACATCCCCTACATGCCACTGCCCACCACTGCCCCTAGAGATGTGCTGGAACAGGGGGTGAAACATCCATGATCAACCGCTCCCAATTATGCAGCCTTGTACTACTCCCTCCATACGGAAAAAAATTGTTATAAAAACACACTTGCATGCACTACTTTATGCCCCGCTTCACTGTTTGTGTGTTTTCTGTTTGGCTCAGCTCATATTTGGATGTGTTGCCTCAGGCCACCCAGTAGTTTGTCAGGTTATTAATAATATATCAGACATCCATTTAAGACAAAGCACCAGCTTGCTCTGCATGCAGATACAGTATATGCTTATAGATGCGCAAACCTGGAGCTATTCAGACCATGAAGAGCATGGACACAGCGTGAAATATCACTATCAACCAATCTGTTTGTAATTTAATGAGAAGCTGAGCTCTGCTGATACAAATTAATGTCACAGGCACTAAATTAATTTATGGTATGATGTATGTCTATTCATCTATTCATGTTTTTGTTAAAAGCATGATTGAAGTCATTCGTGGCAGTTTGTGATACAGTCACAACTTTTAATCTATTGATTCGGGTTGCTAGTTGAGTTTGACCTTTCAGTTTTTTCATGTTCCTCATCATGAATTTCCCATTATTTTGATTTTCATGACAAGAAGTTCTTCATACACATCACACTTTGTCACATGCTATTTGTATGATTTATGAGTACGTTATTAATTACAAATATGTTGCGCGGTTAGGTTTATCCTGTGACGACCCTCCTCAGTTTGTCTTTGTAGGTCATCAAGTGCTGATTGTGGCCTAGAGCATATAAGGAGCTGGCCTAGCCTCTCTCTCCTTCCACATGGCAGGCAGGCTAATGGGCTGATGCATATGGACCGGCACCCACTCACTATTCTGTCTTTGTCTTTTGTAAATGAAACAGTTGGCGTGAGTTCCCTCTTTTGTTGCAAGCGGTGCCATTTGTAACAAGCCATTAAAAGGTTAGCCAAAAAGTTGGTTAAGGTTGGTATTAAAAACTCTTCTCCTTTTGACCACAGCATGTTTCTTTTTTTTTTTATCCTTTAAGCTGCTCACAGCACTTTCTTAAATGTCTTTTTTATCACCCAATGCAAATTTGAATTGAAATGTTCAGCACTGTTTCTAGTGTTTTTATAAGTTGGTTTGTTGTTGCTGCTGCTCTTCTGTGAACTTTTTGATATTTCTGCCTCCATTTTCTGCCTTTCTCCCGCTGTCGCTGCAAATAGGAACACTGTAAATGTGTTCTTAATGACTTGCCTGGTTAAAATACTCACTTGTATAAAATGGTATTACATGAAAGTGCAGTCCTGCCCTAGTTCAGCTTCAGTTAATATCTCTGTAAAACAACGCAGACACAAATTTGGACATAAAGATCGATTTTAGTTCATTTCGGCAGGTTTCCAATCATTTATCTAATATTTACATTTACAAAATATATCCATAAGATTATGAGATCAGAACTGAACGTTAAAAATGTTAAAAGCTTGGTTGTGCAGTTGCTAGTTAGTAGAACTAACTAGAATAGCCAGTTTAATGAAAGCTGTCATTTTGCCCGTTATGGAGGGAAGCCTAGAATAAAACTGAGCCACCTGATTATTGTGGAAATGTGTAAAAATGTTGGTGCTAAAACCTTCCAGTGCCATTTATACATCAATTTTAGCTTCATCCAGCCTCCACCTACACTCTACCTTCCTCATCCAATACAAATACACAGACACACTCTTATGTCTCATATAACACCACAAATTAATTATCATCGGATACATATGTACTCTCGTGTATACACACATCAATACACTTAGGTGTGTGTGTGTGTGTGTGTGTGTGTGTGTGTGTGTGTGTGTGTGTGTGTGTGTGTGTGTGTGTGTGTGTGTGTGCTAGTAAAAAGCAGACACATTCACACACATCCTCTCATTACCTCAGAGGTTTGTGCTGATGCTTGTCTGTTCCAGCTATTACACCTCGGTGTTAATTTCTTCAGGTGTTTGACAAGCCTCCGAGCTAAAGCTTGTTCTTTGTGTAAGTGCTTTTTCTGAACTTCTCCCTATCTCTGCAGATTAGTCAAGGAGCAAATTACCTGCCTGCACAAAAAAAGCACAGTCCTACACATTTTGCTGTGCTTGGTGTACAGATCTCCCTTTGAAGACGGGCCATGTTATTTCCCCTCACCCTGCAGCAGTCCTGGCATGCAAATCATCATAAAATGAAAATTTAAAAAAAAAAAAAAAACTGCACATGTACTGCGGGTGCTCTTATCAGCGTCTGCACAAACTGCATACAAATCAGGCCAGAATCACACACCACAGCAAAGGTCTCCACGTAAAAGGCTGGCTAATTGCTAATTGAGTAGCAAGGTCTGAAGCGGGCTTGGCTAACAAGAATTAAAATGCGGGGGCACCTCATGCCTGTGAAGTGTCTCCGGCTTCCTGGTGACATGCCCCAGAGCGCAAACACACTGACAAATACCACTGCCGCAGCAGTAGAGGCTGTCGCTTCTACAGATCTGTCTACAGCACTGCTTACATATCACATAATGGATAAAACAGGTGAAATGTTTCATGCTTTGCAGTGATGCCAACATGCAGTCATTTGACTGCGGTGTGCATGGGCACCAACTGCATTTACACAACGATGTTTACAGCAGACATATCCATTCCTACATGCTGCCCCCACCCATCTACATCTAGGAATGAAACATCTGTTTTATATCCAACTGCTTTAACGCAGGGAGAGATAATGAGACAGTGGGCCCCTGGGCACAGAGATGTAAAACATACCCACCCTCTCCACTTGCAGCTGTTACATGCCTCTCTGTCCCTAATATAATAAAATTACTGAATTATGCAAAATATGTAAAGTAAAACAATAAAAAAAACTTGGTTTATTATTAAATTGGGATTTAATTGTGTTTTCACAATAATGAATCAGGAAGTCTTACAGTGCTGTGAGATAGTATTCGCCAGCTTCCTGATTTTTCTTTGTTTTGTTTTTTGCATATTTATTATTCTTACATGTTTCAGAGCATCAAACTAATTTTAATAATAGGCAAAGATAACCCGGGTAAATAAAAAATGCAGCTTTTAAATGATGATTCCATTAATTAAGGGGAAAGAAGTATCCAAACCTAGCTGCCCCTGTGTGAAAAAGTAAACCTAATAACTGGTTTGCCACCGTTGGCAGCAAAAACTGCAATCAAGCATTTCTAATTGTTGAATCATGAACTCTGACCTTAAGTGAAGCAACTGAGGCCTGCAGTTCTTTAGATGTTCTGGGTTCTTTTGTGACCTCTGGGATGGTTTCTTTAGATCATGGCATGATGTGTTGCAGCTTGAGATCATGACGCTAGGGAAAACTAAGCATTCCCCAAATGGTTGCTGGCATTAGCTGGGAAATCAGTTGCTAAACCCCAATTCAAGCAGGCCTAGAGGCTGTTCAGTGACCACCTGACAGCCGCTGGTCTCTAGGAAAAAGTGTGTGTTCTGCAACCTGAAGTTGCTGACAGTCGCTACCATGAAACTGGTATACGGTGCCGCACTGAAAACCTCCTTGCAGTTGTTTTGATTACTGGCAGGTGTCTGAAGTCACCAGTAATTTGCATGGCAGATGCTGATTTGACTACACAAACAAACTGCTTGTCGAGTGTTTCTGAGACTGTGAGAAGTATGACTCAAACCAGAAACGCAGACTCTTTGCCCTCAAAGTAAAAGTCGTATCTTTTTAAATCTGTTGATTGCTGCGAAATGGCACAACTTTTATTTTGAAGGCCAGTGTTCTCACGTTCCAGTTTACGTCACACTTTTTCAAGTTTTGTTACAGCTAGAAGAGTAAATGGTGATATTTTTTTGCAGACAAATTGGTGTCGTTCATGCAAACTACAGGCAGCTAGTAATCAAAGCAGTCACAAGGAGGTTTTTGGTGCATCACCCTCTTTGTGACTGATTTCACCTGGTGACAGCCAGCAACTTGCCACCCAGACAGGGAATACTTTCCCCTAAAGCCCAGAAAGAGCCTTCCCTTTATTTCAGAGTGTGGTGTTGGGATTAGGAAATCAATGATTTGAAGGTAGCTTGTGTGACATTTTTCTTATCCCCTTATTTAAAGGAATTAAATGTCTGTTTGTTTTTTAACTACAGTTTATTAAAGATTTTATGACCACCACCACTGTTACTGTCACAGGAGCACCAAGCACTGTAGTTTAATATGAGATAATAATTTGATGTAGTCCCAGCAGTAATGAGAGCAGTACATGGGGTGTAGACTGTATATCAAGGTCATGTTTGCCCAGGGGAGGAACCAGTGCTCTTAGCTGGGAGCAGGCATAGTGCATGATGGGATACTATATTAAGAAGCTGCTAAAATAACTGCTAACATAACTGTGCATCAGAAAGGGTGTCTTAGACGTAAAGGATCAATGTTCCCTTCTTCCAGCAAGGGAGTTGCACTGGGTTAGTTTTGAATATTTAGGTTAACATTTTGCAGTTGGGTAGAATAAAAAGTAAAAAGGTCTGCATTAGCATGCAGACAGCACAAAAACCACAGGACCTCTACCCAGAAGATCGGTTTCAGGGACCGCTACTTTTATATTCAGTAAGTCTCTGTTTTGGTTTAGGCACGAAAACCACTTGGTTCAATTTAGGAAGATGAAATTCAGCTTTTCACAGCATTAGAAGGCAAAGTTCACCTCGGCACCAGGGTTAGCTGATTTACTGAAACTAACAAAAAGGCCACCGTCACACTAAAGGGCATCTGCATTCTTCTAACTGCCAGGAGGGGGTAACTCTTCTCATTTAAAAAAAAGAAGTCAAATTTTATAAAATTCTATGAGAAAATGATCCTACCGCCCCCTTCATTTATGACCTCATTAAACACTTTGCTGATGGGTTTATGGACTCATTAGTTTCAAGTCATTTTGAATACATCTTTAATTAATGTTTAATCATGACCGAGAGTTTGACAGTAGCCACTCCACAGCTTCTGATCCTACACTTTGCAAACTCTACTGACCCTCGAAGATGATGATATGAGTGAAAGCTCCAGATGCTTCTCTTTTTAGATCCTAATGTCCCTTACCAATTTTACCAATTAGCAATACTGCTCATGAAAAAAGGACACAAAATCCAAGCGCACATATGCAAGAAATGCTCAGATCGAGTTGATTTATTAGTTCATTTTTTGTGAGCGAAAACAAATTATGTGCATTTTTGGAAATTTAATCTTCTGGCTTGAAGATTAGTCTTGGTATTACTTGGTAAATGTATTTAAAGGATTCATAAATTTGCAGCTCCCTTCTTCTTCTGTCCCTTATGTCACTGCAACTTTAGGGTTAACAGCACTCTTGTTCATGAATTTATAGAGGTTAAAATACATCTTTATTTTAGTAGAAAAACTGATAAACTTATGGTGTTAGGTTTTGACTACTGCGTTGTATTGCAATGCAAAGTTACCAAAAATCATGCGACATACTGAACCTGATGGGGATTCTCAGACTACAAAGGGGTTCTGATGTCCACTTTTTGCAGTTGTCATGTGCCTAAAAAATGTTTTCTACACTGTCTTTATTTCTGGTTAAATATTTTGACATCCAGTGGGTGCATTGCCCCCTCCCTGTCTTATTTTTGCATTCCACTAGCTTGGTGGCCCAAAGCAAGAATGAGAAGCTCTGACCTGTGATGTCACTAATACACCCTGATGGGCTGTATTTATTTTTGTTGCTATAATATAAAAGATAAATTGGATTTTCATTGGACTACAGCTGAGTTCCTTTAACTGTGTCAACTCTATTAGCCTAAATCGTGTGTATTGTACTTGTTTCACATGGTTTTATTATGACCTTACTTTATCTCCCAGATCACATATGTCTTTTCAAAAGGCATAAACCAGACTGTTATTTCTGCAGCAAACACATGAACACCTAAGCTATCCACATGTGCATATAACTAATAAAACAAGCCACATAATATTTATATTTATTGTTTTTATCTGTTATTCTAGGCTGCCTTCCTGTGATCATCCTGTTGAGTATCAAACAGCTTTTAAAGTCAAAAATATTTGATACTGGGGGGTGACACTACTGCAGTCTTGTCATGTTCCACATCAGTGCTCGTGCTGCTGGTCCGATATTCAGTCCAATACTGCAGCCTTTTTTTGGCAGGGAGCGCGCCTCCAAATTTACCCTCTCGCTGCGCTCGCTCCCTGTACCTTAAAAAAACGCGTGCACGGCTGAAGGTCACTTAAACACAAAAGGCTTTCAGCGCTGCGGTCCAATATAGCGCATGCGCGCTGCCGGAGGACTGCTTCACAGACCGCAATATGGCGAGAATGCCTGGCAGCGGAGACACGGAGCAGGAGCAGATGAGCTGCCCCGAGAGGAGCAGGGATGAGGAGGAGGAGGAAGATGAAGATGAGATCCAGGAGGTCCAGATCACCGGGGAAGAGGAGGACGAGGAGTCCGACAGAGATGGAGAGGAGCTGGAGTGGGAGTCAGGGAGCGCAGTGCTGGACTCCAGCGGTTCCGCTGCGCAGACACAAGCGGTCGTTATGCGGAGTATGGACCGAAGGGAGGAGGAAGGGGAGGCGGACCCACTCGGCAGCAGTATCACCTCTGGGCGCGACTCTCACCCCGAGGGAGACCTTCAGCGGTCAGAGCGGAACAAGCTGAGCGAGAACACCCGCCTGGCCACCAGGTACGCAGTGAGGATCTTCAGAGAGTACCTCAGCGAGAAAGCCCAAAGTCCAGACTTTGAAACTCTGGACAAGGATGCGCTGTGCGCTGTGCTGCGCTCCTTTTACGCCGAAGCGCGCTCCAAAAGTGGACAGCTGTATAGCAAGTCCTCCCTCATCAGCATCCGGAGCTCTCTGAACCGGTACCTGAACGAGCCGCCCTACTGCCGCACCTTAGACCTCACCAAGGACCCAGAGCTGCGCAGCGCCAACCTGACCCTGGCTGCGGTCATACGGAGGCTGGAGGAGCAAGGCGCCGGTCCGGTGGTGCAGAAACAAGCCATCACGCGCTCAGACCTGCGGAAACTGTACGAGTCCTCTGTGTTCAACACCGACACCCCGTTTGGGCTGTTAAACAAAGTCTGGTTTGAGACGTGCATGTATTTTTGCACCAGGGGAAGAGAGAACCAGCGGGAACTGGAAGAGGACTCTTTTGGTCTGGCTGTGGATGAGGACGGAAGAAAGTTTGTTTATTTTAAAGCTCTCGGACCGTACCACAAGTCCCGCTCCGCCGCCTGGACCAAGAAGCGCCCGGACGCAGACGAGGACACACTGCCGCGGATGTACGAGACGGGCACGGAGCAGTGTCCCTACGCCAGCTTCGTCCGGTACGTGTCCAAACGGAACCCTCTGTGCAGGGCGTTCTTCCAGCGGCCACGGGACCACTGCTGCGTGAGCGACGTAACATGGTACGAGAACAAAGCCATCGGCAAGAACCTGTTGGGCACTAGAATGCAGATGTTGTCGCGCGCTGCCAAGCTCTCAAAAACCTACACCAACCACTGCATCGGCGCCGTCTCCATAGCAACGCTCAACAGCATCGTGGGGGCTGCGAGCTTCAAGCCATCGACGACGCTTTACGTTGCCTCGGAAACGGTCAACGGTCACGCGCAGTCCCACCTCCAGCTCGTGATCCCGTACCTGCGCCGGGTCAGCGATGTTGCGGATCTGAATCAGCAGCAAACAACGCAAGCAGAGACACCGAACACATCACCGGCATCGTCAGCGGCAGCATCAGCGGCGAGGAGCGAGAGCACCGAGGACGACCCGGGAGCTCCTTCTGCCAAGAAGCGCTGTGTGCGCCCCGGGAAGCGCGCCGAGTCGCCTACGGAGCTGAATGAGTCGTTGCCTGTGACAGCCACGGAGTCCCGTATCGCACAGCCCGGTGCCCGGTCCCCGGTCCCTGTGCTCACAGAGGTAACCCGGAACATGTTAATTCGTTATCATCCGCTGCAGTTTAAAGGCTCCGACAACCAGTTAGTGGGAGTCCTGTGCCGATGTGAGTTTTTATTTTAGCTATTACGCCCATCTTTAGGAGTAGGTTGCCTTTATAAATAAAATAAAATTAAAATAAAATAACTGGTGTGTTAATTTGGGCTGTCATGTTTTTAAAAGGTATATCAGTATCAGGGGCTTTGAACTTCTTCACTTAGGACCACACTGGGAAATTTGGGATCAGATCAGGCTAACAGTAAACACATAAATAATACATTTTTAAAAATTGTTGCATGTCCCATAGCCTTATTTCAATAAAATAAAGATTCAAGTTGCCAAGCCGTTACACCCCCATGTTTCTTATAGTCCTGAACATGACACATCTCAGTAGTTCTGTGGGACTATAAAAGGTCAAACATCTTTGATCACGTAGTTTACATACGGTGGAGCCACCTAGTGTGAAAATGGATGCACATTAAAAACAAAGAAAATGCTGATCTAGAATCTTGAGCTGTGGACCAAGAACACCAAAACATCAGAACTGCGCTAACTTTTTCAGTGAAATAATGAAATTAGAATATTAAGGTACTCCAGGCTTAAAGGACTATACCAGAGTTTGTGCAGCCTTTATTCCGGGCTACAAATGGTATCAAATCACACATGATGAAATCAGTTCTAGTACCTGGAATGAGGTAAAAAATAAATTATTTTGTCCATATCACTGTCGGCTAAAAAGGAAAAATGCACATGTATTTTTTTTATCACTAGTGAGAGAGCTTTTTCAATGTTAAGATCCTCCGATTGTCACCACAGTGTTTTGTTTTAAATCAAAAGAAACCTTTTCCTTTACAGAAAAAAAGGTATTAGTCAAGGAAGAACAAATATTTTAAAGTAATTGTGGTCTCAATACTGACCAAAATAATTGGGATTGGGATGTTTACCATAACTGAGCTACCCTAGGACTGTTAGGCCTATAGCAGTTTGCCACACAGTTGTTAACTGTTAATTTAATTGTATTTTTTGTAATAACCTCAGCCTGGTCACTGCTGTAAAAATGATCACTATGTACCATTAGGAAAAAATTGTAGCCTTTTAATTCTTTAATTAAATTGTATTTTTGATTTAATAAAACTATCTGATTAAATGCTTTTTAAAAAGATGCTCTGGTGTAAACACAATGCAAAATTACAGAATCTTTGCCCTGTAGGAAAGTGTGTTGTCCGTATAATCCTGTGACACGATCACGTGAGGAGACGCAGCAAGGATTTGTCATTGGGAATGTTCCTCTGTTACCAAGGGTAACTATACCTGCTGATAAATGTATCCACCATGCATTAGTGCCAAAGCTGCAGGGTAAAGACTAATCGTTCACCAGTCACCACACACTCAGACACACACACAGACACTATACAGATGCTGCGCGTAGTGTGAGTGCCCGTGCCTCAGCTCTGTTTGTTTGCCTTTTTTTGGTGTTTACTCTAATATGTATTCATACGGATTTTCATTTATGTGTACACGCAATGCAAGCAAAGCACCTAACAAATGTTAAAATTATGAATATAAACAGGTCAGCATCCTCCAGGGCTGAAAAATGAAGGCAAGGGAGACGAGATAGGAAATGAAGTTCCTCTTATGGCCACTTGAGGCTGGCTCCAAACGTGAGTTGCGAGATGGAATTAGTACAGGACAGGGAATGCTCAGGCTGCATGTAGTTACAGTCACAGTAGGAGATTTGTCCCCTGACTTTGCAAGTGCTCCTGTGGAGCCTTTAGCCTCTTTCAGCTCATTGTTTTGGTACAGTCTCACACTGAATGTGTGTGTGGAGCATTGTCAGAGGAAAGGAAAGGGTTACTGCCTCAAGTGAAGGGGTTTGAGTATCTTGGGTGTTGTTCACATGTCAGAAGAGTGGAGTGGGAGATTGGCAGATGGACTGGATCAGCCACTGCTCCTCCACATCAAAAGGAGCCAGTGGTGATGGTTTAGGAATCCTACTAGGATGCCTCCTGGATGCTGTCGAGGTGAGGTGTTTCCTGTATGTTCTCCTGTGAGGAGACCCCTGGACAGACCCAGGACAGGCTGGAAAGAGTTTGTCTTGTCTGGCTTGGAAACACCTCAGTGTCCCCTTCAGAGAGCTGGAAGCACTGACAGGGAGATCTGCACGTCTCTGCTTAGACTGCCGCCCCTGCGTCACAAACCTGAATGAGAAGGTCTGTGACGCAACCTTCGCCCTCAGGTCAGATAAGTGGTAGAATATGGTTGGACTGACAGTTTGCGGAGTGGCTGCTAAATTACTGCAGTTTAATTATGATCAGCATAATTGGCTACAGCTGGAGAGATTCCAGTGCTAGAAATGCACCAAGAAGATGTAATGTAAAAACAGGCCCACGTGTGCATCCATTTTACACAGAAATGAGCCACAAAATATTTATAGATTAATTTTTTTCTTAAGTTCAGTACTGCTACACTAGAATAGATTCTTGTGTTGCTTTTTTTTTTTTTTCAGCAATACTAGTTGTTGGTTACACTGTTAGCTGCAGTCCACAATTTCAACTTAGTCATATCTATATTACTACTTATAATATGCAAATTCACACAGCCCATAGTTTATAAAAGAAATGCTCACAGCACATCCTCCCTGCAGACGACCCACATTTGTTTAGTGTTCGATATAGCTGAAGCATTAAAACTGACATGAACACAATCATTTAGAGCAGAACAGGTTTAAAGAGAGCACTTGGAACAGAATTAAAGAAAATGTTAGATCAGTCTAGAAGAACAGAGTGAGAGCCCACAGGACGTGTGTTCCCAGCCTGTCAGGCACTGGCCTCCTACCAGGTTGCCAGTTGTTTCTTTCTGAGCTTAATGATTTGTTCCCTGCCAGGCACCTAGCACCGTAAAGTAGCCTACAAGGCAATCAGGAATAGCTCTGACAGTCGTATCTATGTGCCTGACAGGATGTCCTTGTGCCAGGAGCCTTTGCTTCCTGTCAGGCTCCTGGCATTACCTGACAGTCCCAAGACTGCCTGCGAGGTACTGTTCTAAGTAATCAGCTCTTCTGTAAAACTGCTCAGGTCAGGTCTGCCAGCCTGTTTGCAGGTTGTTATAGAAACATCAGTGAGACCCAGTTTAGCTTCAAGCAGAAATCATCTTTCAGAAGCTGCAGATAGATGCATTTATTATTGAACATAACTTGATATCAAGGAGAAGAAATGAGCACATAATAACATGCATACAATTCTGCAGTTTAATCTGTATTCAAGTTTCTTTAAACCCCCCCAACGACCCAACTGTGGCTGGCATATGGCAGAATTCTTACAGCCACTACAGCGTGCTGATATCTGAACGTTAAAGGCTATTTCTGATGCCGATTTTCTTAAAGCAAAAGCAATGAACGATGCTTTCATTCTGTAATTGTCTTCATGATTTTGGTGCAGTTTGCACAAAAATGGATTAACTTTAAAGATAACCCATGGCCATGGACATGGAGTAGGATTTTCCTGTTTTTTAAATACACTGGCACCGTGTTAGGATGGCCCGCAGCAGCTGAGGCTTGAGGCGGAGATAAAGTACCGACCCAACTGATGTTTAATTAGCAACGTTAACAAACACAAATTAGAACAGTGCAGCCCAGTGGTGGGACAGGGTTCCACCAACAGTCTCTGATGTTAACTACCAGCCTTTTATAGACTGCTCCTAATGAACCCCCATCTCAAACCATTCTCTGGGGTTACACACTAAACTAATAAACTCAACCCACAACTTATCTAATCATCTTTATTAACATTACATCAATACAAAGGTAACAACTATTAAATAAAATATTTTTATATCACCCATAATCTACAATAAAAACTGATAATAGCTACTCAACCTACGGCTGTGGCTCGAGAACATACCATCCCCCGGATGGCTGTTCTTAACGTAATTTCGTTGTATGTATAATGATTAATTTCACTGTACGTATGATGACAATAAAAGCCCTATTCAATTACTTGGTCCCACCTGGAACCTTTAAAAGGCACTCAGGAAGCCTGGGGATGCTTTTGGCTGGAACACCCTTTGGGAAAAAATATAGGTGATACCTATAGCTGAGGTGCTAACCTGGTTGCAAACACTTCACCTTGGGACGAAAAGACTTGTGAATATTATAGTAGTAACACATTTGATTATCTATAGGCATCCATCCATCCATCCATCCATGTTCAGGGTCGTGGGTACTGGAGCCTATCCGAGCTGTCATAGGGTGAAAAGCAGGCATATTATGTGTAATATCTTACTAGGAGATATCAGCTCAAAGCGTTGCCATACAGGGGAAACCATTCACCTTTAGCAGCTCCATTAAAACCAGCTCCTCTGTGTCACAGCAAACTGGTGAAACACAAACACTAACAAATGTTGCGTGGAGTCATTGCACTTTCATAAATCGCGCCAACACTCGAACCACTACCTGAACCGGCGAGGCATAAAATATGTCAAATCTCTTTAGCGTGAGCATATTTTTCACACAAGTTAAATTACACGTGTGTCATACTGTTAGACACGTAAATGAAGAGGACCTTCATTACACACCACCATCACCACAGTGTGCGCTTTGTGTCCCAGGACAGACGTAGCAGCGGCAGCAGCAGCAGTATGTCGAATCAGAAGCTGGCTTCTTGGTCTCCAGTGTCTCCCCTGTGCACCACCGGCATCCCGGCACCAGCCCAGCTCACCAAAACCAACGCACCCGTCCACATTGATGTAGGAGGACACATGTACACCAGCAGTCTCCCCACACTCACCAGGTACCCCGAGTCAAGGTGAGACACACATCCACTGTGAAGAAACTGTGAAGCTCTTAATCAACAAATTAAACTACTGCTCTATTTTTTTAATTGTTTTTTTTTTTGAATATCTACTACTTGAATTATCAAATTTAAATACAAATTTTCGGAAACTTTAATGGGTTCTATGCATGGTGAATTGTGAAAAGATTTTGGTTGCCAGTTATTTGTCCATAAAATTTGAATCTGAATAGTTTAAGAGGCAGAGGTGATGCACTTTATGCTTCAGGGGGAAAAGGTCGTCTGTTGTCATGTATAAACGTATCTTAAAGGCACAAATGAATCAAAATATAGGAATAAATTTTTTTTTTTAAAGATCTTTTATCCACTCCTGGCCACTCTTTACAACAAATACTGAATGAAGAAACCTCTGTTTCCTCCTCATTTGGGGCAGAATCGGCCGCCTGTTTGATGGAACGGAGCCCATAGTGTTGGACAGTCTGAAGCAGCACTACTTCATCGATCGGGATGGCGACATGTTCCGGTACATACTCAACTTCCTGCGAACCTCCAAGCTCCTCCTCCCTGATGACTTCAAAGTGAGTGCCTGATCAGGTACTTCCACAGTTCACCGCTGCTGCGCGTCTAAACGGTGAAAGCAGTAAAACAAATGTCAGAGCCGAGACCGTAATGCTCGTCACTAGTCCAAAACATCTGAGTCTGTAGACCACTTACAGTCCTGAGACAACTGCTTTTCCATATTTTCTGTCGTACGCATAAAATTCTGAGAACAGATCCAACAGTAACCAACAAAGTGTGGTAAAATAAACAAATGTGTATCTTTGGCATGTGTTCCATGACATTATGGCAGCAAAGGACCCCAAGATCTCAAAACTGATTAATGCATGGAAACAAACAGAATTTATAGTAACAGTGGCTTAATATTTGCATCGGGGAAATTACCTGTTATCAGCATCCTGTGACTTCAGGCGAGACGGAGGTAGCAAGTCACTGCCAAAGACATTCATTCTCTTCACTTTCTTGTTCATTAATTCTTCGTCACAATTATGACAACCCAAACAGAAAACTGCCTGCAGCCAATGAGTATGAACTTTTTGTTTGCTTATAGGAGCTTTCAGATGAATCGGAAGCTATGTGATTTGTTTGTAGAATAAATTAAAATAAGCATCTTCCTTCCACTGAAAGGCACTCAACTAAATCCTTTCCATTAGTGCGTTAGCAGCAGAGCAGCTGCTACCAAGGTTATAGTACATTATTAGTACTGAACTAGTGAATGAGCCGTTTACAGTATGTGTGAATGGATTCATTAAAATTTGATACATTTTCTTGTATTTTTGGGTGGGTGTTATGTGCTCATCTGCCTGTGTGTACATTTGTGTTAGGCTGCATTTCTACAATCTCTTCTTATGGCCTGTTTGAGATTGCGCCGGTGCTTCTGAACATGTCGTGTTTCTGCTGTGTATGCAGGAGTACTCCCTGCTCTATGAAGAGGCCACTTTCTTCCAGCTGGCTCCTCTAAAGGCCGAGCTTGAGCGCTGGAGGGCTGAGCAGGAGCGCAGGGACATTTCTCGAGACTGTGAGTGCGTTGTGGTCCATGTGACCCCGGAGCTCGGTGAAAGGATCAGTGTGAGCGCCGCCCAGGCAGTGATGGAGGAGGTTTTCCCCGAGGTGACCGATATCATCTACAGTTCCATGAACACCAGCTGGAACCAGGACCCCACGCACGTCCTCCGCTTCCCACTCAACGGCTACTGCCACCTCACCTCAGTTCAGGTACAAAACACACTCTGGGTGCAGTCTTCCACAAGGGTTAGTAAGAATCAGTGTGTTTTCTAGATCATGTTTTCTGCCAGTATGTGTTTGGACTCAGATGTTAAAAAGATGATTTTGCAGGTGGTGGAGTTCTATAATCAGATGCAGCCCAGGAAAATGAATCAGCAATAAGTCACAAAATAATTTTTGTGAGCTCCAGTGGATTTTTAATCTGCTGACCTGTGCTGCTGCTGACTTTGAGGCTTACTTCTCCATCGATTCAGCAAACTGCATTTGACAATATGTTAAGTAAATAAAAACTGATGTCTATAAAGCATACTCAGTCAAAAGCCAACCTTAAGAGGTGGGTAAGATTTCCCCTTGTAGCTGGCTCTACAGTCTCCCTTCTTAAAGATGGGAACTACCAGTCTGCCAATCTAGAGGCACTACCCCGGATCTCCATGTGACGTTGCAGAGGCGTGTCAAACAAGACAGCCCGACAACATCCGGGGTCTTAAAGAACTCAGTGGCGCTGCCTCCAAGGAGTTGTTTAACTACCTCAGTGACTTCGCTCCCAGTGATGAGTGAGTCATCCCCCTCGTCCCAAGACTCTGCTTCCTCTACAGTAGACGTGTCAGTGGTATTAAGGAGGTCCTCGAAGTATTCCATTCACTGCCCAACTATATCCTTATTTGAAGTCATCAGCACCCCACCCACAGTACACTGTGTGAATGGAGCACCTCTTTCCCCTCCTGAGTCACCTGAGTGCCAGAATTGCTTTGAGGCAGACCGAAAGTCTGGTGGTGATGAGTTGACCGCTCAGCTCCTCTTTACCCCAGTGTCCGGAACATACAGCTGCAGATCTGATTATACAGTTATGAAAGTGATCACTGAACTGCAATCTAGGGTGTCCTGGTGCCACGTGCACTTATGGGCATCCTTATGTTCAAACATGGTATTTGTTATGGACAAACTGTGGTTTGCAAGTCCACGAACAAAACACCACTCTGGTTCAGATCGGGCAGGCCGTTCCTCCCAATTACACCCTTCCAGGTCTCACTGTCATTGTGAGTGAAGTCTTTCACTAAGATGACAGTCACCGGATGGAGCACCCTCGAGCACCCCACCCAGCGACTCCAAGAAGGCTGGGTACTCTGAACTGTTGTTTAGGCCAGGATTGCTTCACTGGCCTGAAGGCGCTGGGAAGCAATCCTCTCCTCCACCAGTCAAAACTCCAACTTACAGGCAGCAAGCCGAGGGTATACAAGGATACCCACATCAACCCGCTGCCTCTTACCGAGGGCAACTCCAGACTGGAACAGAGTCCAGCCCCTCTCCAGGAGACTGGTTCCAGAGCCCAGGCCGCTGGTTGAGGTGAGCCCGACTATATCTAGCCGACATCTCTCAACCTCACATACTAGCTCAGGGTTCCTTCCCCACCACAGAGGTGACGTTCCATGTCCCAATAGCCAGCCATGATAGCCAGGGATCACACCACCATGGCCTCCGCCCTTGACTGCCATCCAATCTGTTTTGTCTCTTGGAGCAAATTTATCAAGGATGAGGAGAGTCCAAGACAGACAGCTTCCACTGTGACCAAAAGCTGTGCTCAGTGCACATGTCTCAAACTGCAGTTTAACTAAAGGCGTCAAGACAACATCTGGGACTCTAAAATTTGCCATCTCCTGTTATCTGTTGACTCTTTGTCAGATGCCTCCCTTCCACCATCCATCAAAGGCTGGTGGGAAATGTGTTTTTATATTAGAATACTCCGTGAATGTTGACAGTCAGTTTATAACTGTGCTGTGTGGAGGCAGGTGACACATTTCATCACATGAATTTCTGTCTGCCTTTGTCTCTGGGGGGTTCTCAGTAAGACGGAGCAGCGGAACAGAGAGCAGAGGACTCCCAGGGGCAAACTGAGATAATGTCACCATGTTCACCTCAGGAGGAAAGGCACAGAGAGGGAAACTAATGGACTACTTCTGAAGTAGTTTGTTTCAGGCCAGAGAGGCTGATGGATTTTTCTGAGACAAGATGGAGAGTGACCCTGGGTCCTGAGGCCCCCAGCTTAGATATTATTCGCAAAACACTTAAACGCAAATATAAAACTACAGACAAAACCTTTAAACAAAACACACAATTATGACTCCTGAGGAGTCATTGCATGTAGCAATCAAACATCTGTTTTGTGTCAAATACTTTGACTTCTCAAAAATGCGATGATTTAACTGTATGACAACAGTTTGATAAAGCAAAGTCAGGAATAAAAAGAACCAAATTTTGTCAAGAACCGAGTTTTGTCAAGGCCATCGCTTCACATGACATTTCACCAGATTTGAATCACAAATGACAACTTGTGTCCGAATAATCAAATAAGCTCAATGTGAAGGGGTTTTAAAGGGACAAAACCACCATTATCTCCAGTGCTCATAAAGCCGGTCATCTGAACGATGTTACAGGCAGCGTAACGTTCTGCGCGGCTGCTCCAGACCCTTTTACGTCGGTCATATGTGCTCAGGGTGAACCTGTGCTCATCTGTGAAAAGCGGGGTGCCACTGGTGGACCTGCCAATTCTGGTGTTCTATGGCAAATACCAATCAGGCTCCACGGTGCCGGGCAGTGAGCACAGGGCCCAGTAGAGGGTGTTGGGCCCTCAGGACACCAAACCCTTGGCCTGCTGGAGGAGATTTTGTAGGGCTCTAGCAGTGTTTATCCTGTTCCTCCTCACGCAAAGGAGCAGATACCGGTCGTGTTGATGGGTTAAAGACCTTGTGCAGCCCTGATGCTGTGATTAACTAATGACTAAATGAACAGTATTAAATGATATTAAATCAGGTCAGATGAACTGGTGACCTCTAAGTTGCTTCTTGAAACATATTTTTATGGGAGAGCCTTTCCTGCTTTCTCTTGAGTTTTATTTTGAAAAACAGAACTGTCTTTTATTTTCTTGAAGAATTTGCTGGGGCAACCCTGAACAGGATAAGCGGAAGTGAATGGATGGATGGATGGATGGATGGATGGATGGATGGATGGATGGATGGATGGTTATATGCTCTAGTGTGCTGTCCGTCCTGTCCTGTGGTATATCTGTATTCTATCAGCTTGCCAGCTCGTTTTTATCCGCAGTGCAGTCATCATACCAGAGAGTATTTGATAAAGGTGGCACCTTTTTTTGGTGTGCATCCTGGTGAAAATTAGTGCAGCTTTCAGTTCACAGAATCCACAGGTTTAACTCTTGAGGTGTTTACCAGTGAAGAGCACCAAGGTGGGAACTCCATGAAATGCTGAACAAGTCCCATCCTGCAGTATTTTTGACTCCAGCATGACATTATCTGTAATGTCACGATGGATTTTCAACTCATGTTGCTGTTGTTTGGTTTGTGTGCGACTGCAGGTGCTGGAGCGGCTACAGCAGAAAGGTTTCTTTATCACGGGATCATGTGGCGGCGGAGTGGATTCCTCCCTGTTTAGTGAATACGTTCTACGGAGGGAGATGCGAGGGAGACACCCCCTGATCCTCAAAGCAATAAAACAGGAACTACTGCACTAAATACACATCTGTTCTGGGCACGTATGTGGACAGATTTTGTTACGTGAGAAGAGCAACAGAAGAGTGAGCAAACGTGAATACGGACTCCCTCACTCCGCAGCGGAAAGGTGACATCACAGGACGTGAATCATGCGAAACGGTGGTCTGATCGCAACGTACGAAATGGAAGGGAGTACCTGAATTAAAAGACATCACGGCCATCTGTTCGCCAGTTTATTTCATCACATTGATGCAAGATTCTGTAATTTTGTCCCTCCTGTGATTCGCGAAAATGTTCTCATTGGCTTTAAGGTTAAAAATACTCAAGGTGAAACTAGCAGAACATAAACAGTAGGGCAAATCCAGCCAGTACTGTGGATATAGAGGTTTCAGAAAGTGTTTAAATCTCTTCATTACATGTTGATGTCATTTTAAATGGAGGAAATTTTTTAATAACCAGCAGTGATGAGGTGAAAATATGCTGCAAGATATTTTTGGAAGATCTGTTGTATCAAAAAGTCTACAAAAGGTATACAGACCGTTAACTCTGTACTTTGTGAATTCCCCTTTGGTAGCAAAGACAGCTCCAGGTCTTCTTGGGCGAGTCTCCACAGGGTTTCTGAGTAAGTTTGTCCCATTCTTCCTGTCTGGTCTCAGGCTTAGATTGGATAAAGGCATCAGTGAAATGCCACCTTCAGCATCTACGGCTCTCTCTATAGATACACATGCATATTTGGTTTGGCCGATTTGTTATTTAACAACTTAACATGTGTTTAGAGAGCTAACGAATGCTCAGCTTCTTCTTTAACACAGATACTGAATCATGCAGGCTTCACATCAAATCTGTAAACAAGTATTTGCATTTCAGACGTGAATCAGTGGCTACAAATCATCAAATATTTTCTAGGAGACGATGCTGGTTGTTATACGTTGCAACGTATCTACAGTTGCATTGAACATAGTGTGTAAATCTTACTTGCATGTACCTTTGCATTGATATTTAATACTTGCGGAGACCATCAGTTACTTCTACCTGATGCAAACGTGGCAGGTTTATTTTTGGTAAAGCAGAAAGAGCATCCCTGTGACAAACCCAGGTTTTTATTTCATTTTAAGCCTTAATTTTATTTATGGCATGCAACATTTTTACTGTAAAAGCACAATTTCTCTTCATTCTGTGAGGAAATACAAGAATCTACACAAAATAATTGAATGTATTTTTTTTATTTGGTTTTTGCGGGACGAGAAATCAACCCCATGTTGTGTATCCACACGCCACTTCTTGTTTTGCATAATTACTGTAAGATAATTTCATGAGCACATTTTCCTAAATGCTGAACTAATCGTGTAAAAATGTTGAGATGGTTTGCAGTTGTTTTATTTTTAGGGTTTTTTTTTTTTTTTGCACTTTTATGATGACTTTGTGCCGCAGTACCCGGAGGCTTCAAGTCTGTACTGACTTACAAGAGACGGCAATCACAGTATGTAAGAAACCACACAAATACTTCAGAGGAACTGAGTCAATAAAAGACACATGCCACATTAACAAGGATACGCGTTGCTCTTTATTACCTGCTATAACAGCGCCGGATGTTTTGCATCTAAGTTCAGGTTTAGTTAAACCAGAATTCTTAGTTTCAGTTATTAACTGAACCCAACTGCTGCAAATAAATAAGGTTCCTTCGCTGCAGCCAGAAATATGTGCACATTATTGTTGGCAATAGTCTTCTAAATCATGATCCATTTCAGTTCTGCTGTATTAATCTGTCAGTCATATTAGATCAGTGGTTCTCAAAGCATGGGCCACAAGCCCCTCATGGACTGTGACGGTGCCACATGCTGGCCATCAAGTCATACCATAAATACATGTTGAAACAGAACTATAAAAATAAAGCAATGGGATTTAAAAATTGCACATTTGTCATTTCTGACCCATTTTTTTTTTTGAATCTATGCATCTTTTCAGTAGTAGGAAAGAACTGAAATGGAGCAGGAGGTGCCAGAAAAAAAAAAATATTAAAGAATCAACCCCAACAGGGAAATGGAGAAGAAAATGAGAGGTTTTTGTGAACCACAAAAGATATTCAGATTTTCTAATCGGGCCACGGCATAGATGAGGTTCAAAATACACTGCAAATCTTTTTATCTTGTGACTTATAGCCTCGCGTCGTAACATCAAAAACGGTGTTCCTCTGTGCTCAATGTGCAAAAACATGTAGCTGCACAGTTCCAACACTGTAAACACTGAACTGGACTGTACATTGTAAGAATATGCAAAAAAAAGGGAAAAAAAAGGGTGGATTAAGTGCTGGGAAATAGCAGCACGTTGACTTCAAGACTATGTAAAAAAAAAAAAAAAAAAAAGAGCTTCTGCAAAATGAAGTCAGTGCTTTAAAGCTGCATTCAGCAGAGGGTGACTCCTGTGGTTGCAATAAGAAGTCTAATTGTATGGAGGTCTATGGGAAAATGGCCCTACTGCTTCATCCAATAATCCTGATGAGTTTATGGCCTTAGTCCCCAGGTTCAAGTCCTATTTATTACAGCATGATGTTCATTTTGTAAATTATCGTCTCATTAGTGTCAAAATGGAGACGAAAGTGGCCAAAACGCTCAGCTGGAGGTTTCAGAAAACAAGACAACAGGTGGGTGACGCTTCTGTGGCAAAATGCATCGAGTCTATTGTTGACTTACTGACAGAGTAGCTAATGAACATACCCTGGTTTATGCTTCTTTCGGATTCTAATGGAGAATCTATTTTACAAAATTTATTTTTTATTCTGAGCCTATAAAGTCATCAGGAGAGTATTTACTGATGTCATAGACCAAGAAAGCTGTCCCATAGACCCAGAGCTGAAAGTACCCTCTAGAAAAGCTCCAGATTTTTTTTTTTAGCATAGAAATCTCAGGTTTGCGGGCAGTTCCAGTGCACTCCAGTTTCCTCCTACAGCCTGAAAACATCGTTAGGCTTATTTGTGATTCTAACCTGCCCCTCGGTGTGGATACATCTGTGACAGACCAGCAGTGTAACCCATGAGAGAGAGTGTTTCTCAGCACTGTCGATTAACTGTTCAGCAACTGTGACATACCGGCCAAAGCTGTGAGCCAGCAGACTATCATCTCAGCGGCCTGTATTACGAATCAAGTTCAACCTTCCCAGAATCTCTTTTCCTTCCCTGGATACTCGTACCCTGATGTGCATAATCAGGCTAAGCAGTCACATACAGGTAGTTATCTGCTCAAGTCAACTCAGGGTTTCCCAATTTAGCTAAGTTCACGGACAGGTATCCTGGTAGCAGAGAGGGATATTTTACAAACTATGAGAAAAATGAGAGGATGCCCCCACAGCCAACAAAAGCAGCAGGTAATAAAGTTTGT
Organism: Cichlasoma orientale; assembly: GCA_034780415.1. Classification (NCBI taxonomy): domain Eukaryota; kingdom Metazoa; phylum Chordata; class Actinopteri; order Cichliformes; family Cichlidae; genus Cichlasoma; species Cichlasoma orientale. Next base: position 74,203 of record JAVDPK010001669.1, read on the forward strand.
CCTAATCTTATTTCTTATTTGTGTCATCATGCTAAAGATGCCCCCTTCAATATACTCACTGAGGCCCACAAGATCATCCAGAAACAGGCTAATCTTATGTGGGTGAAGCGCCTTCATTACCCCAAAAACTCAGCATTAAAGCCAAAGTTCCTGAGCTAAGCCCCCAGGAATACTAAAAACAAAGAAGACAGTCAGAGGTGGTAAATTCAACCCGTTTAATGGTGAAAAACAATAAACTCCACACTCACAGAACATGCAGCAGTAAACAGCTGTGTTTGCATTCACATATTTCAGCATCTGGATTTTTTTTATTTTCAACAGAAGTCGACAGCAGAACCAAAACTGAATATTAGAGACCAGCTGAACATCACTGATCCAGCAACACTACAAAAATATCTGGAATAAAGTACAACAAACAGAATATGACAAAACGTGCACTCTTGCTAACACACATTTATTCAGATCAAGTCCAGCAGAAAGACAAAGTTAAGCTGATCAGAGCATTGCTTTGTAGAGGGCGAGAGAGTGACGCAGGAAGGGCTCCTGCTCCATACACATCAGCAGATCCTTCATGATAACCCGAGTCACTCTCTGAACGCCTGGTCTGGGCAGCAGAGACACCTGAGACACACACACACACAAAAAATTAAATATGACCCTGCTTTTATGTAACCCTCCCAGCAGCTGAATGAAGACCCTGACATGAACCTGCTCGTCTTATTGTGACATGAATTGGATAGTTTGAGAACCAGTGTTACAAAATGCACAAACATTACCTTAAACTACAGAAGTTCATTTTCTACTTTCAAAGCAGCAGTTTGACCAAATAATGTCAGTCATGGTTTATCTGTTTTCTGGTCTTCCAGCAGCATCTCCTGCTTTTTAGTGAAAAGTTTGCTTGGCTGCTATTTATTTAATTTCATCTGAATCCTCCGCAGATTACATGGAAAAAGAAACACCTTCATTCTTTTCTTTTTCAGCAGTTCTGGGGTAGATTTGCTGCTGTGCTTGGGATCACTGTCCTGGTGCATGACCCAATTTTGGACAAGCTTTAGCTCGAAGACAGATGGCCTCACATTTGACTCTAGAATATGTATTATAAGTCAAAATAAGACTTAAAAATGAAGAAAAGGTTTCTTACATTACTGTGTGCCATCTGAGCACTAATACATGCTAAAGAGTGAAAAAGAACATCTGTGCAAAGAGCTCCAAAGAGCTCTCACCATCACTCCTCCGTGTTTCCTGTCAATGTTTGCTGAACCAGCTGAGGTAAAGTCTGCACAGACGTGAAGGAAGCCCTGCAGCAGCGAGTGGAGACAGACAGAGGCGGCATGCAGTTTTCTCCTCTGGGTAATGGAGTTCAAAGGCAGTGGGAAGAGTATGCAGCTAACACAGCGTCCCCATCTATAAACCTACAGCCCGGAGCACTACGACTTAAACACACAAAGAATTAAAGACTCAATGAGCTAAACTAACAGTCTCACACAGGCTAACTGCAGTAGACTGCAGATTTCCTGTGTGTCTTCATCAGCTGAGGAGGATTGTTAAAACAAACCCATTCTACTGAGCTTTGACAGCATGAAACAGCCTTTATTTTCTATACAGTGGTGGTGCAAAATAATTTGGGATTTATTTTGTGGGGCTTTACATTTTTATTTATCTGCTTGGTTCTTAAAAAAAAACAAAAAAACAAAAAAAAACAATGCGTTGCCTTTTCTTTGTCATCACTATAAAACATTTTGTCTTTAGTTTGCTTTTTGGAGACAGACAGCTAACAGGTCACTGTTCTTCTCTTTGATTTATGTATCATTATGTATATTAACATATAAAATATGACAGTTGCACTGTCATCTGATGGACTTTTTATATATGTATTGCCAAAATATGAAATATCTTCCAAATTTGTTGCAATGAGTAATATGTTTCACAGCTATCGCCTGAGAAAGATCGCTCAGAATTTAACTGAAACTGTCAAATCAGACCACCAAAAAAAAAAAAAAAAAAAACCCACCTGGCTGTCAGTCTGATCCACAGGTCTCTTTCTGCGAGGCCCGATGGCAGCCAGAGCAGTGAGGTTGGCCTCTCTTTGCTGCAGCTGAGCTTCCTCTATTTGTTTCAACTGAAAAGAGAAGACGACAAAGGATTTGTAAACAGTGTAATTTATGTTTTCACACACATTCAGTTTATGTCACTGATTTTCCTGATCCCAATTTAAAAGGGCATCCTATGGTTTTCATTTGATGACAATAATATCTTATTTATATCCACAAAAGCTGAATTATATTAAGGTTAAAGGCGTGGCTGCTTTGCTTGACGGGCGTTCCAACAGAGCCAATCACTGTACTCCAGGTGGTTCCAATGTGTTTGTGTATTTGGTGATCTTTGGAGCATTTTCAATGGAAATATCAAAAAATAATAATATGGCTTGCCAAGACCAAGACATTTTGTCTGTGTGAATTTACCAGGATTTAATAATCAAATCCACCCCAAGTCTGTTAAATGTGTGTCACTAAACACATTTTATTCACGAGTGAGAATCTTTCCAATTTGCACCTACTCATACTCTGAGTACTTTTTTGTAGGTTCAGACTTGGCAAAGTGTTAGCATGTGCGCGGTGAAGAGGTTGAGTGTCTGTGTCTGTGTGTGTGGGGGTGGCAGAGGTAGGGCATGTAAATGAACAGATTTCATTGCTGTGGAGAAGCCTCTGGAGGCGTGATGGCTCAGAGCTACACAGCTACACAAGCCATGTGTGGCATTTCCGCCTCCTTAAATAGCCACAGTGCTACCGGTGCCTTTCATCTTCCTCACACTGCTCCCTGCCCTGCCGGCAAAAAAACATTACACACACCATCACATTACTAAATGAACAATTAGCATGGAAAAGTAGCGGGGACTTGAAGGGTTCCCAAACAACAATCTTAGGAGCTTAGTCTGGATAAACAAAAGCTCAGGTTGGAGCCATCTGGATGTCTATGGTTACACAACTTGCTGCTCAGGAAAAAGGTCCAAAAAGAAGAAAATCAAGTGGCTTTACAAAACATAGATTAAAACATCTTTAGCAAGCGAGACCCTAATTTCACAGCAGCTGGTTATTAGTTTTATACACGAATGTGCGGACGTTGTTTAACTGCCTGGGTTTACCTCTGTGCTCATCATGTCAGGCTGGCTGTGCAGCCCATCGAGACCTAATCTAGTTCAAAGTCAGTCGGCATTCCTTTAGCTTAGATCGTACGGAGAAGACAGAAGTCTTGATTTACAACAAATCAGTACATTTTCACTCGTGGTTTTTTGTGACTCTTTGTGGTCAGCGTCTCCCATCATTCCCTTACAACTGATCAGTATTCTGCCACAGTGTAGCATCATTACCACGAGTGCATTTCCACAGTCTCTGCGTTTGTTAAAATTCAACAATCGCTCTCTCTGCAAAGCCAAAGAGCTGCACAAATATGCAGTCTATGAATGATGCTAGCTAACCAAGCTTGATAGCATTTCATTCTTATCTAGAGAGCAGTCACTTCTGGTTTCAAAAAAAAAACCCCCAAAAAACAAAAAAAGGGTCCAAAATGTTAACAACCAAGCCTTCAAAATCTGGACAAACCAGTTGGTGACATAAAAGTGGCAAAGTCCATCTTTTTTATACAGTCTATGATCTTTCTTCATGGTTACACCTCCTAGTCAGGCTCATTTTTGTCTCCATTTTCCAGAAAATACATCTAGTAAATACAGAGCTCACAAAAATCATTTGTTCACAAACAGATGAAGTAAATTTGAAGAAAATTTAGCAGCTTAAGATTCAGAAATGACTTCTCTTGAGATTGTAGGGAAGGAAACGCATACACACCTCTTTGGCTTTTTGCTTGAGCTGCTGATGCTCTGGATCTTCAGCGTGTGAGCGACTCTGTGATCATAAAAAGTGTAATCCAGGATTTAATGTAGAAATTAAATTGTTTTATAAAAAAACAGTAATCTTGTTAGAACAACAAAGAAAACGTTTGTGCGCAGCCTCTTTCTGGCCTTGCTTACTCTGGCAAAGCGCAGCAATCTCTCCCTCTCCTCTTCATCTTTCCTCTTCTTCTGCAAGGTCTCGATTTCCTCAAGGAAGCGGAGCTGAGAGCGCACATCACTCACCTGGGTGTGCCACACGTCCTGCTGTTGAAAGACAAACAAGTTGAGCACAAAGGGCACCACCACTTGTTGCAGAAGATTTAAATTCAGGATTCTTCGACAGTCGTGCTTCCTCCTTATACAAAGTCTGTGATAAAGCATCAACATAATATCTTAGCCGAGCACACATCCGCATCCTACTTGTACGTGTCTAGGTAACAATGGAAGAGAGGTTACTACTGCTGCTCGCTCAGTATTCACACAGGTACTAGCTGAAGGAATGTTTTGATCTTTTGACAGGGATCTGGGAGGGGCTCAGACTTACTATGCTATGTGGTACACAGCATGCAGGGTGTGGGGGTTTAGAGTGCTGGCCCCACAGGCACTATATTGCCAAAAATATTCATTCACCCATCCAAATCATTGAAATGTGGTGTCTATAACCAAGCACCTAGACTGCTTCTATAAACATTAGTGAAAGACTGACCTGACCTCAACCTGACAGAACACCACTGGGATGAATTAGAGCGGAGACTGTGAGCCAGACCTTCTTGTTCAACGTCAGCGTCTAAGTGATGTATGCAGGAAGAAGACTAACTGATGTATGTAATAACACCATTTAGTGTTAATATATACTTCCCTCCCTGGATCTTAATTTATTCACTGTACCTTCAGGGTTGGCTTACGGTGTTCTGCCATTACAGTGAGTTTCTCCAGCAGCCCACGGAGACACTCCTGAGTAGCGTGAGAAACCAGAGCAACAACCTCTGGACCGACATCAGTTACTCCCAGTGCCCGTCCTAACAGAGGGCGCGTGAAAATATGACAGAAACATCACATCACAGGAGTCATAAAGGCTTGTCTGAGGCCATATGACATCATGAAAACTTTAGGCCTCAGTCTGGATCCTGTACCTGTGTGAAGGATTCTGCTGAGCACCAGGTGAGGTGAGAGGAAGAGCTGATCCTGACATGACTGCACCACAGAGCCAACTGTGGTGGTCAAGATCTGTGCATTCTCCTCTCTCAGGTTGACTCCAGCCATGGAGGTGACATCATTAATGTCATCATCTTCTCTAGGAAACAACACATATTTGGTCTAGGGATGAGTGTGACTAGTGGACTAGAAGATTAAGCATTCCTGCTGCAGTTAAATTATTGCTTAATATTTTATTAAAGTGCAACACCAGGTAATTGGGGGCTCCAAGATGCTACGCAGACGCCTGCCACAGAGGGCAGCACCCCTTTCCCTCTCTGTGACGGCAGTATAAGAAATAAGAAAGGTGGAAAGAAAGACTGACGGGAACCCTGTGAACCAGCACAGTTCCACTGTGAAGAAGAAAATAAACAGATGGATATACAGTTGCCAGGAACATCCCTAGTTTATATGCTTTCATATCATAGTGCACTCCCTGGCTCCTTATTCTAACCACTGCAACTAAATGCCTTTTAAAGTCTCAAATGTGCATTTGAAGATATCAACGTTACATCTTACTTGTAAGATCCTGAACTGTCTTTGCATGCAAATTTGGTAGAATTAGGTGGATCGTGAGTGAAGGGCTGCCTCACTGAAAAACCTCCTATAAAAAAAGCAAAATGTATAAAGAGTGAGAGGAGCGCAGGGTCAGTGTAAGAGTCTCTGGTTGTAATACAGTCTGTACATTTAACTCCACTGTGCCAGGTTTTGAATTTGCAAAGCCTAAAAAACACATTTAGGTCTGCTGAAACACTGAGGCCACACTGAAACATTGAATCAGGATCAATTATGCATTTAAGTTTGACTCCAAGGTTCAGATTCCAACTCTGTATTTTTAACAAACTTTACCTGGGAAGTTTTTTCCTGACTGAACCACTATGTGCTTGATGGTGGGTTTCTTGGATATGCAATTTCTGGACTGAAATAATGTCGTTATCCCAGGTCTCAGAGCCACTCCTCGACTCTGGAAAACCTGCATTTTAAAGGGCAGTTATTAGTCATCATTTCCATCCTGCACGTGTCACTTGTAATAAAAACGGCTCCAGCTCTAAGCTTCTCCATCATCTAAATATCTCAGACACATTTGTTGTAATATAATATACAGAAACAGCCCTTAATATCTTGTGGAGCTACTATTGTTTCAAGCGTCTTACTTCAGATTGCATCATGTTGTGCATGTACATGTACTTAAGTTCTTCAGAGTAACCATGTTCGCATGCACTGCAATATCCTAATTAATGTTAATCCACTTGTGCAGTACAGCAAAGGGAAAAGCTTTCAGCCGCTTAATGTGAGGACGCGTCCAACAAAAAATATTTTTACTATGTCAATAAATTTCATGCAGTCTCCTGCAAATAGAAAAACACCTAAATCCAGTCAATATTTATGGCTTTAAAACTGCACCATGTCTCCTCAGTGCCCCGGTAAATCTTTTTTTTAATGGACTGTATGTTCTTATGCCGACTGCACAGCTTGATTTTTTTTCCCTTATTTCAAGGAATTTCACAACTTTTGTTTTCTGTGACCCTCCCCAACAAATCCTGGTGAGTCGAATCAGAATCAGGCTTAGAAAGACCAGCTGATGCAACTGACCCCTGAGATCTTTAAGAGATCCTCGGAGCATGTTCCTTTAAAAAGAGCACCGAGAGCGAGAAAGCAGAATTCAGCGCTCTTCAAGAAAGATCAAATTATTAGCCAATGATAGTACCCAACTGTAACCTAGTTACTTAGGGGCATGTAAACACAAAAAAAATGACCACAGTCTCATAATAAATGTAAAATATTTCATTCAACCAAACAGCATTTGTTTACCTGCTGGCTGCTCTGAAGGGTTTTTCCTGTCTCAGCGCTGGACTGCTTTACGCTGGGAGACAGAGCTGTGGGGGGGCGTGTAGAAGCTGAAGCCTGTTGGATGAATAACTGGGGGTCTGCAGTGAGGCAGCGCACCGCAGGAAGACTTTTCTGATAGCAATGAGAAAAAAAGACCAGTAGAAATAGATATCATCCCATCAGCTAAATAAGCAGTAGACGGATTCATATCCTTTCACAGATGTGTATAACACATTGTGAAGAAATGCCAATTTTATATCATTTTTAAACCAGTTTCAGATATTTGGAGACTTGCAGGACTTGCACAAACTTGATGAGGAAGTAACAAGAGTAGTTTAAGTGCTCTGCGGTGACTGTTGATTTTGTGAGTTGGCGCGATATATTAAACTGAATTGACCACGCTGTTTAACTTCGGGGTACCTTGAGAAAAGGCACTAAGCAGGGCTGTGGAGTCGACTTCAACGCGTCATAGAGCTGTTCTGTAAACTCTTCTGCCTCCAGTTTTCCTTCCTGCAGGTAAAGCAAAAAAAAATAAAAATTTCAAGTAATAAATAAGCTGATAATTTAATATTGAAATACATAATGGACAGTACAAAACTACAAATGTGCAGAACAACAAGACAATTTTAATCCCTAGGTTTATTAACTAGACTTATCAAAGCCTCTTTCGGTCTGCTTAGTAACAACACTGTTAAAAATAATAAAAAAAAAAGGTTAAAAATAAAAAGACAAATGAACTGTCTTCTAGGGATGTACCAGCAGACTCCTGACCAGTCCTCGAACGTTGTTAGCCATGTTGGCAGACCTGGAGTCACTGGAGGCCAGTTTGATCAGTGTTACCAAGAAGTTTTTGCACTTCTTCACACTTTCCAGGGTCTCCTGTTGGTGAAACATCACGTAGTCACAATTCATCTGCACATTTCCAGGGACAATGCACTTATAAAACTGTGTTTTTCAGGAAAAATATCGGCAATTTAAAAGTAGTTACTGCCGTATCAGGTGATGCAAGACAAGCATATACAGGTAATCCCTGTGAGCCAAAGGCTACAGACCATTCTCAATACTTAATTTCTGACAGGTTTTTTTTTCTGCTCTTGGATCTGTATTATACCTTAGTGAGGGGATAGCCTTTATATGGTTTTCTCACAGACAAAGCTCTGGCTGTGAGCACAAAAGCCCCTCCCACTCCCAGTTCAAACAATCTATGTGAGGGGCAGCCAATCAGAAGAAAACTGGTTTAGACGGAGAGGCGACAACAGTATATAATAAACTTTTTTTTTTAACTGTGACTCATGCAAGAATATTTCCCCTTTAATGATGCAATAAATTCATCTTTACATTTTATAAACAGTCTAAACTGTATCAGTAATAAGACCCATCACCGACGCGGATATCCTCCCACGTTTAATGAAAATATAAAATAAATGTAGAAGTCAGGATAACATTAAATTTGAGAAAGTACAAACTGCACTCTTGTACAAGAGTGTATCCTACATAATGTCCTTCTATTTATATAATCTATAACAATAAGCCAGATCTAATGCATGCTCACAAGGTTTTGGCATCATATTATACTCATGATGTGTACAGGAATATTACTACATAAGACACCCATACTAATGCATTACGCATAACTTAACTATAAGGAAACCATGTTGTTTACATTTGAGCAATACTGCTGAGCAGCAGATATGGCTTTAATATTGCTCAACGATGAGTCGTAATCGGCACTATTTATGCCCATAAGTCATCTCTGACCAACATGTTAGGCAATGCTCAGCCAATCAGAAGTCGGCATCACAGGCTAATCAATAAGGCTGCAGCCTAGAACTGATGTTACTATAAACAGACTGGCTCTTTACCTAAAAATCTGTGATTCCCCAGTTTCTCCCTATCTGGCTACAGCCAGCTGTTCAATGACCTAAGTCAGTTCTCCATTTCAGTCAATAATGGTCAAGCAGGTATAGACAATTACGCGAGATTACATGAGAAAGAGGCTGCGTATCACTAGCATCTATTATGATGGCATTAGCAACCTGAAATACAGCCAGTGTACAAAGGGTACTAAACATCCAGGAATTTGAATATCATGTTGTACATCTTTGAAGAGTAAAGAACACGTCCCAAATTTCATGGCTCAACTCCTTGTGGTTTTGAAGTTTATAGACCGGAAAGGTAAAACCTCACAGACACCCGGACGGAAAGACAGTACGACAACAATATCCTCCCGCTTTATTTTCCGTGGGAGGATAAAAAACTGTTTGTTGGTTGGTTTGTTGCTGAGCCAAGGCCCGGCTGGACTTACCTTGCTGAACGTGGGTGCTGTCTCCTTTTTGGCTTCCATGACTGCTGCCTGAGTGTCAGGACGGTCGCCTCGCTCAGATACAACACTGACAGTCTGGACTAGAGCTGGTTTGGGGGCAACGCCGATCACCTGAACACAGCGTTAACCATCACCAAAAATTAAAACCAGAGACAGCAAAAACACTTACCAACATCACAGTAACAGGTGTCTCAACTTCATGGCCACACAAATGCTTTCGTGGCCAAAATTTTAGAGCTGCAGAAACAAACTGCACAAATCATCAAAAGTGAGTGAAATCTGAAAATGCAGCCATGGATCGAGACTTAAAATAACTAGAATAATGAACAGTCACATTTCATTACGTTTGGTTCAAACAGCTCTGTTAGAAAGAATCCAGTTTAAATCATTTTAATTAACTGAGTTTTTGTCCATCAAAGCAACCTGGGTATAATCTTATACAGTAAATGATCTTTGACAGAAAAATATAACAATAAAATATAAAGTTGCTAACACAAGAATTGGCAAAAAGATCATTTAGGTGGGTAATTCAGGCTTTGATGTTGTTTCATCTTTATTATTGGTGTAAGGGAACAACTGATTAGATTAAAATAAAAGCCTACAGTAAAGCCACCTGTATCACGCTTAGCTGTGGATACAGAACAAACACTAACGAAGCATTATTGTCTCAGCTAGCCAACTGTTAAATATAGATTACTTTATTCTTTGCTTGTATTTATCAGAAATATTACTGTAATAAAGATTCTATTTCCATTGTATAAACATGTATTTTTCACTTTAGAGAGACTTATTCTACTAGACAGGAGGTTATTTTATATTACCATAGAAATAACTAAATCAATTTACAGAACTGTTCCGTGTGGGGATGTGATGGAATGGAATTTAGTGGACAGATAACATAAGAACCCAGTATTAAAAAAATGTAAAACTATTAAAACAGGATATTTCTGCCAGAGGTTTTAAAATACATAAATAAATTAAATGAACTGGGTTCAAGCGTGTGTGCTGTAGTAACAGATTTTTATGTTATTTTATTATTTCTGCTGTAATGTGCACTGCCACAAGCTGCCACAAAGCTGACCCAACACAGTTTATGAATAAAGAATAGCTGCTGCATGGCTGTGGCTAACAGGGATCCTAACAAAATAAAGCGTTCCTTCATTATTCTGCTTTCATTAGCATTATTCATTAAAGATGAAGTATTATTATTACAATTGCACAAGTTCAAACACCATCAGCAAAAAAAAAATTTTATGCTTGACTTGAAATTAAATAAAATGCCTCTATCAAAGTCACAAAGGAGAAGGGATTTTTGCATGGATTTTTGTTTATTTTCTTTCTAGAGTACTTAAAATAAATAAATAAAAATACATCTGTAACTGCCAGAGGTGCTCATGACAGGTAGCACTGCATAATCTGCTGTCAGTGATCACAACGTGTAAACCAACTCTTGCGTCGTTACCACAGCGGTCTTCTGGACTGGTGCCGCCTGCTGAAAACTGGAACTGGCTGCCATCTTGATCACAGTTACATTCTCATTATTTTTACTTCCAGCTGCTGCAGACACCTGTATAGCAGATGTCCAGCTGACACCACAGTACCAATAACACATAATTTATTATTGTATAAAATTAAATGAAAAGTAGCAGCACACACACACACACACACACCTGTGGTGTCAGTATCCTGGTGGGTGGACCACTGACAGTTCTTTGTCCCTGCTGAGCCTGAGCCAAAGCCTGCTGAGATACGAGCATCAGCTGCCCACTGTCACTGCGAATCAGCATCATACCTGCCATGAATGTAGTCCAAAACCACTATTATGGTATTACTACCATAATAAACTGATGACTTGTCTTGCCAGGAGAGAGTACTAGCTGAAGTATATTTTTGTCTACATCATGGAAAAGTGCATTTGGAATATAGAAACAGGATCTGTAATCAGATTACAGTCTAGACTACAGTCAGCGGATCCTGCAGCTCACCTGGAGGTATCTGGATATTGGCTGGGAGCTGTGGGGAGGCAGCCTGTGGCAGTCGAGGGGTGACTGCCTGTGCAGCTGTTGATCTGGGAACAGCTATCAACACCGTCCTTGCTGTGGTTGTGACCTGTTTCACGGAGGCCACCTGGCTCAGAGCCTGTTTTGTTACCTGCTGGGTGTTGGCACTAACTCCTCCTGCGTTTGCAACCACCATGACAGAAGGAGTTGAGGTGCGAGGCCCTGACACTGTAACTGCAGAGGTGGTAGGCTGGCCACTGGGGATGACTTTAGGTGGGGCTGAGACAGAGTCACCCTTTGAGATGCCTGCAGCAGTTGACGGTGGCTGTACAGCAGTGATGGGACCACATTTGGCAGGGACTTGTAACATCCTGACTTGAACAGAAGAGTCTCCATCCCCAGCTGCTCCCCGGGGTTCCACCTTGTTAGCCTCAGTAACCACTTTATTTGTGGCCATAACGGCAGCTGAACGGAAGAACAGTTTAGTTTTACTCATAGCAAAAAAACAAATGCAGGAGTCTGATGGTTTTCAGAAATCAATAAGATCATGGTATGCTAAGATAACCCAAATGTCACCTTGGTTTAATCATGATAAAAGAGTCTAACATAGAAACTTAGAGGAACAGCTTCATAATTCTCCAGTACAGTTTTATAATGTTGAACAAATATGTATAAACAAACAAAATTGGCTCCTAACCAAAACCCCACTCAAAAAACAATTTACACCTAGACAAGGACACCGGAAGTGCATAAATTCTTTCTATTTCAGCGGATCTGAGGGGTGAATGCTTAAAATTTTATGCCACAGGTTTGGTCTGAAGATCATTTAAGTCAGTTTTGTTGAAAACTTGGAACATTTTCATTTCATTGGGAGCCACGTCCTGCTTTAAACTTGATTTGAGCCAACAAATCCAACGGGAGAAGATGGCGACTGTGACAGCTAGCAAACTTTTTTTTTTTTTTTTTACAGCTAGCAAACTTAAGATGCTAACAATTACAAAACGATTTTCTCACGTTCACCTTTAATTCAAGACAAACAGCTATATGTAGAACTTTTTTGAACTATATGTAGAAAAGTTATTGGCATTAACACTCCTCCTGTTTGAGGCGCAAACATTAAAGTTGGTGAAAATAATTGTTAAATAAAAAAAAAATTAAAAAACCTTTTAAAAAAGATTACAGCGGCTCCCGCAGACTCCAAGCTGTGTACCAGCAGATGCTAGCTAAGCTATGGCTGTAAAGGGCTAAATTAAGGGTAAAGGGGGGGGGGGGGTTGTTTGGTCTTACACGT
>JAVDPK010001669.1:86826-98754 GCA_034780415.1 Cichlasoma orientale
CAGGTGAGTCATAAGGAGGGGGGGGGGGGTGTTTGGTCTTACACGTTTGCTTATCCAAGTCACACTCAGCTAACAGCTAACGAAAGCAAAAACCTTTACCTCAGTGTAGAATCAATCACATCCACCACATGAACTTCAGCAGGGAATCGGAGCCCGGATCCTGAGCTCACTTGTGATAGTCCTATGTTGCGTTCAAGGGCCGTAGAATTCTCCAGGATAAGTTTTTTTTTTTTTTTTAACCAAAATATGATTTTAAAGTATTAGGTCATACGTTCACTGAATCTTTTGTGGTAAGCGCAGTTATCGTGCCAGAGAGTATTGTCAGCAACAGCAATAATCATGCCCTGTCCTCCTCGTTTTCAGTCAGGCCCAAGTCTGTGGGTAACAAAACCAAATGAAAAACTAAATATCTACATAAACCAGCACATATATTTATATATATGCAAATTCTTATAAATAATTCAATAACAGATGTTTTAATCAATTACATACTCCCCTAACCTGTCATTTTGGTTTGTCCCAGGGGCTCTTGAGCAGGTGATGGAGCTCCTTTCACTTTTTTTGGCCACATCCTGCTGAGGAGACAAGCAGGAAAAGGCGAGTACTGCTGACATCCATCATACAGTCTTTTAGTGAACTGAGCAACACAGAATTTAGGTTTACAGGACAAATAATTATAAGTTGTAAACAGTTCTGATTAAGGTTTTCTATCCAGCACAGGAAAGATGACCAGTCCCCTTCTGTTCCTTCACCTTCCATAAAGTGTCGCTTAAATATTACTCCCCAAATAGCAACGGAACTCAATAGACTCCTTAAGCGTCTAGTCTCAGTCACTCACAAACTAGTATAGGCTAAGGGCAAAGGAAACCTTGGTACTTCAGTACTTTTAGCATTTTTATGTTATGCTGCTTTCTACTCCACTATAGTTTGGATGCATATATTGTATTTTATACCCCATATAATTTATCTTAAATCTTTAGCTAGTGTAAATAAAAGTGTAAATTTACTCATATAAAGCTACTGAACCGTATAAATGTAATTAAAAACATCTCCAACTGCAACATTAAAGTGATACATTAAAGACTCAATATGGAACAATAAGTACATAACTGAGGCAAATTTGTGACGCTTTTCTTTGTTAAAACCTTTGCACATTACCTAAATAGGATTGATTTTTACATAACAGCCACTTTTCTTTGAAAATGCTGCAAATGTGTAGTTCCATGTCCACATTATGAGAGCAGTTCAAAAATGTAGAAACTTAGAGCTTATTTTAAAACAATGTAAAAAATGTAAAAAGCTTCAAATTTGAATGAGAATGAAAAGATTTTTGAGTACATTAATTGCTTTGTATGAGAAATGCAGTCGAACCAAGTTGATTTATTTTAAAGGCATTTGCACTTTTCCAATTAAGTCTCTCTTGTTCTTGCCCTGCATCACGCAGCCCTCATAATAGCCCCAACACACGCATAAACACGGCATCACCATTCATGAGATGCGCAGCTGGGCTAGTAAATTAGTCACTCTAGCTCCATCTACTGGACAGAGATATGCCACGCAGGGTGTAGCTTTACATCTGTGGAGCAAAATTACTGGGAAATCTCTGGTTACAAAGAAATAATTTGCCATAGTATCAAATGTCATCTAAAGCTTTCTGAGAGGTTTTTCCTCTTTTTGGTAAATTTGTATGTGTGTTGTGTAGAGGTTGTCCAGATTTTATTTGTCAGAAAACACAGAAATTACCATTTTGTGGTTCCAAAGAGCTCTTCTTCTTCTTCTTACACAAATAGACATGATTGATGTTTTTGGGGTTTTTTGCTGGATGTTCACACACTTTAACCCCTGACTGCTCAGGTGCACGGAGCTGTGGGAGTAAGTGTTGAATTTTTCACAGGAGCATATTTGCACTCTTTGTGAAAGAACAGACGAGCCGTAACCAAGAGAAACAGCTGAGTTTAGACCGGGTCAATCAGTCCAGTTTGTTAGAATCCCGTAAATCTACTCTACAAATGAAAGAAGTGTTCCTTACTCAAATTTAAGTTCAAACCAATAAACACAAAACTGAAATGAGTAATACAAATATTTTAATAGAACAAATCAACTATCACTTATTTCAGCATTCTCAGACATGAAGTTATTCTTTGACAGAAAGAGCTGGATCACTAAATAGGTTCAGTCCCTCTGATGTGGCGGCAGCCTTCCAAGCACTAAATATGGGCACACTCTCCATACCAGTGCCACCAGAAAATGTGCTTTGCCTCCATCCACCAGTCCTGTCAGGTTTTCAGTTGCAAAGTTACCAACTATCTACCACTCTGTCAATAAATGCAAAATAACACGAGTGCCTAGGTTTAAGTTCAGTGGGCAGTAATGACCATTTAGGCCCCCTAGGGGGCAGCAGAACAACTGATTTAAATTCTCAATTGAACATTTCTCTCAGCTTGTGCTTAAAGAGCTGAAAGCGTGCATTACAAACTGGAATTACAGGATTTGAAACATGTTGGTGTTTATCAGCCCGACAGGTTTTAAAGGGACAGCCCACCCCGAAATCAGATTTGCATCTTTTTCATCTGGCCTCGAGTGTTATTTATCCATCTACACTTTTTGGTGTGAATTCTCCAGTTTTTGGAGATGTCAGCTATGGAGTTGGCTACTTTCTCTTGAAAATAATGGAACTAAATATCACTCGTGGTGCTCAAAGTGTCAAAAATTAATTTGAAAAGCTCAGCAGCAATGCCTCTTTACAGAAATCCTGACCTGGCTACTCTTTTTTTGGAAGCAGTTCCATGTAGAAACTCTTTCCTTTCTACCAAACTACACCCAAACTGTGCAGAAGGAAGTGCACAGCTGACTGTAACAAGAGGCTTAACAACATGACAAAATGTATATATGTGTAAGTCAGTCAGAACTGGACACGATTTAGTGGATGTGAACGTGAATTTATGGTTCTAAATCTGTGGACTGAACATTATTTTATTTTTTTTTAGATGTAAAGCAAAACACTGGGTAGATTCAGCACAGAGTCTTGAACAGGGACTCAGCTTCAGTCCATCTCATTTATCATTAGAACTGATTTAATCATTTCTGTCCGAAAACTCTTCTCTGATAGCCACCTCTACCTTCGTCCACCCAGCAGCTGTAAGACTAACTCCTCATCCTCGGCCAAAGAGAGACCCGTGTCCAGAGCTGTGTGCTCATCATCCTCACACCTCACTTTCTTCCTCTTTCCTGCTGTATGCTTCTCCTCTTCCACTTCGCTGTCCTCGCTGCTGTGCTGCCGTTTAGCAGACCTCGCTTCGTCCTCGTCCTCCGATGACGATGAAGAGTGCACTTTGTCGGGGTCTGGCAGGGTGCTGGGGTCAAACTCGTCTTCGCTGCTATTGGCCAGGTACGCCACCACCTCATCCTCCTCATCGGATTTGTTCTTGTCCCGCTTGCTTGCCTCCTTCCTGGCGGCCCTCTCCTTCAGCCTCTTCTCTCTGTGTTTGGCTTTCACCTTGCGGCTGTATTCCTGCTTGTCAAACTCCTGATCCTCGCGTTTCAGCCTCTCTTTGGCCTTTTCCACGTTGATTCCCGAAACCTCCTCTTCCTCCTCCTCCTCTTCAGCAGTCACTCCCTGCTGGACTGGTGGCCACAGCTGCACAGCCTCACCTTCTTCACTGAAAGTCACTTTGGTGTTCACCTGAAATTTTCTTTTGAGGATCTTTTTAGCTTCTTTGAACTTTGTCTCCTTTTCTGTTTTCATTTTAGGGCCCTTTTCAGGATCTTCTGGACTCTGCTGGTCCTCCGTCAGATTAAAGACATCCTTTCTTTTGACTGTCAGCAGGTCCAAGTCTCGTAGGTCATCTTCGTCCTCGTCATCACCTGCATTTAAGGTTAATGTCTTGGACTTATCCACAACTTCTTCATCACCACTGTCCTCGCCCTCACTGGACTCATCTGACTCTGAGCTTTGCCCCTCCCCATGAGGAACCTCTCCTTTCAGCCGGGCCTTAAACTTCCTCAGCTCTTCTTCTTCCTCAGATTCCTCTTTCTGCTCTTCCTTTTGTACTTGTTTCTCAACTTTCTGTTCCTGAGCTTTATTTAGGAATCGCACCCTTGGGGCCACAGCGAGTCCAAGAGACAAAGCGTACTCGAGAAGCTGGAGCTTAAAGACGTCAAACACCTCTTTGTTCTTCATCAGATACACGGAGCGCAAGTACGAAACAAAACACCTCTGGGCTCGCTCCTTCTGCTCCTTCTCCTGGGCTAGGAAGGCCTGCAGCTTCTGCTGCACGTTCTGCAGTTTGTCTGGGTTCACCTGGAGTCAGCAAAAACAATGAAGTTAATCAGATGTCATCTAATGTTTTGATGCTGCACTTAAATCTGTCAGTTTGCATTGTTTGAAACTGAAATTAAAATTAAATATATTCTAAAGAGGTTTTACAAAACTAGTACAGCTCTGGGGCAGTGTTAATTTTGACAGCAAATTTTGATGTAGTTTTAGTCATAATTTAGTCATATGGATAGTTTTAGTTTTAGTCTAGTTTTAGTCGACTAAATCTACAGTCGATTTAGTCGACTAAAATTTAAAGGGTGTAAAACATAAATGCTTTTTCTTCAGTTCCCTTCATTTTGTCATTATACACACTTACACAAAATTAAACATTATATATAATATGAGCGTTTTACAGCAGGACACGCTCGGAAAGGTACAGGGCAGTGTTCAGGACTACGATTAGGAAAGGCTAATCCACCGCGGTGTGGTGATTTTCTCTAAACACAAACGCTAAGCTGGGAAAAACACTTTACCCTGCACGACATTAAAATGTTTACCTTTGCATGGAGATCTGGCTGACTGGCTTACAGTTGTCGTTTAAGATTTGTGGTGCTTTTAGCCGAGAGAGTCACATGGTTTACACATTGTTTTGTCACGACATGAAAGGAGAAATGTGTCCATACATCGGAAGCCTAAATTTCGTTATCGTCTCGTTTTCGTCATGAAAAAAGGGTCGCTGACGAAAACTATAAGGAAAATATTTCGTCAACGAAATTAACACTGCTCTGGGGGTGATAATTTCAGGGTGGAGATGACAAGATGATGCAAAAGTAATGTAACGAGAGGTGTGTCTTATTTCTTTCTATAGGGAGTAATCAAGTAAAGCACCCAAGTGTGAATTAATACAAACCTACTCAGCAGCATATAAAGAAATCAGCTACTTAAAGCTGCTCCCTTATTCACAAGAGATCACCACAGCGGGTAGTTACACATCCACATGTGTATGTGTGTGTGTGTGTGTGTGTGTGTTTGTGTGTGTAGTGGGTAGATGATATCTCACTTGTATCTTATTGATGGGAACCTTCTTTTCCTCCAGCTGCTTCACCATGCCCTTCTCCTCTGAGGGCAGCAGCAGCAGCAGGGCCTCCCCGCCCTCCTTGTACCTGGCTGTCCGGCCCACCCTGTGGATGTATGTGTCAGCATCCTCTGGACAGTCAAACTGCAGCACCCAGTGGACGGCAGGGAAGTCCAGGCCTCTGGCGGCTATGTCGGTGGCGAAGAGCACAGCGTTCTTCTTCTTGAGGAAGTCGTTGTAGACCTCCACCCTCTTCATCTGCTGCTGTTTGCCATGCAGAGCCAGGATGGGCATGCCGGGCCGGAGGCGGCAGAAAGCTCTGAACAGGTACTGCACCTCCTTGCAGCAGGCAAAGAAGACTATGATCTTCTTCTTCAAATGGCTCCTGATGAAGGAGTAGAGCATGTTGACCTTCTGGTGGAGCTCACACATGACGTAGCTCTGCTCCAGCGTGGCTGGTGTGCTGAACTTGGCTTTTTCGTGCACCCACACATACTCTGGGTCTTTGAGACTGAGCCGGGCCAGGTCTTTGACTGATTTAGTCTGCGTGGCAGAAAACAGCAGAGTCTGCCGGGACTTGGGGAGGTTCTCCACAATGGCATTAAGCGTGTCTGCAAAGCCCATGTCCAGGATGCGATCTGCCTCGTCCAGGACCAGCATGTGAAGATCGGAGGCGTGGAAGGTGGCCGTTTCATCCATGTGCTGAAGAAGCCGGCCCGGGGTGCAGATGGCAATGTTGGTACGGTGGATCCTCTCAGACTCGGTTTTTAGGTCTTTCCCGCCGATGATGAGCCCTGCAGAGAACTCGTGGTTCTTGCCCACTTTGCGCAGGACTTCAAATGTCTGGTAGGCGAGCTCTCTGGTGGGAGAGATGATGAGGGCACCGAGACCGTCCATGGAGCTCCACTGCTGGCGGTACAGACACTCCAGGACCGGTATGAGAAAGGCTAAAGTCTTACCGGAGCCAGTTTTAGCCGCGCCGAGAACATCTTTCCCCTGCAGAGCGAAGCCAATGGTCTGTCTCTGGATCTCCGTAGGCTGCCGGTACTGAGCTTCCTGCAGGCCCAGCAGAGTCTTCTTAGATATGGGGAAGTCCGAGAACTTGATAACCTCTTTGCCGTCGATGTCTCCATACCTGCTCACCAGCTTGTTGATGTACTCGCGTTCTACCTGCCATTCGGGCTTCTTCTTCTGCGCCCTCTCTTCCTTCACTCGTCTCTTCGTCCGGTCGTACTTTTTCTTCCATTTCTCGAAGTTTCTGACTGGGTCGACGCCGCCTTTCATCTTCGGGGGTTTGTGTTTCTTTCCAACGGGATTCGAGCCCTTTTTCTCCATCGCTTAAAACGAAAAGAGCAGCAAGATAGAGTTCAAAACACACACGCTGAACAGCATGGAGAAGCCAGCTCGTCGTCGCGTTTAGAATGACGCAGGCATTACGCGACTCAAATTTTGGGGCGGGGAAGCTTTGCCCCGATCGCAGTTTGACAGGCTTTACTGCAAAATATTTATGTATTTATTTGAATTCATTCAGAGGGCTGTCTAAGTAAAAATATTTATAAATAAGTTTTTATGTAAAAAATAAAGCTTAAAAGAAAATTGTGACTGTACGGAACATTCTCAGATAAAAAGGAAATAAGAAAACACAACTTCGTGTGAATTCCAGTGTTTTGCATAATTCAGTCGTATTTTTGACTGTTTTACTGTTGAATTATATCCAGCCCCGCTTATTGTTCTAGAAAAAAGTGCACTGTTAGAAAAACAAGCTTTCGCTGTCATTCTCACAGTTATTCACATCAAAATTAAACCACAGTGTTAAGATTTCTTCAGCTGGGTAAATCTCATTTAGGATTTTGAAGTGCGCCTCTTTTACTTTAGGATGAGGAAGTCAAATATATTTTCTCCTCATTACCCAACCTCTTAAACCACTAATTCCTTCAGAATGCTTCATTCATTCTACTTGCAGCAGCATCAGGGCTGGACTGGTAATCGGGCCCTCCGGGTATTTGCGAGCAGCATATGATCAGGTGAATAAATCGAGGACTGAACGTGAGGTTTTTAAAAAACACATGATTTATTACAAGTAAAAAACCCCAAAATAACACAAAGTGATCTCCAAACGGGAGACAACATATAACAGAAAACAGGTCTCCAAACGGGAGACACCGGGTAACAGAAATCAATCACTCAACGGGTGACGCCTAGGGAAACCAAAAAAGTACACAATCAAACGCGGCGCCCACGCAGCCGACAAACAAACTAAACCAATAAACCCACCCTGAAAAACACGCAAACAAACAGACAAACACTGCGGAAGACCGGACACGTCTGGGAACGGTCCCCAGATATCACAAGCTCCGTCACGGGAGCGCAAAAGACACATCCACGCAAACACCAGCGGGGTCTGGAGGGTGAGTGGGTACAGGTAGGCCAATAACGATTTATTTGTCGAGTTGGCAACTAAAAAGAGTGTTTAGATTCTGAGTGGGCCAATTTAGTCTCCATTTTTGGTTCATTGCTGTTTGACTGTCCTGGCATCTCTCGATGCCCAGTTATTATTATTTTTGTTTTCCTCTGGAAGTCACAATCGCTTTTCTTTTCAAGGAGGAAATAATAGCATACATCCATGGATTTTCTCTGTGGTCTTGCTCTTTAAGCTCACAGAAACTGGAAAGAAAAAAAAAACGTGTGCTGTAATTACAGTATAACCCATTGAGAAATTAAACTGGGATGTAAGAATACCAGAGATGGATGTTTTGTTTGTTTATTGGCTTTTTTTTTTTTTTAACTATCAGAAAAAAATATTCACTGAATATACTGAACACAAAATGCTTCTCAGTTTGCTTGAACTCACATTTTCTGTGATGTCAGCAACCAACAATAATGAACTTCTAATGCTGTAAATGTCAAGTATCCATCTTAGACACACAAAGGTCTAAGGCCATCCTTTAAATCACACCTAGAGTTGCTTAGCGCCACCAACTCTAACAGATTTATTGCACTACAACAGATAAATTGTCTCCATCCGCTGGCCAATTGACCTCATTACATGCAGCTTTGTCCACTGGTGAATCATTTATTGTGAAATTTTTGCTGCACATTCAAACAATCAAGTTTCCAAAAGATGCCACTGTGTCAGGCTGAATGTTGGTCAAACCAATCTGTGCAACTATGCATCACTTTTATCAGGAAGCACAAATAGTCCCCTCACTCCCATCCCCACCTAACCGGTGCAGGCATGTGGCGCTCAAGTGGACCCAGCTTCCAGAACCACCCCTTTCATCTTACTGTTGAATAAAAAGCCAGCAGCCACATAGATAATATAAAGTATTTAAGCTCAGTTTCAGACCTCGACCTAAGACAGGGAGCAGAGACAGAATCCAGAGTACAGACGAGTCCAAAACACATGGCAAAAATAATGCGTGTGAAATACAATTATCACGTATCTGTATTTTATTAGAATTTATATGTGCCGTATGATAAGTGGGTTTAAATCTTTTTACCAGGTGATTCATGATGGAGAAGATGTGAACTTTGTATCATAGAGATGGTGTTTACAACAGAGATCACCTTGATAGTAAAACCAAAAATGTCAAATGTTCAGATATTACTTGTAGATAGAGAAGCTGATGGGTGTAACAGCACAAGTCTTAGTTAAGATCTGTCTTTAAATTATGAGTAATTTACCTAGAGATATCTGCACATTGAGGACTCACAGCCGGAGCCAGAGCTATGGGTATGTCTGTGGGCCGAAGGTCAGTTTTTATCATCGAGACAGCAAGACAGGTTTTTGCCGTATTGTTTTATTTCTGCTGGATTGCAGCTGTACAAATCTTCTTGATGTTCTGGGAAATAGTTATACAGATATTGTCAGTTCCAGCAAATCAGAGAATTCCTCAGCCTTACGATCAACCGCTAGCTAGAACACTGATTAAGTTGACAAATTCACTTCGTTACTTTACTAAACACTCTAGAGTACGCGTTCTAAGAGAGCTGATCTAAGCCAAAATATTTTAAAGTGCACACAGGGCATCAATACATTATTAAAGTTATGGAAAACAGTCAGAGTGTTCACTGCATGACACACACAGCTGTCAACAAAGAGTTAGCTCAGTCAGTGGTCTTGTTTTTCTCTGAATTTGTGACTTTCTTCGGCGGCGCCATATCGGGAGTGCAATCCAAAGGTGTCATGTCAGTTATGCCAGCTCTTAGATGCTTTTATTGTTGCATTTTAGTATTTATTTAAAGTTGCGGTGGAGAGCGCAAATTAACGGGTCTACATCTTGCACCTGCGCACTAGCCCCTCCCCCGCCCCCTTCAGCAATTCTTATTTAAAGGGGGGTTGCCATGGTAACAACAATAGGTCTAGGTTTATGTATACCTGGTGATGTCACAGTCCTCTGGAATGTCACCGTAATTCAAACCTCAACAGTGAGGTCATGTGTGACATCACCAAGGCCTTTGCTGTTTGCGATCCATTGATCTTAATCCCTTATTAGGGCCAAATCTTGAAAACACAGCCACAAAATTGCTCTTCTGTTTTACAAAGCACAGTCTTATAAAACATAACCAAAGAATTAGCTTACAGACTGTAATATCTACTGGACTTTCTTTAAACCCAAATATGCCACTGTTGCTTTTGACTCATCATGTGATTCCCTGGGTTTGTAAAACAGCTGGACAGCTCATCAGATCAAACCCGGGACAAGCTCAGTCACCCGCAAGGTTTGGAGTCCCTGACTCAAATTCAGCAGAACACAGCTGAACAACACACCTCTGCGACTGAGAGAAATGCCTGTGAGACGCAGGAGCTCTCTAGGCCTACAGCCTTGGCCTCTCTGACCGATGGAAGTCAGAAGAGGAAAGAAAAAGAACCGAGCCAAGAAAATACTGACGACGACGAGCTTCTTCACAGAGAATCAGAAGGAGCCGTTTCACCTACAGTCAGTCATTCAGGAGTTATGGCTCATCCTGTGGTCTGAGGAACAGTTTTTATCCTGAAGACACTGTTCAAAGGTGGGATTGTAATTCTAGGATCTATAGTTCGAGATTACCGCAGGAGGAGTCTCTTACATATTTTAGTTTATTTATATGTTAATGTATTCATTCAATATGACAATGATACAATCAGTCCAGAAATTGAAGACTTTCTCACTTCAGCTGAACAGAATATCATTGTCGTCAGTGGAAGACATTCGTGATTCTATATAATTAACACATAACTAGTGTAGAGAGAAGCTTCTCAGAAGATCCATTTCAATCTTCTACATGATTTGCATGTAGTTTTTAATGGAACCAAAACAGCAGTTCCACAAGTACATTAACCCAACCGGTCTCGACAGATGGCTGCCCCTCCCTGAGCCTGGTTCTGTCGGAGGTTTCTTCCTTTCAAGGGGGAGTTTTTCCTTCCCATTGTCGCCAAGTGCTTGCTCATAGGGGAATCACTGGATTGTTGGGCTCCTCTATAATACTGCTGGGACTCCACAGTATTATAGAGGATTGGGGAAATTGTTGTTTCTAACTCAAGTTACAAAATAAACTTGAAATGTAACATAAACACGAGAGAACAGTTATTTTTTGGTCACATGTATTGAAATCTAAGCAAATGGGAAATTTATTTATACGTGCACATTTATGGTGCAGAAGAACAAATAAAGTTGCACAGGGAACATGTTTTTAAAGGCAAAAATAAGAAGGGGGAAAAAAAAACACTAAGTAATTTTGCCATGGTAACCAGAAACAAGAAGATGGAGCATGCAGCGCTGTTGCTTCTGCTTCTTCAGGATGGAACTTCAGGATGGAACTTCAGAGTACCACGACATCCTCAGGCTTTTAAATATTCCCCCGAACACCATACTACACTGAAGAGTCAGAGTGTCTCATACGTTCACCGGACAACACAAAATTATATTTTTCCATGTCTGCCCGAAGGAGGCATGTGTTACTGTTGGGTTGTCAAAAAACTGATACTCAGATATAAATCAATACTAAAATTAATATCAAATTAAGATAGCCAACTGGAGGGTCAAAAATACCATAAAGCAAAAAGGTGCACTTGATTTATAAAAAAAGACCAAAGAGAGTGTTGTAGCAAAACTGAACCTAAGGCATAATTGTTTTACCCAGACATGTGTATCAGTATCGAGACTAAAAATGTTCCTGAAAATAAAATGTCAACCAAAATAACTGCTAGTATTTTTTTTTCTTCACTTATATGAAACATGGTGTATTTTTGGATTAATATTACTGATACAAGTATGTGCTCAGAGTCATTGCATATTATTGCTGTAGATGTTTATATGCTTTCTTTCTTTTTTTTTTTTTTTTTCTTCTGAGTATACATAATTATAGTAAGCCTTTATGTACTTTATAGCCTACTCTGTGCATAGGGGTTGGGGATGAACTGCAAAGCTTTTCAGGCTTGTAAACATTTCCAGAATTTCAGAATTTCAAATTTGACTTTAATTCCTGACAGTTCCACAAAGTTCTCTGTGCTCCCTCCAAATTCCTGTTAACAAATTGACACATCCACAGAGATGTGCAGCGCTGCTTAACCTCCCTTTTCAAGCAGTTCTTATTTAATGCAAATATCTGAAAA
>JAVDPK010001669.1:105837-116916 GCA_034780415.1 Cichlasoma orientale
AAGCTGTCCATTGGGCCGGATTAGAGTCTTTGCCGGGCCGAGTCTGGCCCCCGGGCCTTATGTTTGACACCCCTGCTGTACAAGTTTCTGTTTGAGATGTTTCTGCAGTTCTCTGACCGTCCTTATCCCCTTATTCCCTGCAGGTTTTGGTCCAGGGATGTCAGCTTGATAAAACAGACCTGAAAGAGTTCTTGCAACACATCTACCAGCAGCTCAGAGCTTTGGAGAGCAACATCGCAGAAGTCCTACATCAGCAGCATGAGCAGGCAAGTGCACGCCGGCAGAGATTGCACTGTGCTAGTTTGTGTGTGTAAGTGTGAAAACACGTTAATATGAATCCTTTCTCATCAGTATGTATGCTTATAGTCTTTCTCTATTCCACTGCTGCTCACAAGTATAAACATAAACCCCTCCCAAAAATATAAAAAACAAAAAAAAAAATACTGAATATCCTCGAACCTTAGCAGACTGAATGGATTTACTTTAATGGCATTAGCATCTCTCTTCAGTCTGACCCAGAGCAGCCCTTCCATAACAGTTTGGCTCTCAACCACAAGCACCTCCAGTATCCATTTTTCCAAACGAGAGCACAGGTCTGATATTTCAGCCGACTCTGGCAGCTTCACTAGCCCCATGCTATTCACTCGTGACCGCTGTGACAGCAGGTCATTGTTAGTAAGAAAAATAGAAGCATCTTGACCCTGTTTTTATTGAATGGGTCTCAATGGGAAGAAGGAACTGACCTGCAACAGCTATGTTTGAGTCTTGGGTCCAGTGATTATACAGGTCAATGAAATGAAGCTGTCACTCCCACCTCACTGCACACTGCTGATAATCCCAGGGTGACTGGCGGTGACTGCCTGATATCCTGATATGCTAACAAACATTATTCTGACATTATTCACGCTTAATAGATAGGAAACAAATAGGAGTAGACTAAGGTAGGGTCACTAAGGTAAGACAGTTACTGTCTCCTGTGCGAGTGTGCGATCAAATCTTCTGTGTTATGTCTTCTATGTTATGCATCAAATGTATTTATTTTTTGCTTTTGCTTTTTAGTGCGTGGAGCCGTCACAGAACTCAAGTGACCAGAGCAACAGCTTGGACGAGCAGCTCCACAGGAAGCAGGGCACTTCCGTGGTGTCAGCTGACATGGGGCTCGTCAGCATGGTACGCCAGGGCATCCTGGCCCTCCAGCTGCTACCCCCAAACTCCAGCGCAGGTTGGTCAAGTTATACTTTAATTAATTGTCCATTATAATACACAGATCAAGAGAACAGCGTCCTCAGAAATGACTCAATCAGACATAACCAGGGGCCCTTTGCTGCTGTATGGCTCAACTTATTGATCTGATCTGGAACTTTATATGTCATAATTTCCTTTATTCTGCAAGCCAAGAACATCTTTCTTTTTTATAGTGTTTATGACATGATTTATAGAGGAAGCGTTCACACTTTGAGGCAGTTTAAATCACTGATGCACTCAGTTTCTCTTCTGTAAAGTGACAGGTGAAGGTATGAGAAGGATAAAAATAGAGATGGAGATACAAATTCAAACTACTGTTTGTTTTTTTTTAACAATAGAAGCGCTTCATGTTAATTTACAATTCCAATTAAAATTTAATTTAATTGCACAGCAAGTAAATGCAATCACACAACATAACATAACACAACCTTCTTCTCCAGAATCTAACTTCTAACCCTGTTAACACCAAGCGTGTCATATTTGATACATTAGTTTTTGAGACGTCTACATAATGAGTGGGATTTTTTTTAACCTTAGCCCCCTTAAATGTGTTTGTTTGTTTAAGATAAACAAACTGAGCAATAAATTGTATGTAGTATGTAGTAAAAATGATACAAAGTAAAACTCATAAATGAAAATTTATATTTAATTTCTTTTTTTTTAAATTTGTGAGAAGGTTCAATAAACAGTCCAGTTCATAGTTCAGGCTTTACAGGGTTAATTAAAGATTTTTAAAGAAAAGTTATTACGCCGTTGCAGCAATTTATGTGATGGTCATAGAGACTTAAAGCTGAATATAAATATATTATTATAAGAACTTTTTTGTCGGTTCATCTTCATTTCCCTTAAAGATAGATTTCGTCACGCTAATGTTCTTCGTGTTGCAGGTATCATTATAATCACGGACGGGGTGACGAGTGTTCCTGATGTCGCCATGTGTGAAACGCTGCTGAACCAGCTCAGGAGTGGAACCATCTCCTGCTCCTTTGTACAAGTAAAAGACAGAAATTAAACTTTAGATCCTGAATATAAGATGCACGCTTTGTAGGAAAGAACTGTCATGTGAGGAGGTGACGATAGTCTTGGTCCATAATGGAGGAGATATGAGTTGCGTTTGTGCATTTATAGGTTGGCGGCGCGTACTCCTACGACTGCAGCTTCGGCTATATCCCCAACGTCGAGCTGATGAAGTTCATCTCATTAGCCACTTTTGGCTCTTACCTGCCCAGCTGTCCTGAACCGGACCTAAACAGCCAGGAAATGAATGCCTACCACAAGGCTTTTCTAACCTACTCCTTCCTCAAGACCCCCGAGTCCATGAACTCTGAGTATTTCTGTGGTGAGAGCTACACATACTCTCTTAGAAGTATTAGAATATTTGGAGGTACATCGATTTTCTTTTTTTTTAAATAAATAGCGCTATATGACCTGAAGACCTCGTGGATAGGAGCCAAATTTTAATAGATTTTTAACATTTTTAACACCCCTAAAAACTTTTATCAGAATGAATTCAAAAGTTATCATGAAACATACTACCTGTTTCTCTGTTTTGCAGTTTCCCAGCACAAACTATTCAATGAGCACCTGGTGTCGGCCAGTGGAAATCCCGCTCTGGTCGTGAGGAGGAAGAAGCACACGGAGAAAGAGGTCCACGCTCATTTGATCAGCGTGGTGTCAGTGCGACTGAGAGAGGGCTACACCATTAGAGAGATAAGCCTTACTAAAGGTAAGCAGCTGTGTATCTTTACAAACATCTCAGATAAAGCTCAGCACAGTAGTCAATGTTTTTTTGTTGAGACTGAAGCTGCTTGTTACATCAGGTGGGACTCAGCTGGAGGTGAAACTGGTGCTCTTATGGAAACACAACATGCACATTGAGTACCTCGCGGCTACCTCCTGGCCACTGGACCCCTCCAAGAGAACCACCAGGGTGGAGGTAACAATGGAGGGAAGCTACGACATCCTGCATGATATCAGCTGCACCCAGAGGAAACCCATCACTAGCCCGTACCGCACCTCCGTCATCCGCCGCTTTTGGAACACGCTGCAGAGGTATGACAGGGGGACTGGAGTCTGCTTTCTGTGGTTCCGTGCATTCCCACCATCGTGTAGACATATTGATACGAAACTCCACGTGCTGTTTGTCGTTTCCAGCATCAACCAGACTGATCAGATGTTGGTGCACCTGCAGTCATTTAACTCAGTGCCTGAGAACTACACGATTCCCGAGAGCACCAAAAATGGAGTTCCCCTGTTTTACATCCCTCCTGGCTCCAGCACTCCGGTCAGTCACTTGACCACTATGTTGGGACGTTTGGGCCTAGATATTCTGATCTCATACACTGTGGTAGTACTAGGTTTAAAAAACAAACATTACAGTGTTGCATAGTGGAAGTTGGAGGAATCAGAAATACATGAACCTGTTTTATATTAGGGGGAAAGAGGTGTTAGTGAAGTCTGATTGATTCCAGTGAAACATCAGCTGATTTATCTCATAGCAGTTGTTTTTTTTATGATAGCCATTATTACAAATGCACCTAAAGCATTTCAGATGAATGAATCTCATGAACTGACACTGTACGGCACCTATATCGTCCTTCTCCAGGTCCTGTCTCTGCAGCACAGTGGATCAAAAGACTCCTCTCAGTCCCAGTTTGCGTCATACTGGAAGCCCATCCTCTCCATGGACGCCAACTTCTGGCAGAGATGGCTCCACATGCATCGCATCGTCATCATCCTCGAGCATGACATGTAAGAAACATAAAGCTAAAAGATTTTTGATCTTAATTCTTAGTAGCCATATTTGTTTCTCTCTGTCAGTCTTTCATTGTTACCGCAGTACTTTTACCTCGCAGGCCTGTTCCCAAACATCTGCACACGCCCGGAAACAACGGACGTTACAGCACCATCCAGTGTCGCATCTCCCACTCGGCCCTCACGTCCCTGCTCAGGGACTGCAGCAGCTTTGTGCTGGTGGAGGGTTACTCATATGTAAAACTCATATACAGGTGAGATGAGAGAAGGTGTTGGCTGGTTTTGGCGCATTTACACTTGGAAATCAGTTTTCAAGTTTTCACACAGTGGTGAGATTCTGCCAGCGCGCTCTTTGTTCTTCCTCTGACTCAGCAGCTCCTCCGATCAGCCTCCCACCTCCTTCTACCTGGTCCGTGTCATCGCAAAGACACCCTGCATGGTCCTGCGTCTGGGTTTTCCCATTGGTACACCAGCCCATGTTAGAAACAAGGTACTGAGTCAAACATACATGAGGGTAATACAGTATTAGTACTTATATGATCCGTACCTGTAGCACATCAGGATCAGAGCTTAATAGATCCCCATTTATTAAAAATAAAAACCCATCAAACAGTCATCATTTACTGCTAATCCTCAAGGTTTGCATACTTTTGCCATTCACGTATATGTAGTTTTTCACGTGTATTTTCCTCCATAAATAAGTATTAAGTATGATATTTTTGTCCATTTCTGCTTTAAGGAATTGTGTGAAAATAAGGGGACGTTATAGGTCATATTTATGCAGGAAAAAAACCTACTCTCAAGCACCACATTGATAACTCTCCATGACATTTGCACTTTCTGCTTTTTTAAATCAGATCGTCGATGAGCTGCGAGAGCAAATCCTCAAGCTTCGCTTCCCTCATCGTGTTCAGAACAAAGAGGCAACACCCAAGACCAAGAGGAAGGCCGTGGGCCACCCTTCTCCATCCAAGTCCCCCTCCATCCCTGCTCCCAAGCCCGCGCTCTCTGACAGACCCTGTGTGGTGGTGCTCAGTAAGCCTCTAGAAAAGCTGCTTATCAGGTTAGTGCATATCATAGGAGGCCATCAGAAGAAGGTCATACAGTCTACTAAACCTAATGCTTATTTATTTGACATCTCTAATTAATAAATGTGTAACAAGTTAAAAGTACTGGTTACACAGTTTGCTGTGGCTACTAACCAGTCCAATTTAAAGACAGCAACAAATGGAATGGATGATAACTCCTGATTCTGTGCAGGTATGACAAGCTTCCTCTGGACTTCAGGACTCCCTTCATCTTCAACATGGAGAACATCCCACTGCCCTCCAGCAGCGCTGCACCCCTCAGTGTGGCAGCCAATCGCACAGCCTCCTCCACGCTGGCCTCTCTGTCACGTTACTTCCTGCACCAGCGCTGGGTGTGGGCTGTGCAGAGCAGCCAGGGACCAGCTGTAGCCATGCAGGCTGTTGCTCATATCCTGTCCATGCTCTCTGAGTGAGTTCACTCTATTTGATTGCATTATATTTAAGAGAAGGAACGCATCTCAGCTACTCTATCTAAAACTAAGAGACTCACAGCCATAAATCTAGATCAATAAATGGCACTAAAGGCCAGAGCTCATTGATCTTAGGGTGAACTGTTCCTTTAACATTTCTCCTAATGTCTGTGCAGGATTCGCCTATCAGAAGGCTTTAACTTTGCTGCCAGTGGCGAGGGCATTATAAACATGGTGATGGAACTGCCAATGAAGGTAAAGAACAGCAGGACACCAAATCGCCTACACTCCCCTAATTTTGCTCTGTGATCCAGATTTATTTTTTTGGTTCCACTGAATTTTATTTGTGCATTCAGGGAATGTCAGGAGACATGGACAGAGAGAGTCACTCTTGTATTGTTCAGTATATCCTATTTCCCCCCCACTCTACCTCGACCAAGGACAGGTAAGCCTGGCAGTAACCATAAGTATAAAACACATGATGTGCTCTCGGGGGTGGAAGGTTTTACCAGAAGATGTTATTTAGCCCAGAGAGAGGAATGAATTGTTTTAGTTCACCATGATCAAATCTCTTTAAGGAATCTCTTTGGAAAAAGTCTGCCTAGTTCACCCTTTATCAGGGCTGCATATTAGCAACAGTAATCAGAAACAACAGAATTCATACAGAGTTAAAAACTCCTAAAAAAAAAAAAAAAAAAAAAGTATATAAGGTACCGATTAACATTTAGCACCCCGTTTGACTCTACTTTCTTAACTTAGCAATTTCCTCATGGATGCTAGTGGAAGCAGCTCCAGCTGGTCAGCACATTGTACCAACAGCTGTCAGATGAGGAGGAGGAGACCTTGTGGTCAAGATATTTATATTTTGCAAGCAGTCTGTTATTAGCTGGTTATTAACAGTATTTAACCAGGGTTACACTGATATTGTGTCCATGTTTGCAGAGTAATTTGTCGCCCTATCACCCTCTAAAACAGCCTTCCTTTTTGAAAGTTGAACACTAAAAAATATTTTGTGCTCAGTTTGTCGTCATTTTCTTTTGTCTTTCACGGGGTTCTAGCTTCTCTACCGACGATGACAATGACACCGAGGTGGAGGCAGTAGACTTGGACACTGAGCTGAACCTCGTGACTGAATGCTGGGTGGAACCGCAGTGCGGCACAGTGCTGAACTGCGCAGACCAGCACCGCAGCTTTCAGGGCCTTAAGTACCAGGAGATCCCTCAAGCAGTACGAATAACTGATTTATACAGCTGGTTCATGCACTTATTTACTGGGTTCTGGAGGCTAGAGTGTAAATAGCTCTGTTTTTGTTGTCTATATGTAAAAAAAAAAAGGTTATTAAAAAGCAGTAGATTTGGTTTAAGAGGTCCTGCTGTGTTGCTGTAGATCTTCCCGAGAGATTTGACCTGCATGTCCGCCATGATGACCTTTGAATATTTGAGCCAGCTCTGTCAGAATAAGGATCAGGTCTGCTCGCTACCAGCTGGACTCAAGGATGCACAAGGTAACTAAATTTACCTTTAAATCAGCATTAGCAATTTCCAGTTTTCCATTTTTAGATGGCTGCCGAGGCCCTTTTAGTCAAACACAAAACTAATACTGTACAACTAATGCCTTCAAGTGGCTCAGTGGATGTATTCCCGGGTTTTATAGAGTGAAAAATAGCAAATTAACCACTAAATGAAAGAATGCTTCTCTCTGCTTGTTTGAAAGTGTAATGATGGATGATTTTTCATTATGTGCATATGCAGGAGAACATCTGGTGTCTGAAGAGAGCATCCACATGGTTCCTTTCCAGTTCAACCTCATTAAGCTACTCCCCAAATGCCAGCAGGTTGAACTCTTTTTCCTCACGTTCAGCACAGGTACAGTACTCAGACGGTTCATCTGCACGGTTTCCTTCATACTGCTTCATACATAGTAGCGTAGTGTATCTGTGAGGGCCGGGTGATGCTGTGTTGCATATCACTGCATTTTCAATGAGACAAGCTTGATGATGTGTTACAAAAAGCATTACTTCCTGTTTTTTCATGTCTATCTTCTCACTAACGAGTCACTTAGTTTGCATCGCCTTCCCTCTGTGTGTTGATCTCTTCTCATACTTCTCCTGCAGCACAGAGACACAGCGCCTCTTCAACAATAAGTTTATTTATTTATAGAAACGGTGTAGTAAGAAAGAAATAGCTTCTAAAAACCTTTTCAATCCGATCTGATCTTGATCTGAGAATGTTCCCTTGTGTATCTTTGCATTTTCGTGCTCAGCGATGGAGAATGAGGAGATTAATGGCTCCTCCTGCATGCCCAACGAGCTGCTGCTCAGCCTCTTCCACACCAGCCTGGAGAACGAGCTGAGCGACAGAGAGATCCTGTTAGCTGAAAGTGACCATGTAGCCTTCATGCATCACATCTTAGAGCGAGAACGAGATGGCCACGTCGCCCCTTTCTCCCTGCCTGTTATTAAAGGTCAGTGTGTGTATTTGTGTCACATTTCAGAGGTGAATCTAGCCAATGGGATTTTGTGGAAGCAAGTTATCCTCTTCCAATTATAACAAATTATGGGGGGATAAAAATCATCCTATAAATGATAAAAAAGGAGATTCCTGATGAGTTTTTGTGTCCTCTAATTTATCGGCTTCTATCTCTTCTATTCTGTCAGAGGAGTATGTGAAGCCTCCAGATAGACAGGACACTATGACATCATTCTACACCACCGGCAGTAGCAAAGAGGTGATGGGGTCAACCAGCACTTTACAGGTAACCCCATCCATCATAAAGCATGACACACATTCATGTGTCAGTTTTAACAGCAAGTGTGTTAGCTGTCTGAGGACGGCTACAATTAAAGTACTTACACACAGGAAATCTGCAGTGGGAGCTGTGTCAGGGCCTTCATTGTTTTGTGCTACTTTTGTAACAAATGTGTTTCCTCGCTGTGTTTGGCAGAGTTTCAGTAATGCAGACCTTGTGGATGAAGAGCCCCTGTTGTTGGAGAGGAGCTGCTCTACGCCACAGTGGAGGTGCTACGCCAAATACATCAGCCACCAGCACCTAATCCTCACCTTCCTCCCTGCTACCTTCACAGGTAAGCCTGCGGTTCTGTTAGCGCCGATGTGGTTCTAGCGCATTCTCATGATGTTTTTATGTTGCAGATGTTCTGATGTTGATGGCCTCGGGGCTGGAGAATGAGCCTCGGAGTAATGTGAGCACACAGGAGGATGACACTTTGACTCCCAGCAACAAATCTCAGGCGGACTCCCTGTCTGGATCCACTGGTGGCCTCGAGGGGTCCGAATCTGGCCTCAGTCTGCCCTCTAAACTGCGACGGAGCTCCAGCACTAATAGGTCTCCTGCGCTCTCATCTCCATCTGAAGGTCAGCCTGGGCCCGCTGACTCACAGA
The DNA here is from genome assembly GCA_034780415.1 of Cichlasoma orientale. Taxonomy (NCBI): domain Eukaryota; kingdom Metazoa; phylum Chordata; class Actinopteri; order Cichliformes; family Cichlidae; genus Cichlasoma; species Cichlasoma orientale. The sequence continues at coordinate 114,733 of JAVDPK010001669.1, forward strand.
CCCTGGACCAGAACAGTTGGGACAGCAGAGGATCGGACATGGAATCTTGGATACCAAGTTCGGGTCAGCCTGAAACCACTCTGCTGTGTGATCACACTTGTTAATTGTTACAGCATTTTACACACAAAGTTTTCTTTTGTCCGACATTTTCAGATGCTGGTGAAAAAGAGGGAGTCCACTTCTCTGAACCACAGAAGGCAAACTTCCATATCAGCCTCAGCAGGCAGCTTTCCCAGCAGAGCACCGGTGACAGCAGCCAGCTGAAGTGTCCAGTTTACGTCTACAACTGCTCACTGGAGAATCTGAAGGAGCAGCTGGTTCACCCAAACTCCAGTCGCCAACCCAGAGACATCTTCTTCAGGTACAGAGCTCGCCCGCTGCGGGAAGAAAAAAGAAGCACGCATTGAAATATTTAAAAAAAAGAGTTTTTGTTACAAAGTTACCATGTTGTCAGTTAGACTTTAAAGGTTGACTTATAATTATTATAGAATTATTCTGTTTATTGTAGCTTTGGCTAGCTTAATGACCACAGTGTACTCGCCTAGAACAAACAAACCAGTCAAGAACCTGTCAGCCAAATGTGTGGCATAAACAATGCAGAATATGCACCATCTAACCCAGTCTTAGTAACTGGTAGAAATGATAGACCAAGAGTCATGTTGTAATTAGGCTTTGTCAGTCTGACACACTGTGAGCCTTGGACTTTTCTCAGACGTTTCAGTGCAGTTGTTAACATGTGTCTCTGGTTGTCTTCATGGGTGAGAATAGAGCTCAAGATGCAGAGTCCTGGGAGATGTATCAGCAGTTGAAGTTCAGGTAGCACACTATCCTGTCTGTCTGCTCTCCTTCTCTGTCTGCCGAGGGGCTGCTCAGCTTGCACTGGACGCCTCTGAGCACTTAGGGACGCGCTTATCTTCTGTAGAGCGGGACATTGTGGCTTTTCTAAAACTGTAGGCTCGTAAAGCCGTCCTTCCCTCCCCAGGCCTGCCTCTGCTTCCTCCTCAAGCTCATGTTGCTGCAAACAAACAACGGACACTGATCAAAGGGTCCTATTTCTCTATCTGTCACTGTCGTGTGCTTATTTGGAGCTCGGGGTTAAAATCGTTGGATGTAACTTTTCAGGTCTGAAGCCGTTGTGGAAGCATCTTGAACCTGTAGCCCTGCCTTTACGCAGTACCCTGCCACAGTCCAGAGACATGGGGTTAGGTTACTGGGGTTAGGTTCATTCTAAAGAGCCCACAGGTGTGTGAGTGTGAATGGTTGTCTGTCTCTCTGTGTTAGCCCTGCGACAGGCTGGCGACCTGTACAGGGTGCACCCTGCCTCTCGCCCTATGACAGCTGGGATAGGCTTTTTTTTTTTTTTTTAAATTAAAAAAGAGGATGTAAGGAGATCAACATTCTCATTTGTGCTGGTGTGGCTGAGTAAGTCAGTGTTGGCTGGCACATTTCAGTGGCACAACACTCAGATCTGCGTACCTGAAGCTGTCAAAAGATTGTTTAAAATGGCTCAGGAGCATTTAGTTATACCCCTCAGAAGTGCTGATAAAAAATCTTAGTGATATTTAAAACAGACCGGTTAGGCCGGGATTATATTTGCCTGCGGATGCGCATAACAAGGATGAGTAATTATTCCAATTATCCTCTTTTCCGGTGTCTGCTTTGAGGATGCTTGTATCCCACAGACACGGCACTCTGAACGATCTGGAGGGCACACAGACGTTTACGTGGAGCTTGTTGTTGAATCCGAGGACGAAATTGAGATCACAGGACAATGGCATGCTTGTGAACACATAAAGTTGTTCTGATGTTGAGAAATAAAAACATAGTAGGTGGAGTCTGGAGTCTGGAGTCTGGAGTCGATGCCCGGGCATTGCACAGTGGCTGTCCGCTGCTCCTAACACCTAGAATGGGTCAATGCAGAGGACGATTTCGTCTGTGGAGAACAGTAAAAGACGTCTTATGTTCAATCTAAATTTAATGTCTACAGGAGAGAATGTAACCTCACTGCGCGTCACTGCAAGAGGAAGACTGACCTTAAATATTGAGTATTAAATAAGGACTATTTTCTAGAATTTAGTGTTTTCCTTTAAGTTCTGAACCCTTCATGGTCTAGGCCTGTCGCGATAAACAATAAATCAATTAATCGTACGATAACTTAAAATGAGGTAGACAATTTTTATTTAT
>JAVDPK010001669.1:117016-137960 GCA_034780415.1 Cichlasoma orientale
AATATTATCGTTAATCGCAATAATTTCTGAGACAATTAATCGATTAGCAAAATTTGTTATCGTGACAGGCCTATTCATGGTTACATGAATAATTAGAATCTAAATTCAGAGTCACTTCACTTTTTTTAACTTTTACTTTTCTTGAGTGACTTTAACACGTCTCACTGCTACGTGACCGAAAGCGCCTTACATCTTTGGTGATCAGGCTCTTCTTTACCCTGCTTTATGTCTCCCTCCCTCTGTCCTAATAAATGATCCCCCCCCCCCCCGATTCAATGCTTTAAATGCTTGCTGTGGAGGTTCAGCTGTGCCTTGCCTCCTTTGATGATGCTTGAGCCCCAGTCACGCAGGCCTAGACACCAGCTGGCGACCAATTACCAGAGAAAATTACGTATTCTTTGATGCCGACCACCTAGTGAATGAAAATTTGAGTTTCAGTTGTTTAGTGGTTGCTGGAGGTCGCAAAGATTTTGGGCTGCCAGCCAGGGTGTCGGCAACTGGTCTCTAGGCCTGTGTGACTGGGCCTTTACTGTAGTGCGGATCTGGGTTAAAGCTTAAATGTAAATGCTTTTGAAATATGAGAAGGAATTGAATTGTCTGTATTTTAACCAGTCCTGTTTTTTTTACACACGTGAAATTAAGGTTTTATGGATTAACATAAATCTGTCCATGTGGGTTCAGTTGATCCTTCATCTGTAGTAACACACTGGAGTGTGTTTACTTCCTCTGAGTGTTTTCACACTGCTGTTGTCCTTTGGCAGGTCTCTGTCTCAGGACCGCAGCAGTCCGTCCCCTTGGACTGACCTCCTGGCTCAGCCACACAAACACAAGGAGCTGGCCAACTACTGCAGCCTGCTGCAGGAGCATTACCACCAGAGCTACGTCAAAGGTAACCTGCCTCCATCAACACACTCTGAAGAAGGTTGACTTAGGCTACAATTGAGGAGTCCAAAAAACTTCCTTCCTCTGACTTTTCCTAATCACTTTCCCTTGACCGTATTGGAAAGCATCGTGAGGTGAAGGAAGGAAAAAGTCAGGACTTGTGAGAGCTGTGTTGTTCAGAGTATCCCACTGCACTTACACAAGGCTTCTGAATAATTTCATTTAGATACTTTAATGTGTATTTTGATGCTGGCTTTATAAAAAGAATCTAACTTCATAACCAAGGTTGGAATATTGCAATATTAACGCTAACATGATCAGCACCACTTGTCAGATATGTTAATGGTTGGATTTGTGAATGGTTGGAAAGCCAACTAGCCAACTGGCGGTTAGGCTAGTTTCAGGTCAGAAGAGGCCAGAGCTAACTAGCAGTAGCTAGCCGGACTCGGCAGAGTCTGACCACTTGTGCATTTGCAGTATGCACTGCTGTCTAAACAACAAAGCTCCAACTTGAGTTTGAATTTGGGGAAGGGGACAGAATCACAAAGTCAACTCTGGCAAGTGAGGGGGTGAGAGAAAATGATAAATCGTCTCTCTCAGATGCCTCAGGACTTTACTGCAGAACTCTGTGTTGACAGTCTGACCCTAGGGGATGAATTCACAGTGCGGAGCGCCTGAGAAAGGTGGGAAGAATGAATGGCAATGGTGCACCACCTTCAGGCACTGTCGACTCTGCCTTTGAGGACTCCTTTTTGGTCTCTGGATGGTCACTGGTGATGAGACCTGGTTCCGTCACCAGTGATGCTCCTCAACATGAAAGTCTGGTCAGTTTGAAACTGAAGTTCCTGCTTGCTCTGTAAATAAGTCTGAGATCCATGGGAATTTTGAATGGGAACTTGTTTCAGTTGGATTTCACTACAACAAAGCGTACAGCTTCAACGTTAATACGTGATGTCAAATGTGTTGTTTTTGAAGTACAGCTGAATGTCAGTGTGTGTGAGTTGCATGAGCATCAGTGACTGGTGTGTCATGTGTTCCTCAGGTGTATACCGCAGCCTGCAGCAGTCCTACAACATCAGCTCCCAGGACATCCTGATGGCGATGGACTACTGTGAAGAGTCGCTGCAGGAGATCGACATCACGTCCTTCCTGCAAACGCTTTGTGGACACATCAGGGTCTTCAGGGATCACGGCAAGGCTCCGGGATGGGGAGGAGGGAATCTGAAACCTTCACGGAGCCCTGCCACCTTCATCATTGGGGAAGCTAAGGAGGAGCAGTCAGATGACAACGCAGCTGTGGCTTCTTCATGCAGGTGAAGCTAATGGAGTCATCACAATCAGATTAAATGCTACTGAGTTTTTTGAGGAACCTGAATAAGGATTTTCTATTTGGCATAATCAGCATTTACAATGGCAAAGCGTAGTGTGAGTGTACAGTCTGAATAACAGCCCATCAAGCAGTGTTATGGAAAATAAAAATGATGGTCTGTGCACCTTCTTCCATCAGATGGTGCTGTTTGAGTTGGTCAAACAACACAGGGTTTTTCTTTATGCTCATGTGTGCTGATGTTAGTATGACATACACATACTTTATTTATTTTGCACTGTTCATAACAAATGTAGCGAGTGCTTCAAAAAGAATTTAAAATGTAGAATATAAGAGCAAAAGACAAACAATAAAAAACATCCAGAGATCATAAGGGGGGAAAAAACATGGCTAATTACAGTTCAGTTTAAATTGTATTTATCTAGAGCCACTTCACAGTAACAGTCTCCTCAAGGTGCTTTATATTGTAAGGTAAAGACTTTACAAAATTAGGGGGAAAAAACAACAATCAGACCATCATCTGAGCAAGCACTTGGTAAATGTGGGGATGAAGAACTCCCTTTTAACAGGATGATGGTAGAACCAGACTCAGGCAGAGAGAAGAGAGAACAGTAAACGGGACAGAATGTAATCTATGGGGCAGAGTAAGGAAAAGGTAAAGACATACAATAGAAGGGAGCATTGAAGCCATGCTCAGTGCATCAGTGGAAGCCCCCCAGCAGCCTGAGTCTGTAGCAACATAACTAAGAGAAAGTTTATTGTCACCTAATTTAATTTATTAAAATGTTTGTAATCTGAAAAGTAGAGAAAGTGTCTCCTGAATCCAATCTGGGAGCTGATTGCACAAGACATGGGCCTCATGGCTGAAGGCTCTGCCTCCCCTTCTACTTCTGTAAATATAGGAACCCAAGAAAGCCCCCGTGCTCTGAGAGTGAAGAGCCCTGTTGGAAAAACATGATACTGTGAGGTCTTTAGGCTCTTTAAAATGGGTCTGAATATTCAGGACTGTGTAAGAAGTGAGCTCTGATGTTGGCATGTGCAGTACTGAAGTACTGAAGGTGTAGTACTGAAGTACTGAAGGTGTAGTACTGAAGTACTGAAGGCAAGACAAAAATAAATATGTTTGATTTATGTAAATCAGTCTCAGATAGCAGTGATGTAACTGATGGCTCATTCAAATCAAAGGAACAAAGCTACCACACAGTGGTGCTGATTGACCTTCGATTAATAAAATCTGTGAACACGCTCCCCTACAAGCTGATACTTTGAGCTTGTGTTTACAGCCCTTGAATTTAGATTACTGTCAGCCTGTCGGCCTCTTTCCTTCCATATAACAGGTAATGTGTTAAGCTCATTCTGCAGTCAGGTTCCTGTTATCTGACATGATTATTAATTGTGTGATATTTCTGGCTGCAGTATTGAGGTGGAGGACACCAGTGAAGCTGAACCCAGAGGAATTCTGGATTCCTCTGCTCCTACATCTCCACCGATCAAGGACGAGTCTAAGAAAGGAAAGATCCTAGAATTCCCTCTGACGCTGCTTCAGACGCAGCCCAAGTGTGAAGTGTATCCAGATCTGCACAAAATAATACAGGTAGTGTCTGAAGGTTAATCCCACACTCCTGAATTTGAAAGTAAGCCAACAGTGTTAAACTGATGTTTACCTTTTAAACAGGGTAAATTCATGGAGATCCTGTCTCAGTATTTCAAAAGTGTTCCCTCCAATCCGCACTACTTCTTCTACTCTCCACCATCACCCAAGAAGGAGGTGGGTTTGCTATGGATTTGTCACATCATTGTATATCGCACAACATATCAGAGATTATAAAGAGGGAAGGAAATGATGCTGTTTTATTTAAACACAGCAGAGAGATTTGGATAAATCACGTTCTGGATAAAAAACAAAACACAATGCGTATGTAACTTTTAAAAAGTAGAGAAACAAACCAAAGAGATAAATGATGTCTGAACATGAACCTTGGCACTGTGGTTCTTCTCCACAGGAGTCGGAGGACGGTGAGCTCAAAGGAAGGCCAAGTGAAGAGCTGCTGTCAGAGGCTGAGCCGGCTACTGAAGACGGTAAAGGCCATTCTGAAAGGTTTACCTTTAATTTAGGTTTCTGCAGCACAGACACCTGCTAGTCACCTGCTAGTCACCTGCTAGTCACCTGTTAGTCACCTGTTAGTCACCTGTTAGTCACTTAAAGTGATCACGGATAGAATTATTCAGTGAAGAGCAAGCAAGTGATTTCACTTCTTTTTGAGGTGTCGGAGAGATGCTGTTACATTTTTATATTTATATACATTTTTATGTTTGGACACTGACACAAAAACATATTTAAGTTATAGTTGTGTAATGAATTTGGGCTTTAACTCAAAAAAACAAAATATTTCAGTAACCCTTCAGGAATTCCAGCCATTCATACGGAGTCCTTTTTGGGATACTTAATTGCCTGGAATCCCCAGTTCAGCAGTGCAGTTGGGGGAACAAAGTCCAGATGCTGTTTGCGGTTGCAGACAATGCCGTGCACAACAGGAGAAGACCAAGACTCAGCTTGGTTGATGTGAGGGTGTGGTCTGGGGAGAATGCATAGGATGGGACATACACAGGGTTCCCGTAGGTCATTAAAAAGCCTGAAACTAAAACAAAGCCATAAAGTTTTTATGATCCTTATGACTATTTTTGTACAGTTTGGGGGTTAGTTTTCAGCAGATGTTAAAGTGAAGCCAGTCCCAACAAAACACCGAGGCCAGCATTTAAGTTTGCTTGCTACTTTGTGCAGAAACTGTGCCGACCTCCTGCATCATGACAGAGAGCGACACAGATTTGGTGGTGGAGTATGAGGAGCAACCGGGCACCAGCTCCCACAGAGAGGGTGAAGACCAGTCCCAGTCAGACTCCAACACTGTAAACCAGGACCAGGACTCCTTCAGCATCCTGGACGGAGACTCCCTGCTGGAGACCGAGGCCCCGCAGCTGGACATGCCACCGCTGTTTGTCCATATTACCTGCTCCATCAACATGAAGAGCTGCCATGGATCCATGCCCATACAGACACTACCCACCTGCCTAGGTGAGTGTAGCTGACAGGCCATGTTGATGTAGTTGGTCTCTGGTTTTTGCCCAAGTGTCATCTTCATTCCGTGCAAGGAAGCATAAGCAAAGCAGCAGCTCGTGTTTCCATTTTCCTTCTAGAGCTTATTCCAGCGTTGTCATTGCAGGTGAGGTCATTTCCTGCCTGGAGAATGCCAAGGCCGTTCAGTCTATAGATCTGAACGAACTTTCGGTCACGCTGGATATTTTTGTCCTGACGCTGCCTCTGGAGATCGAAGCCATGACAGATTTCCATCATAACAGGTGAGAGGAAGCACGAGCGCAACCAGATTTTACAAGTTTGGTGAAGAAGGAGAGCTTATTGCTTATTCTGTAATGAACTTCTGAAATGGCCTTGAGAGAGTTACTGAAGCCTCTTTGGCCAGATTTCACTCACTTCTCTGGATTTGACTGCAAACAGAATGAAAGGAAAGTTCAATTGGTGGAAAATGAGCCATAAAGAGAGCCAGAGTGGCTCTGCACTGTTTTCATGAATGAAAGTGGCTTCAACCGAAACGAACCAATAAACCCACACCTTTGAAAGAGAAACATGAACTGCAGTTTGTCAACTTTTATGTTGCTCAGTCCTAATGCTCATTAGCCCTGCAGCGTGCATGTGACCTGTCCAGGGTGTACCCCTCCTCGCAGCGTATCCCAGCTGGGATGGGCTCCAGCCCTCCCACGATCCTGGATGGATGGATGGATCTAATGCTTCTTGGAGAATGTCAAGTAGTTGGTTTTGCGGCAGCACGGTGGCGTGGTGGTTAGCACTGTTGCCTCACAGCTAGAAGGTCTGGGTTTAAAGGCACCTTGGCCCGGGGATCTCTGTGTGGAGTTGGCGTGTTCTCCCCGTGTTTGCCTGGGTTTTCTCCGGGTACTCTGGTTTCCTCCCACTCCCACTGTCCAAAGACATGGGTGTGAATGGTTGTCTGTCTCTCTGTGTTAGCCCTGCGGCGGGCAGACGGGCTTTTTGGTACATCATTAAGTTTTTATTCGGTAAAGAAACAGTGAAATTTTAAAGTGAAGAGCAGATCTGTGAGACATGGAAGTTCATTTTAAGACACAGCTAAACATCCTTTGCAGGGTCAGTGAGCTCTGCTTGCCTGACCTGTGACTGACCTGTGACTGTGTATAACCATCCATAACACACATCTAAAACACAAAGAATGCATGAGAAGAAAACCGTACAGCATGAGTCCAGATCTCATTGGACATTTATGGAAAAAGCTGGAACTCACAGCTGGAAGAAGGATCCCAACAAAAGCATAAACAGTGTTGGCTGCCTCTGTAGTTCACTGAGGACTGCAGTAGCCAATGTGCTGGACATGTTTTCTGTCTCAAATATCACTAGATTTATTTATTTTTACTATTTTTGAAAAAGTACCTTTTACATCTTCCTTTCTATGTAATATTTCATCGTTTTGTTTCTTAATTTATTACAGTCACAACTGTCAATCAGCTGAACGGAGTGAAAAAGAGCTGAAAGTTCACAGAAAATATTTTATTTCACTCAAAAACTTAATTATTAATTCTGGTACCCTGTTATTATTGTTTCTTCCCTCTGTGAAAAAAAAGTAATTTGAGGAAAATAATACACTGTAATTTTCATGTTCACTTTGATGTTCTTTATATCAGTCAGTAATTGCTTATTTTAGACGATAATAATGATGAGTGGTATTGAAAGTGATCATTAGCAGCAGCAGGATTTGTGTGTTTCGTATGAGACACTTAGAAAATGAAATCAGTGCTTTGAATGAGTCTGAATGATGACGCCATGAATACGGCCTCACGTCAGATCTCTCTGTGTACAGGTACACCTCAGAGAGCAGTGTGAATCGCTCACCGGGACAGCCCTCCTCCTATCGCTCTGATGATGAGCTGATGGCCGTCTTGGACAGTCTGAGGGGGGGCAGTGTCAATGGGATCTCTGGTGACCCCTTATCCAAACTCCCACTTCCTCACAAGTTAGCAATCCTGGCCACAATGGATGAGGTGAGTCTTCACTCACATTACAGCTTCACTTTTCCACTTTACCCAAATGTGCAGTGTTTTTCAAGGCAGTCACGCAGTTCACAGGAGCAGTTTCTTGTTTTCACCGCAAACTACACTGAACAGACATGAGTGCTTTGCTGTTACTGTACACATGCAGCAGCGTTGATCTTTTCTCGGTTTCTCTCCGTGTGATTCAGATCCGCTGGCTGCTGGAGGATGAGATCGTCTCTGCTCTGCGTCACTCCCGGGTCATCAGCTCGGCCACGCTGCAGAAAGTGGCGGAACACGTTTTACGCTCCAGCGGTCGACCGCACTGCCACTGCGAGGACGTCCCGCTTCAGTTCGTCTTTGGGCCTGAGCAGTCTCTGGAAAAATTCAAAGAGGCAAGAAGAACAACACAGAATTAAATCTCAAGACAAAACTCAGATTTATTTATAAATGGACATATGAATATGATGTAAAATAGGAAAATGTTTATCTTGCAGGAGTTTCGCAGGATATCTTTTTCTGGCTACGTGTTGAATGGAGAACAGGCCGGTTTCTACTACATGTCACTGAGCAGACTGCACCCTCAGAGGATCCGTGAGACCAAGAGGCTGTCTGAGAGCACTGCATCTCCCCCACAACACCATAATACCACCACCACACCCCGCAGTGCAGCTCAGGTGGAGGCCACGCCACTCGAGAGTGAAGTGGAGGCCTGGGCCGACGGCGAGGTGAGATGCACCTGTCACCGTGATGTGTGGAGGAGGGGAAAAATACTTAACATCAGCCTTTATCTGCCCATTCTAAGTATTCAGTTTTGTTTTTATGAGCTATTTGGCATCAGCAAATATCCATGTTTAGAAATAAATCCCTTTAAATGTGAAGACTTTCTGTTAGTGGAGTTTATCTTTATCTTCAAAGTGCTGCAGGAAGTTTGTCTTTCAGCGTTTCAAACTAAATGACACCAGTTTTTACTTGGATCTGTGCAGAGTGAGGACAAGAAGCCCGTCGGTGTTGCTGCTGACGCTCTCTGTGACACAAATGCAGAAGCCGGTGACTCAGTCAAAGCCTTGAAGCCGGAAGCGGATGACTCTGTTAGCATGCTGGGGGACAGAGGTCAGCCCGGTACCCCGCAGCTTCAGACGGAGAGCTGCACAGAGTCCAGCTCACCCCCGAAGACACCATCAAGTGTCAGCCTGGCTGAGTCCGTGCAGTCAGCCTCTCACAGTGAGTCTCAGTCACACTGCATACCTCTTTATTTTTATGAATCTACATGTGTAACTAATGTAACTAAGGTATTTATGTTTGCTTATTCTCAGCCCTCCAGTGTTTTGTGACATAATGAAAATTGTTTCACTATTTTTTATTGGACTTATATCATCACACAAGTCCAGTGACTTATAAAATATCTTACACAGGGAAATTCGTGTGCACCCAAAACGCAACCCATAACAAATTAGGTTAAACGGAGTAGCTCTATAAAATATGACAAAACAAAAAAAAATAGCTCAGTAAGGTAAAAATTACTAAAAAGAAAAAAGTTCAATTAAATATAAAAAAGTAACAAAGAAGCTTAATAAGAAAAAACTAAATACACCTCAAAAAAATAAAGGGAACACTCAAAAAAAATAAAGGGAACACTCCTAGTTCACATCCTAGTTTGAGTGTTCCCTTTATTTTTTTTGAGCAGTGTATGATACAAAATTGAGCTTAATAAATAAAAATATAAATAGGATGCAGTACATATAAAAATCAGTAAAAATTTCAAAGGAATTGTAACAGTAACCAGTCACAGATTTTTGCTTTGATCTGTGACTGTCAGGCATAAAATTTTCTTTCTTCAGGTGGCGGCAAACTCAGGCCAAGTCGAGTCCAGAGCGTCGTCTCCAGCCAAGGCAGCCTGGACTCAGACATGCAGGGTAAGTGCTGCACGAAGCTGAGTGAGAGGCTCCCTGTGGCCTGTTCCTGCAGACCTGCAGTGTTAAACACACAGTTCCAGTGTCAGGCTAATCTCTGCTTTCCAGCTCTGTCTTAATTCACATCAATGCATCTTCAGAGAAATGGTGGACGATAACAACATAATGCTGTTCTGCTGTATTTAAAGGTTATGATGGTGGCAGCAGCGACTCCGAGTGTGAGAGCCCCACCCTGGATGAACTGGAGTGCCAGTCGCCACTTATGCCAGATTTCTGGCTCATTGTTAAGATCCACCAGGACCGAGTGACTGTCTACTCCCACTCCAGGTCAGCGCGACCTCGGAAAAGGCTTTTAATATCTTCAAATTATTTACTGTTCTGTCCATTTTTCATTTCATTAACCGATGACAAAACATGATGTGGAGACAATCCAACTGTACAGTTTTAAGACAAAAATGCACCATCTATATAATTTAAAGTTTTACCAAAGAAGCCCCTAGATTAACAATTATTTTTGGTTTCTTAGACATGAAACAATAAAACATACTTGAACAGAGGGAGACACTTATTAGGCAGATTGGGTTTCTGTTTTGCATTATTTTCACATTTGTGCGTTCAGATATTACATGTATTATTCATTTCTAACACAATTTTCACTGCACAAGTTACGCATTCTTCATTTTTCCTTTCTGATGGTAATAATTTTTTAGAATTAGCTTCAAAGCTCTCTGAGAACCAGAGCCATGAAAATCCACATTCATGTAATATTTGCTGTGTTTGGTGATTCATAGATTTGAATTTTGTCAACAGGTTTGCATCATCTTCCTTAATAAGTCCAGACTGGTATCCAATCATTCTCTACTTAACTGAAACGATTCTGGATATACCTTTATCCCTACGTGGTCACATCCACGTCACAGTACCAATAAATTTACTTTAGTACGTTACTTCCAGTTATTACTGTTAAATAGGAGTTTGTGGATCGTGACATCAGCGACGGTGTCATTTCTGGCAATCAGCAGCATATATTTCATGGTTAAAAGTAAAATTGTGTTTTATTATGTTTCCAGTTCTTTGAGACTGTTATTTTCAGTTTATACGTCTTCCAGGCAAAAAGTTTTGGGCTCGCTCTCATGCTGTCGATCGTGACTGTGCGTTCTTTGGATGTGCTGTTTTGTAACAGGTGCTTCAGTGAGGGAAGAGAGGTCAGCGCTGAGGAGCTGGAGAAGAAGGAGGAAGAGCAGGAGCTGCCTGAATACTTACGGCTGCATCAGATGGTGGTCAGGAAGATCGGAGAAATCTGCAGAATTGTCAACCAGGTAGTTACAACAGCAGCCAGTAAAAACGCTACGTCATGATGCTGATGAGAAACTCACAGGCAGGAAGGAAAGCACATTATCATTTCATGGCATTATTAACGGGCCAAAGAATTAGAAAAACATAACACAGCGATTTCTGAGATTGTCTTGCAAAGTTTTTTTTTTTTTTTTTTTAAGTATTATTATCTGTTTCTGTCTGTGCCTAGAAACTGACTGTCAATCCATATTAATTATTTCTGCAGCCTGAGGCGTGTGCTGTATTTGAAAGATTGTTTTGATTGATTGATGGCTTGAAATACCAAACTTGTATTGGCATCAGTTAAATGTACTTTCCCGCAACCAGCGTGCCTTGGGTGAGAGCAGGCAGTGTGAATGGGTCCAAATGTGATTTTTTGTTTTTGTTTTTGTTTTCCTTCTTTTTCTAAAATCTCAGCAAATTCCGTATTAATTGCTATGTTGCTAACATTTAAGAGGCTTGAAAGGTGCGTTTTCTCGGCGTTTCCGCTCCCCGTGTGTTTGCAGCGTATGCTGCTCCAGGACCTGCACGACAGCCATCTTTGTAACAAACTGCTGGTGGCTGAGAGTGAGGAAGACATTTGGAAGAGCGAGTCTCACTACAGGCAGAAGCTCAATACTTCTGATGGTGAGTCAGAAAAAGATGCAGATACTTTTACAGTGTTTTTTTAAATGTTTTTTAGGCATATAAATCATTTCAAATCTTCTGTGATGTCACACTGTAATCTCTGCTCTTTGCACTTGCATTTGTAAATGTTTATATTTCCCTAACCACACAGATTACAGCACAGAGGAGAGCTACCAGGCCAGAGATTATCTGGCTGCCACCATGCAGTTTATCCCAGGGCACTTTGCCTGCGATGTGGTTTGGAGCACCATCATCCACATTCATCCCCGCCTCAAGATGGGACCCAACATGGGAGTGTCCAGGGGTGAGTGTGGTTTTAAAGATACACTGTCAGTTCAATTCACAACAACAATTATATTTTAAGGTGAACCCCAACAATCAAATGATCAATTATCAGCAAGCAGTTGGCGAGAGTGGGAATGAAAAACTCCCTTTTAATAGGAAGAGACCTCCGGTAGAACCAGACTCAGTGACAGGCAACAAGCTCCTGCGTCCGTCTGGGAGGTGAGGGGAAAGAATGGAGACAAAAGGAGAGCTTAGGGAGACGTGGACAAAACACAAGACACTTTAAAACGTCAGGAGGTCAGCCAAAGTGCTTTTTAAAAACAGGACTAGGAGAGAAATACTAAACAGAATAGTAAAATGTCTGTCTGCCTTTTTAGTTCAAATAATCATATTATCAAGGGATTTAAATGAATCTGTTAACAGAAGCAAAAATAGTCTTTATATTTGATGTTTTTATTCTTGTATGTTCACTTGTAGGTATGAATCTTTAAATTTGTATTCATTTTGACTGAGTCTCCACAGGGCGTGGGTTCTGTTTCATGGATAACTGCCATATTTTGGTTGTGATCCAACTTTTTCCAATTCCAATATGTTACTGATGCCTATCTGCTGATAGAGAGTGCTAATCTGATACCTGTGTTATATTAATAGAGTATTCATCACTATGTGGAAGAGACTGGTAATAATTTATTATGTTTTTAATAGTAAAACAACAGGACCAAGATAAACAAAATTAAAAATAAGAGACTGTTATTAACCTAACTTATCTGCACTAGACTCATTTGAGCTCAGTGTGAGCCATTACTGGATATTGCTGATTATTAATGAAAATAATTGCAGTTAAATATCCACTGTAGGAATTTAAGGAACTACTTTGACTGTAAAATGAAATGCCTGCCAATAATAACAGTGAAACTGAAGTTAGAAGCAAGTGGCCTCTCTGTAGGTCAAGCTTGACTGACCTTTGCCCAACAGTGAGTCGAGTCAGAGCAGCCACTGCTGTAAAGCCTTTTGGACCAGTTGTTAAACGCTGGTTGTTGTGGGCTGCATTTGAGAGTAATTGATTTGTGTTCACATTCCAGCAATTTTCAAACAGCTGTCATTGATCTTGTTTTCACATCTTCATTAATTATCTGCTCATTAGGGTTATTTTTAATAGAGCGAAGATCATGTTCGTAAAAATCAATGATTTATTCTGTAAACATCATATTTTTGTCAATATTTTTGTCTCCCTGTCGCAGCGATCCAGGCCCTGCGCTCTGTGTTGAGCGCGTTCTCTGTGGTCAACAGGAAGAACATGTTTGTCTACCAGGAACGTACCACGAAATCAGTCTTCTACCTCAGGTTAGACTTCCTCCTAATCAGTCTCTGTTACTTTTCTTCTTTTTCTTCTCTACTGGGGAAAAGTATTTTTCAGCATTTCACCCTCAGATACTCCAAGAAAGTTGGCAATATAAACTTTCCTTTATATGCAAGAGCTTTGTAAGGATTATTGCGACACAGCTCTCCTCGACTCCTGAGATTTGGGGAGATTTTTCCATCTTGTCTGCTGGAGGCAAAAATCCACCCACAAATGTTCTTACAACAACAGCCTGCTAGAGGAGAAATCAAACTTCCTGGTAATTGAACTGCTGTCAAACAGGACATTGCAAGCAAACATGATTTTGTGATGTTCGTGCCAGATGGTGGAGCTTCCACATCGCAGTTTTCACTGTGAGATCGGAGGCAGCGTTTCCTCTCAGTCCCTGCTTACCCAGCTCACCATTCACTTCACAGTAAAAACACAGAGTCAGGAAGTGACCTAAACTTCATTTACTGACTCTGTGTTGTGGTTAGCTAAAAAAATTTGCTATAGCTAAACACAACGCTTTGGAGTTATGTCTGTATATTTCATAAAACAGAGTACAGGCCATTAAAATTAATGTTTATTTAACATCTTTGAAAAGAAAAGAATTGATCCCCTTTGATACAGTAAGGACACTGTTAGCATTAGCATTATTGCCCCCTATAGTGGCCCCTAACCATTTCTACTTCATTTTACCACATGTTGCTGCTTGATATAATATTTATCTTATTTGCAGATCATTGCATTCAGTTGGTACTTACATTTAACACATCATCTTAACCTCATTTTCAGAATAAAAGAGGAAACAACAGAATACAGAGTTTAATATAAATCAGTCTGATGTGTATTTGTGCTGTGATTTAGTGAAGATAAATACACTGGACAGCCATATGTAATGTTACACCTCACCAGCGTCCCTGCTTGGACGTTAATGTTTGATGAGGATTCAGATGTGCTTATTGATTGGACAGTGAGTGATCAGAGCAGTTTATTTACACTTAAAGCAGCAAAGTGGCAGCAGATCGACATTTCCCTGCACCGGGAAGCAGAAGCGGAGCCCGGAGACTTCTTTTCTGAATAACTGTTGTAATTTACTTCTAATGTGTGTCAGATTTCCAGCACTTGTTTAACATCAGTGAGAGCGGTTTTCAGATAGAATAGACCAAGAAGGAACAAGAGAGTGTGTAACATTTGCAGTACTGGCAGATACATGTAGCCAGAGATGGTTCTCCAAGCATCTTAAATATATGATTATTGCCAGCTCGTCCAGAAAAACCCTCCTTCTTGTGCTCTCTTTCCAGACTCTGTGAAACATCACTAACAGGGAAGTACTCTGACATGGATGGAGGCCTCCACATGAATCGCTCCATCGGGCTCGCCAGGAGTCAAGAGCCTTTGATGTCCGAGGACCCGATAGTAAGTGAACAAATCAGACTGTTCCCTTTGGACTGCAACCAATAATATATTTTCATGGGGATTTGTGCTGTTGCTTGATAAGCAAATGACTTCAAACACTGTTGAAGATCAGGTTCTGTAGTGGTTCTTACCACAGCTGGAGACTGTGATGTTTGAGCAGTCTTACAAGTTTGTTACAGTCACAACCTGCAACATGAAACTCATAAACTGGAATACAATACCAGCTTTGATGTTTGTAGACTGTAGATGAATTAAAGAGACATTATGAAGACTTGGAAAATACCCACTGAACTGTAGATGGTGACAAATGGCTATTTCTTTCCACTACGTCCTTCTACAGGTTCATTACAAAAGGGGAAGGACTCTGCATTGATTTTAAACCAGAATAGTCAAAGTCAACATTTTGGAACATTAAGAACGGTTATATAAATAAATAGAGGTTGTGCTAAGGCGTTGTTCAGAGTCTGAGTTGGTTTGAGGCAGGAGTTGCACGGTTGGGTGGAGAGTGGGCAGGTAGGTAAGTATTGAGAGAGGCAAGGATCCAGAAATAAGGCTGGCAGTCTGCTGGCTGGCACACGAGGGAAATCTAGTTAGCAAGGAAAATCCTCAGATAAGTGACTAGTTTGAGCCGGAATTGCTTTGACTACTGTAACGTTGTAGCAGAGAGTGGGTGGATGAGCTGGTCCTTAAGTGCTGCAGGGTGATTATGTGTTAAAGGAGCAGGTGTGCCAAAACTTGCCCACAGGCACGAACTTGGGAGAGAGAAAGCAGCAGAGATGTAGAGTATGTGCCGGGCCGGCGCTGAAAGCATGCCGGGGACCATAAACAGATCAAACAAACGAGAATTTTTCAGCTAGATTTTCTGGGAATCCCAAACCTTTCATGATGGACAGTTTATCTCCATCAGTTCTGGTGTTTGTTTGTTTTTTTTCCCTCAGTACTAGTTTCAAGTTTATCAGAAATTTGTTCCGGAATCTCTCTGAGGGATACAGGCTTAGGTTCCCAAACATGGAATAAATCTACTCTTAGAATAAGTTCTTTTTATGGCAATCTTTATCAAAGTCTTCTTTTAGTCGAGGGGTGGTAGCCTTAATCCAGCTGGCTGATAGCATCACTGTTTTGGAGCATTTTTTACCATGGAGGTGGCAGGTTAAAGACCTTTCTCACCTGCTCCTCTGCTGATTAAGTCCTGGAAAGGTTTAGACGGTTTTCTCCAAATCCATAATCAAATCACCAAATATGGAAAAATGGTTTTCATCCCTCCAGTACTCTTCCATAGGCTTGGACAATCAATACGAAGGACCACAGAAACTGTACTGCTTGTCGGGTGTCTCCCCAAAATAAAAACTTCATGTTGGTTTTACTTTTAATTTGTCGCTCTTCCATAAAAAGCTCCAATAACTTCCTCCAGATGATACATAATAGTGTGTATGTGAGGGTCTTGGTGCTTAATTGGATTAATAAAACAGGCTATTTAAGGCCTTTTATGAAAAAGTCTTTTTAGAAACATCTTCTAAAAGTTGCCTGTAGCCAAAGGTCAGAGGATTCAGAAAGTTTTAGTTCTGTGACTGTAATTCTCAGTCCGGTGGTTCTCTGCACCTTATCTGATGTTCTGAAAGGGAGATTATACCACAGCCTGTCAGTCACCGGGTGCAGTCGATAAGGCAGGAAAGCAAGATGTTTCCAGCTACATTCCACTCAGATTCACTCTCGAAAAAGGGCTGATGGACAGTTTTGGAATGCACTTACATTAAGCGGCAGAAGTAATTCTCATCTTCCTCTCACCATATTCCTGTGCCCGTGGAGCGGGCAGAAAGGGTAACATGAAGTGAAGTATGAAGGACTGAGTGTTTGTCGGCACGCGCGGGGAGAGAAAACAGATGTCTATCAAAATGTGAACATGCACACGCACTGTTTACCAGTCATATTAGGCACGGGGGAGGGTTTAGGTACATTGGCAGGAGGCATGATTGCATTTGATGCCAAGTTCATGCACATATACCTCCCACAGAGATGCACTGTCACACACGAATTAAAGGGTACCGGTGTAATCTGTATTGAGGTTTAAAATCAGAGTACTGCTGCCAAGTTTTTGAGTCCTTTGATGTGTCTTTCAGGGCTCCAGGTCTTCTTTGGAGGGCTCTCGGCCAGTTGGACAAGTAGACAAGCACATCCTGCTGCTGGTTCATGGAGTGGGAAGTGCAGGTAAGAGCTGGGAAATATCAGGCCTTGAGAATAATTTTAAAGTTTTAATAGTGCGTTCCAGATGAAGTCGGGAGTCAGAATTTCCTAGTTCCCAGTCAGGAGTTTCATCCGGAACACCCTTTCAACTCAGTTTTCCAACTCAGGAAGTCGGAGCAGCTCCACCAACCCCGGGTTAACACTCCAAAGTGCCGGCAGTGAACCTAAATATTAGTAAAACTTTTAATGCAGTGCCACTGTTGCGTATTTGCGATTTGCGATAAGCTATGCACATAATAGGTCACTGTTGTTTTTAAGAACAAAGGTAGCAGCAGCCGTACACGTCCAAATGGTAAAAACTGTAGCTGATTTTTCACATTTTTGGGGAAGAAATAAACGAACTCGTCTTGGATGTAAGACTGGGTTGGGCTAAGATTATCTGATGGTCACTGGGCAGAAAACATGCCAGTAAAAAAGGTTTCACCAGAGGTTTTTATATATATTACAGAAATAATCAATATAATAGAGAATGCAGTGTGTTAAAAGTGGTCCCTGAGTACTCTGGCTTTCAGACCAGTTGTAGTATCTCTCGTTGCAGGCTGCAAAATGTGGTAAAATGTCAAACAGTGTTAGTCCTACAATATTCAAAATGAACAAAACAAAAACAAAGGAAGCCACTGAATCAGTGCAACTAATGAGCAACGCTGCCAATTCAGCACTTACCCCAATCACATCACAATGGTTGGGATCCCCCCCCCCCTTCCCCCCATGTTTAACCCCTGCCTGCCTGCCCTGTTTGCAGCTAGGTGCTTCTCACAGAAGCTGCATCCAGGCTTGTGAAAGTGTAAATGGACTGGTATTAACATTTTCTTTCTTACATTTTTCTTCTTTTGCCGAGAACTGAAAGCACTTCTTTACAACAAGCCACATTCTCACACACACACACACACACACATTCAGTGCTTTATTTTATGCACTTTAAGTGCTTTTTGCCCATCACACCGATGAATGCATCAGGAGCAATTTGGGGTTTAGTATCTCGCCAAAAGACACTTTGACATGTGGGCTCAGCTCGAGCCTGCTCTGCCCCCTGAGACGCATTTCACAGTCAGTTTTTTTTTTTTTTTTGCAGAATATAAAAAAGCAACTGCAAAATTGTGATAGTAAATTTATATATATTATGCAACTATTACAGCTACTATTAACATAAGATAAGCAACTTTGAAAGCTTGTATACTTATCGTGTGTCATAAATACAGACAGAGCATTTTAAAAATTCAACATGTTAAGATCATTTTCAGTGGTGTAGAGACCTCTAACTCCACAGATGTACATGCATTAGTAAGCTACTGAACAACATGGCGGCCACAATTTATTAGATTGTTCTGGAGCCATCTAATAAAGGGCTTTGACATATAAGTCCTAGCACTCCCACATACAATGAATTGCCCTTTATTGTCTTAAGGACAGCTGGCTGGATTGGCGTCAGATGTTTTAAATAGATTTTTGTGTTTCCTTCGACCTAAAATCTGATGAGTTGTTATCCATCACGATCATCAGGCGCAAAGATGCAGAGGCCTTTTGGTGCTGCGGAGCGGTAAACATAACTGAAGGCTTGCAGCGGCGTGTGGGGCTCCTCAGTGGAACAAGCCGGCGACTGATGCTGCCCCACTGCACTGATAGCATGGTGATGAGGGGGTGGAAATCTGCCAGAGCTGCAGTTTTGCTAACACCTCCACTGCTCCTTTCCTCTCACCCACTGTGACTCGGGCGCTAACAGAGCAGGCATTTGTCTGCTCTGGTGAAGCTGCTGTTGCTCCTGTGGACATGGAAGAAGGGTTCTGCACTGGACGACTGTGACTCCCAAACTGGACACAGTTTAGAGGGATAGATGAATCTTGTTTTTCCTGACATAGACGTGAGATGCACACACGGCCACTGTTGACTGTTCAGGGCAAGAAAAATCCCACACTGTGTGTGCATCTTAGTTTTGTCCCACTGAGTAAATCCCTCAGCTAGAGTTTAGATAATTTCTGTATGTTCTTGTATTTCGATGCCACTGGACTTCAGTCAGACTTAGAATATTTAAGAAAAGAGGTTGAGAAGTTTAGGTGTAAAGATTTTCTGGTGAAGCTGCTGTTGCTCCTGTGGACATGTTGATGGGGCTGTTGCACTGGGAATCTTGAGCTGTCTCAGACAGGCAGGCTGGCATCTCTTCATGGGTTCTCAAAGCATAACTCATTAAAATCCTCCTCTGCTTCTTGCACTCGTACTCTGAAATTATCTTTATTCCCCGGTATCACTGGATCGCTGTGTTAAAGTCTCCTTGAAGTGTTACTGTGTGATTATTTTTCTTTTGTCAGAAGAAGAGCTGCTTTATTAAAATAGACCTAATATTATGCTTTTTCCATCATATAAAGTGCCACAACGGTATCATAAACATGGCCATAGTTTCCCATATTGAGGTTACCGTATGTGTAAGCTACGCGCCTGAAATGACCATATTAGGGATGTTTTCGCTCTGTGACATCATACAGAGCCGAGCGTAGAAAAATGTGTGAAACTGAATGTTCAGACTGAAGCCTGAACTTTTGTTTCACAGGTATTCATCTTTAATATGAACATTCACTATTAGAAAAGTATTAATATAAAAGAAAACAAGGAAAAGCAGAAGAGGTGCCCTTTGAATACTTAGCTAAAGGCACACAAGAGTAAAAATGTTTCAGTCTGGATTTGAAAATTCCTTGCTTGAGACATTCCTAAAACTATGGTGTTTATTATTCCAGCATTGTGCCTTATTCCAACTAAACGCTGTTTCCCCTTGCTTTGGTTTTGCCCTTGGCACCACAAGCAGCCCACTCCCCATCGATCCAAAACGTCTCGCTCGAACATCAACAGTGGGCACTTTTTTCCAGCTCAACATCTTTTAATAAAGACCACAATTTTTTCCCTCTTTTCAATTCCCCCCCTTTTTTTCTTTATTTGTGTATATGCAGCAAGTTCAAAGCAAAGTGCTTTATACTTGCTTTATACTGGGTTTCTAGGTTTCTAACAGAGGAGCATAGAGAGAGACCACAGACAGCAAACAGGATAAAACACAAACTACAACAGGTCATAGACAAAAGAAATTAGCATGTATCCAGAGATCAAATTCACACAGCTGGACATACTCTAAAAATCAACCACACCCCCCCCCCCCCCCCACACACACACACACACACACCCGGACAGTCTCTTTGTAAGCAACACCTTTGGATTATTCAGTTCTGTCAGAGGCGAATAGTTTGCCACATGCACACAAATCTATGAAGACTTTAATCACAAACCTAAAGTCCCATTTGTAATGCACCAGCCAAAGGTGTGTATTTGCAGCCTGAGGGTCACACATGTCTGTTTTATCACCGTTCGTTCAGGTCCGGAGATCACAGACGAGCTGGTGAAGGTGCTGCGTAAGCGCCTGGATGAAACCACCTTGGACATCATCACTGTCATGCTTGTCAGGAACTGTAAGCTGACGCCAGCTGATGTAGAGGTAAACTGCTCTGCTTTTCATCTTTATAGGGAGAAATACTTGTGTTATTATTCCGCATGCAGTGTTTGTATTTGCGTGGTGTTCTCCTGTAGTTCTGTGTGCATGGACCTGTGCAGTTCGATGAGTAAATTGTTTACTGCATGTGGGTTTTATTCTCCCTGGAGAATCCAGAAAGCACTTGTATGCACTCAGACTGCTGAAAATCGCTTTAGATAAAAGCCTTCATCAAATGTTGTCTGGTCAGTTCATCCAGCCGTCAGGATCTCCGGCCACTGAGGTGATGACCTTCAGCCTCCCCCAGTACTGTCTCCCTTGGCTGTCTGCTGTTGCTCACTACCTCAAGCAGAACCTCCTCATCTTCCTGCACGTGCCCAAGTACACGGACATGAACACAGCACACCACTTCAAGGTACAATCCAAAATGTCACCGAATGTGTTCAGTTTAGTATTAGTCTTCACATTTTTTAATCTAATCTAAGGTACTTATTGTAAATTAATATGCTAAAAATAGTTTAAAATCTTCCAAAATTAACTTGTGCTGGAATTGTAAAGAAACAGCTGCTATGACTTTTTGTCCAAAACATCTGTGTATCATGTTGAAAAGATAACAGCTGATTTTCTTGCTTAGTTGGCAACCGCAATGACACCTTTTGTTAAAACGCCACCCCATGGTGGAGAGTGATTACAAAAAGTACCTTTAATGATGGCTTCCTTTCATTAGGTTTCTCAGTAAGCCACGACCGTGAAGCAGAACGTCCCTTAAGTGGAACTGAGCCTTCGTTAATACACGAGTCCTCTGACATGTCAGATGTCTGCTGTGAAACTGATCTTCTTTGTAGTTTTGGCTCTTGGCAGTTCTGTCACTTTTAATAACTATATACACACCAAATGAAATGCTGAGATCAGGGAACACAGTGACATTGCTACAGTAAAGTCTGATGGGGTGAAAAACAACAGAAGCAGTCGTATCAGAAAGCTCGTTTTGATGTGTTTTATCCTTTCACTTCACTTTCTCCTCCAAATAACTG
>JAVDPK010001669.1:138724-150645 GCA_034780415.1 Cichlasoma orientale
TTTTCAGATATTTGCATTAAATAAGAACTGCTTGAAAAGGGAGGTTAAGCAGCGCTGCACATCTCTGTGGATGTGTCGATTTGTTAACAGGAATTTAGAGGGAGCACAGAGAACTTTGTGGAACTGTCAGGAATTAAAGTCAGATTTGAAATTCTGGAAATGTTTACAAGCCTGAAGAGCTTTGCAGTTCATCCCCAACCCCTATGCACAGAGTAGGCTTTAACATGTGGACTTCAACCAGAAGTTACAAGTTTTACTGAAAGAAAAGAAGGAGAAGCAGGTCCTGTTACTGGTTACATGAACATCTAAAGCTCAGTAATGTCTGTAAAATAGCCAACCTTCCTATAGTGTGCACCTGCTCAGGCATGAGCTCCAGTGTGTACTGTTTTAATTTTCAAGATTTTTGTAAAAGAAAAGAGAAAAATCTGCTAAATCTGGGGTGTTCGTGTTCAGCGAGTCTCTAATCACTCACCAGGTGATTAATTTCTGGCAGTTTAACTTCACATAATCCAATAAAATACTGCTGCTTGCTCAGTGCATCCACAGTGGTGGAAATGATTAATTAAACACCAGAGTAAACAGCCGGTCTGACTTTTTCGTGTCCTCCAACTACTTTGAATGATTTGTCGACTTGTAAATAAGTCACTGCTGCCTGCAAACTGAGAAATACCTGCCTGCATTGATAGATGACAGTTTGACATGCAAGTGCACTACAAACAGGTCTGTTTAAAGTGATCGGGATTAAAAATGAATAAATCCTAGATATGGGAGGCTCCTGGCTCTGCAGAACTGAGGCAGACGCTAAAATCATTTTGACAAGTCTCATTGTGGTGTATGAAATAAATGCTGACTTGTGTGGTTTGAGCTTCCAGGGACTGATTTGCTCCCCTGTTCTGTCTACAGCACTATTTTCATTTGAGCAGTGACATGGCTGACGGTGATATCTACCTCTACAATAAGCCCGGAGGCCAGGGGACGGGAGGCAAAGGTAATCACATTTCCCCAGCCCAGCATGTCAGTGCCACCAGGCCTCAGTTTTGTGTGTGTGTGTGTGTGTATGTGTGTGTGTGTGTGTGTGTGTGTAATCTTACAAAGATAGTCATCAGCACAATGATAGTAACTCAAACCTATCACCTATGAATGCTTAACTATATCCTAACCTCATCCAGGTGGACTGCATTACCGTTAGGGAACCAGAGCAGCTGTGTAGCTTATTGAGGCTGTCTGTTTCCACCTTGCTTGTCCTGTCTGATAATGATGTAGGAGTCTGCGTGTAGGTGGTTGTTCTACCTGCTTTCAAACCTTGAAAGTACCTGGAATCTACATACTTTCAATGTTACCTCTCAAGCACCGCTAATGTTCATTCCTGGGAGCCAATATCTTTCTGGAAGTAAGTCTCAGCATCCGGCAGTCATCTTGGCAACGCCAAAGGGACTTCATTCCAGGAGATGTGAGACTGAGCCCCTATCCAAAAGAATGGGAGGAGAGACATAATTTTAATTTCAGTTGTCACTGAGACAAATCTAAAAAAAAAATAAAATAAAATAAATAAATACGCTTCAAAAATGTTGTGACTTTGTCTCAAAATAAGGTTTAAAACCTTTATTCTCTGAAAGTTATCCTTACTAACCAGGCCCTAGATCAGACAGCATTATGGCCCTATTAACATTCAGTCCAGAGTGATGAGCTCTGAAGAAAGGTTGTACTCATTCATATTAAGCAAAGAAAACCAACTTTACTATAATAATGATAATGAGTACTACAAATTTAAAACTTGTTAGAACCTCAGCTGTGGGTGTTTATGTTTCCCGGTTCAACTGTTTTTAAGCAGATGATGGCTCTTTAAGGATAACCAGCTTTGGCATTACAGAATTCTTCTGTAAATTTCTCTGTCCTATACGGGCTTTGGTAGAACCTGTGACAAAAAGGGGGTTACATTTTGTTCAATCTCGTAGACCAAAAAAGGGTTAGTATTGAACTGAAATGCACACACATTCACGCAGCTTTGCATAATTCACAGTTAAAAATAATCTGTCATCTTTTATTGGGCCTTGGTGCGGTCCATCCACTCTCTGAAACTATCTGTTTTAGCTCCTCCCCCTTTAAGGCCAACGTCCCTTTAAGCCACCTTTCTTCTGATTGGCTATCCCTCACAACCAGAAGGTTTGAACTGCAGGTGGGTGGGGATTCTGTGCTCATAGCATAAGCCATCTACCTGAGATGACTGTATAGCAGGTATCTGCCCTTGCTGACGTTACACCGGTCTAAGAGTAGAAAAAGCAGTGTGAAACCAAGTGCTGAAAGCAATTTGAAGCCTGAGCTTTAGCTCACAGGGATGACTTTTCAACCCACCATCCTCATTATTTGAAACCTTATCCATGCTTCATATGGACATCCACCCTTGTGACAGTATATGTGTGAGAGAAAATAAAGACAAGCAGAATATGCCCTCTTTCAGCCTCTTCTAGACTGATGCATTTTCATAAACTACTTCACAGCTCTGACAAGTTCCCCTTGTTTACTGTGAAAAAATAATGACTTGGAAACTTTGCTGTAACCTCAGCTTTGGGCTCAGTTTTCTTTGTTAAGCTGCTGATTTGGAGCCAGTATGATGTCATCAAATTTGCTGACAGTCTGTTTTTTTTTCCTATTTATAACTCCCACATTAAATTCAGGGAGCACATTCCTCTCCCTCTCTGGCATAACGGAGACTATCACACTCTTCTTCCCTTAACTGTGCACACACTGTTAATTTCTTTGATGAGAATCAGCACATTTATTTTTCTGAGGTGGCTCTCTTTTCCTCCTCCTTACCGTGCACCTGGAACTGTGCAGCCTCCATCAGCTGGCTGTTTTTGATGTTTTGTTTATTCCTTCTGCAGAGTGGCTGTTATTTTCAGGCTTCTGCATTAAGATGAGCAACCTAATGTGCTCTTTAACAAGCGATGACCCGCCTGTTAGAGGAAAGCTTCTCAGCTGTCCTGTTCGTTATGTGGATTGTTGAGCTGCACAAACAAGTACTGTTTAACAGCTGGCTGCCCTGAGCTATCAGCTTGTGCACTGTGGTTTATTCGCTCATGAATGTAATTTCACACTTATGTAGAAATTGTTTTGCTTCATGTTAACAGTGCCTCATGTAGCTGTGTTCCTGTATTCAGACTGAGTAGAAGTTCAGCAAAGTTTTCCAACTTTCCCTACGTGCCTTTCTCCTCGAGAACTGATCAGTTCCATTTCATATTGCAATACTTTCTTGTTTATCAATATGCTAATGTCACCTACTGGCATTTGAAGTCAGTTAAAGGGGAGAGCTGCTGCTTTGTAACTGAAAGGTTACGTGGTTCACTGTGAGAATGTGGCTGTGGAAAGTGAATATATAACTCTGCTATCCTTCAGCAGCTCCAACCAAAGGGCAGCTAATTATGAATGTAAATGATGAGTATGCTGAATTAAAGCACTTATTTCTAATTTCTGTTTTTATGACACATTCCCTGGCATTGTCATGATAACATTTAGATTTTCGTTACAGTCCTTCATTTTCATTTGTAGAATCATGCAGGCAAAAGGAGATTTCTTATGTTAACCCAAAGCAAATACATTGTATGTAATCAGGCCTTCTGTTACAAAGTTAAAGAGCAGAGGATTAAGTCTTTTGATCTTTTGAGCTGAATGCTCTCCTCCAGAAGCCTCGGGATGCTACAATAGAAGCTGACAGTCTGATCTGGGAATAAAAATTTACAATGCACCAGTTTGGTCTTGGACACAGGTAAAACAGTGCCTGTGTTTGAGACAAATTTATTTATTTTACCCAGTAACAGTTGAGCTACCAGCTTAAAATACAGCTGTGCTTGCAGCTGCAGTGCAGTGAGAGCTCTGGAGATGGCCTCCTTTAGTCTCTATTTAAATTGACCTCTGCGCGCCTGTCGAATCTAAACATCAAGGCTGCTGTGAAGAGTTTGTCCTTTGCTCCTACATTCATTCCACTTGCTGTCTAACTACTTTTTAATTGCTGTGCAGAGAAGCTCTGACTGAATCTCATTAGTTTTAGCAGTTGTTGAACAAGGTCCTCAAGTTATATGAAGATATTCGATCCCCACTGAGTGTTAGACAGCTTAAAAAGTGTTGTGGCAAACTGAGAGATACCCAGGCTCTCACCTGTGTTTCCTGCCTGTTAATTCATGAAGTGTACTCTAATGACTCTTAGCTGCTCAGTAATTCATCTTCTGAATCCCAGCTGACTAAATTAGGAGCGGCTTCCTAACTAGCTGTGACGGGAAAAATCCTCTCGTAGGTACATTCAGATTTTAGGTGAACTCAGTGAAACTTCATTCCACTCACCTTATCAACACAACATAGGTATGCTTGTAATGAGCATTAGTAGGTATATAGCTATAAGTCCTTATAATAGCCTATTAAAATATATTAGCTGTTAATGATACTATGTAAGTGTGGCATCAGACATGTTTATCATTAGATTATGAGACATAAGTGTTTATTAATATGTTATAGACTCTTTAAGAAGCTAAATAGAGCCATGTGTCTCTTATGATTGCTTCATTAAGACTGACACATTTATTTTTCTTGTGTTTAACAGCTAACCATGCTTTTATACTACTTCTAAATCATCAATAATGTCTTTAATTAATGTCAATAATTAAGGTCACTAATTTAGTTAACACTTAAGGAGACTTATTAACACACAAACGATGTTAGCAAACATCTTATAAAGGCCTTTTTTTATTTTAATGTCTGCTTATGAATAGAGAGATAGACACCGAACGTACCGCTTGCTAACCGTTACAATAGCGTTGCGTTACAGTAGCTAACTGCTGAAATTCTCAGCCCAGCGCAAAGTGAAGTTCAAACATACATTAGATAAAATTTCCTTCATGTATTAAATGCTTTGTATTGCCATTTAAACAGATCTTAGAGTAAATTATACAAAAAAATAGAATAAAAATTAGACTTCAAACGATTCTCTTGATTGCCTCCAGTCGCCACTCATGACAGATTTTTGAAAATCCAAAGAACACTCACGCCTTTGCTTACTCGTGCCTTGCCTCTCTGCCTCTCTTTCGCTTAGTCATCCAGTTCATTGTTGTCTTAAGTGCTTAAAAAGAAGGAAGCTGGACTTCTGTAGGTTTGTGAAGACCTTTTCCCTTTTATCCAAGATCCCTCTTCAGTTCTAAAACAACTGCCACTTACAAGCTACCTACAGTGCAGTCTTGAGATCCCTTCTTAGGCATTCCAGTCTCCTCTCACACCCTGCCCCAGGTGACCTCGATAACTCGCGTCAGGGTGGAACGGGACAATGTCTTCACACTTTGGCCCCAGTCATGATAATGACCCGTACCCTTTTTCACACCTTGGCTCATGTGATGACATGAATAAGTGAGTCAACGGCCCTCAGGACCGCCTCCAAGGGGACAGCCCCCATATGTAGCAAGATACTGTGGATAAAGTTGGCTAATTCTCAGGGCTGATCTGGCTATTTTCAAATTAATTTATCACCTACTGTTGCAAATTACTAATCACCAGATTAATGCAGTGAAGTTACAGCTAGCTGGCTAATTGCATTTGCTTGTGAATATTACTGGAAGCAACATCCTATCCAAGTGGACATGCTAGTTGGCCTGGTTTATTAGTATGAGGAAATGGTGCCTAACAACTGCCACCCCCTAATGGAGTTTCCTGGTGTTAAACTGGATACTAATAAAAGTTACTGTATCCCTAATGCTCTCTGTTCTCTGGGTCTTTCTAATGTTGACCCAGGTACCATGTTGGAGCTGGTTCAGCAACTCTTCCCACCTTCTCAGTTTAAAGGTACCTACCCGTTTTAAAAACTCTCACGCTGATTGTTTTGATTGAAGCCTGTGCTGCTGCCACTGCTGCTAGCCCTGCCCCTGTCTGCTGTTGTTACTTTGTAGCGCTCAAACTCTGTGTTCTGCCTTTATTTAGGCTTCCCTTGGCATTATTATTATTATTATTATTATTATTATTATTATTATAAAGCTGCATTCATCTTTGAGTTGGCTTTTGATTTGGCATGGACCTTCAAGGTGCATGAAATGTGGTGTTGCCAGGGTGTCTCCTGGTTGAGATTACAGACATCTGCTTCAAAGAATCCAACACAGCCACAATAAATGCACCTGAAATGTAAGAACATGCTCTTAAGTATTTAAATGTATTGTATCTATATAGCCAATTCCAGAAATGTTGGGACACTGTATAAAATATAAACAAAAATGCAACAATTTGGAAATCTCATAAAGCCATTTTTTATTCTCAAAAGAGCCCAGAAACATATAAAATGCTTAAACTGAGAAAATGTACTATTTTAAGAAAAATGTAAGGCCATTTTGAATTTGATGGCAGCAACATGACTCAGATATTAGGGTCATGTTTACAACAGTGTAGCATGCCCTCTTCTTTTAACAACAGTCTGTAAACATCTGGGGAGACCAGTTGCTGGACATGTGGGAGACGCATATCGTCCCATTCTTGTCTGATATAGGATTCTAGCTGCTCAACAGTCCTGAGTTGTTTCTGTCACATTTTTTTTGTTTCATAATGCACCAAATGTTTTCAGTTAGTTAAAAGGTCTGGACTGCATGCAGGCCAGTTCTGCATGCAGGCCAGTTCTGCACATCGACTCTACAAAGCCATGCTGTTATAATAGATGCACTATGAGATTTAGCATCGTCTTGCCGAACTATGCAAGGTCTTCCCTGACAAAGACATTTTCTGGATGGGAGCATATGTTGTTCTAAAACCTGTATATACCTTTCAGCATTGATGGTGCCTTTCCAGATGTGCAAGCTGCCAATTCCATAGGCCTGTCTGTTTTTAAGGCAATGCTGCCTGAGGGCCTGAAAATCACGAGCCCAGCCTTGTCCCTTGCACAGAGATTTCTCCAGATTCTCAGAATCTTTTGATGATATTTTGTACTACAGATGATGGCTGGAGCAAAAACTTGGGTGTGGGAGGAATTTGGTGAGGCCATAGAAAAAGACTTTCGGACGGCCTCGAAGCGATTCTGGCAAACAGTCAGGCGACTCAGAAATGTAAAGCAGTGCTCTACTCACGCAGTTTATAGTGCGGGTGGGACGCTGCTGACTTCACCTAAGGCGGACGGTGTAAGGACTACAATGCTTAATTCCACTGACACACCTTCTGTGGGGGAAGCAGAATCTGGGGACGATTCGCCGGAGTGAGGTCACTGAGGTGGTTAAACAACTACTTGGGGGTAGGGCCCCGGGGTTCACCCTGAGTTCCTGAAGGCTCTGGATGTTGTAGGGCTGCTTTGGTTGACACGCCTCTGCAATGTCACGTGGAGATTTGGCGCGGTGCCACTGGATTGGCAGCCTGGGGTGGTGGTCACGATCTTTAAGACCGGACCAGAGGGTGTGCTCCAACTATCGGGGGATCACACTCCTCAGCCTCCCCTGTAAGATCTGTGCCAGGGTGCTGGAGAGGAGGGTCCATCTGTTAGTCAAACCTCAGTTTCAAGAGGAACAATTCGGTTTTCGTCCTGGTCGTGGAACATTGGACCAGCTTTTCATCCTCTTGAGGATATTCGAGTGTGCGTGGGAGTTTGCCCATCCAGTCTACATGTGTTTTGTGGACTTAAGAAGGCATTTGACCGTGTCCCTCGGGGTATCCTGTCGGGGTATTCTAAGGGAATATGGGGTGTCTGGCCTGTTGTGGGCCATTCAGTCCCTGTACAACAGCAGCGAGAGCTTGGTCCGTATTGCCGGCCGTAAGTTGGACTCGTTTCCTGTGGGTGTTGGACTTTGTCAGGGCTGCCCTTTGTCACCGATTCTGTTCTTAATTTTTATGAACAGAATTTCTGAGCGTAGCCAAGTGGCAGAAGGATTCCGCCTTGGTGGCCTCAGAATTTCATCTCTGCTCTTTGCGGATGATGTGGTCCTGTTGGCTTCATCAGGTGGTGGCCTCCAGCTCACAGTGGAACGGTTTGCAGCTGAGTGTGAAGCGGCTGGCCTCTAAGTCTGAGGCCATGGTCCTCAGCCAGAAAAGGGTGGAGTGCTCACTCCGGCTCAGGGACAAGTTGCTGCCCCAGATGGAGGAGTTTAAATATCTCAGGGTCTTGTTCATGAGTGATGGGAGAAGGGAACGGGAGATTGACAGACAAATTGGGGTCAGCGATTTAGATCTTTCCTTTTATTTGCCACCTGTAGTTTTAGAAGCTGCTCTGATTTGATACTGTTCTGGTGCTTCAGTAGAGCAGATTTTACAAACTTTTACAGTATTTATTTGTTAAATATTTGTTTTTGTGAAATCTATGTGATAAAGATGGTATCAACAACAGACTAATCTGTGAACACAAGAAGCATTTTGCATTTGAAATGGAAAGATTAATTTTGATGCCTATAAATGCAACTACATCACTCTTGTTGCATGATGTCAGCCTCACTACACGGATGGTGCTGCTTGTGCTGCTCACTGAGATCATCTAACATGCAGCATCTCACACGAGTGATGCTCTAGTGCAGCTATACTTTTGGTAAGGACATGTAAGGAACTCAAATATCCGTAATGAGGCAGAAATATTTGCCTGATAGCCTCAAAGCTGTGTGAAAGTTGCTTCTCCATTCAGGAGCTTTGTGCAATTGTGAAGAAAACTTTAAAATAAACATGGACCGAGGAGTCTGTATATGAAAACTAATGAGTGATCTAGACGTTGGTGATTAAGGCCCTATAGTTTGTTGGTCATTTGAACATGTGCCCCTCCTTTTTTAGGTATTGCCTGCATCGCCCTCTCCTTTGTTGATGCTCGTGGTCAACCCCTTCAGGTTCCAGCTCAGGACTGTGCCGCCCTGCAGAAGTCAGAGAACTGCACCGTCCCCCTTCACCCAGATCACTTTAATGAGCTGACCACTGTCATCAAAGTGGAGTCCATCATTAGCAGCTCAGGTAAACACAACACTCAGCAGGTGTGGCTGATTGTGGTCCAGGGGTTAGTTAAAGTTATATCTTTTATATTTAAAAAAAAAAATGCAGTTTGGTTTTTATCACGCTGTGGACCTTGAGGCGATGCTGGATGGCTGTTGGATCACAAACATTTCCCAACCAAATAAAATAGAATTCAGATATTTTTTTTAAAAAATGGCCTGGTGTGGTGTAAAAACACAATTCCAAAAAAGTTGGGACACTGTAAAGTGTAAATAAAAACAGATTGCAATGTCAAAAACCTATATTTTTAACATAGAAAACAAATGTACCATTTTAAGAAAGTTTTTTAGCTCTTTTTGAATGTGATAGCAGCAATACGTTTTACGGACTGATTTTAAAAGCAGAGGGCGTGCTTCACGGTGGCACACATGGCCCTGCCCCAACAGATTTGAGATTGCTGCCATCAATTTCAAAATGAGCTAATATTTTTCTTAAAATAATACATTTTCTTAGTTCAAATATTTGATATGCTTCCTATGTTCTGTTGTGGATAAAATATGGGTTTGTGACTGGTCAACAAGATTTAGGCACCAGAAAACAACACTGCCTGATGTTTGGTGCTTGATGGGGTCCATCAAATCAGCTTTATTGAACTGATGCTAGAAAAAAAAAAAAGGTTCACCAACAAAACAACAAAGTGATGCTGATTCTGGGACTCTGGGGAAGATGAACTGATTTAGAATGAAAAGCTGTGAAAAGTGTTTGCTTGTATTCCCCACAAATGATTTTTATTGCTCGTAAAAAAAAAAGCCTGAATTGACCACAGAGTGAAACACCCAAAGGAGGGATGAAAAGAAATGCGTAAATATTCAGTTACCTTGCTCTTTTTTTGAAACTTTCAGTTATGTAAAACGCCTGTTGCATATTACCTCCAGCCGTGTACATACTGCATGTGAAAAGATGCAGATTTGAAAAGTGGTTAGCGCTCAAGCAGCCGGGACTGTCATATCCTCACTTTCATTTTTATTTACTTTTTTTTTTATTTCCGTGGTCTTTTTCATCCGCTTCAGAGCACATTTTAATATTAGGTAGCAGTGGGATCTTAATGTCCAAAACCAAACTGAGATAATGACCTGATCTTCGGGTTAGGGTTATTTCCTCAGGCGTTTTCATAGGCTGCTCAGATTAATCATGACTTGAATTTACTGTGTGAAATCAGTGCAGCTCACTTTAGGACTTGCAAACTAATTTTTGCAGCAGAGACTGGGCCCGCTGGTTTTCACATTATTCTTTACCCTCTTGAGAATCATATCACCACTGGATTTGTTTATGTAACAAGGTTACAGCGCGTCCCAGGAGTCATTTAATTGTGTAAACGCCACTAATTTTAAAATGGATTAATTGCAGACATAAACATCAAGCTGCGCCGAGGTTAACAGTCCAGCCGTTAAATTTAGAGCCCAAATATGAAATGCCCCTAAAACGGAACGCGTAAATCTCCCTGGTTAATGAATACGACTATTATGGAGAGATTTCTGCTCCTGGAAGCTAAATTTGTCAATGTGACACTGCAGCACATGGCCATAAATCAAAATAAAATCTCATATTTGGGGCGTATTATTATATAAAGTGTTAGTCACACTCTGTTGTTGGTGTTAATGTTGTCAGTTTTAGGAAAGTAGGAAAAAAATAATAATCTAGGTGTTTGGTTTTAGGCATTAAAAATAGTCATCCTCAGTGCTGCAGGATTAATTCATTAAATGTATAATGTAACTGTGCAGCAGCAGTTACATCACAAATGCCCATCTGTGCTTTTCTATATTGTTTGATGGCATGTTGAGTAAATTCTGCACAGACAGAGGGCACAGAGTTCACATGATATGTCTATAAGAACGTGAATATAACTGTCCATCATCCAGCTGAGCAAGTTTCTTCCTTTTTTTTTATCTCCTTCTGCAATTAAGTGGACGAGTTGCGTAGGAGTGACAGAGAGGGACACGTTGGCTAATCATTAATGCAATGTAATTTAAACTGTGCACTCCCATGAGCTGTTTTTAACATCAATATATCATGGTCAGAATAATCATGATCCTTGTGAGAGAACTGACACCATGCTGGAGATGATTAATGGCCCTTACCCAAGTCCGAGGTGGTGCGACAGCTGACCTGATATTAAGACCACATCTCTAAGAAGCCTGTGCTGATTGCTTGCGAAAACTTAAACGTTGGTTCTTTTGTCTCTACCTGGATTACAAGGATGAACCCTTTCTGTGTAGGCACGCTGGAACCGCTAAGTTTTAAAACGAGAGAAGCCCCAAGAAATGGCTCGAAGATGAGGGACAGTGTTTCAAAATTGTGGTATTATATAGAAGAGTAGGCGTCTGCAGGGGTTCTGGTTGCAAAAAAGAGATCCAGCTTTATAGAAGTCTACAGGAAAACAACCCTGTTACTGACTTGATCCATGACCTCAGTAAACACTTTCCTGATTATTTTATGACCTCAGTCACTTTCAGGCCTTCCAGAATGCAAAATTATGTTTATTTTGAAAATACTGGTCCTCGTTAGTGTTTAGAAGGAAGGGCATGATTTAGGGTGCGCCTGCGTTGTGTTGCGCTGTGATGCTTTAGTTTGAGTATGCAATGTGCCTCAGTTTCATAGTCAGATCTGCCCTGTGCTCTTCATGTGTGGCATCAAAAGGATAAACTGGTGAAAGAGCTCAGTTCCCGGCTTTGTAAACCAGTGGGTGATGACACGGTTGCTACGTCCACCTTTTATAGAGGAGTAGCCCTCATTATCAGTTGTTTTACATGTTTTTGACACTTCCCTCTGACGAGGAAAATCAGGAAAAAGGAAAACAATGATTTCAGTTTTATTTTGACATTAGCATTCATTACAAGCTATGCACCACTTTTCCTCATACTTACTGCTGTAAGGGCATATCCATCCATCCATCCATCCATCCATCCATCCATCCATCCATCCATCCATCCATCCATCCATCCATCCATCCA